>JAZKJV010008317.1:0-80665 GCA_037367405.1 Ottelia alismoides | reverse complement strand
TCTGCTGCCGCCCCTGGACCACCCCGATCCGGCCCACTGGCTCGTCACCGGCACGGGCCTGTCGCATCTGGGCAGCGCCGCGGCGCGCGACGCCATGCACGCCAAGCTCCAGGCCGCCGAGGAGAACCTCACCGACTCCATGAAGATGTTCAAGTGGGGCGTGGCCGGCGGCAAGCCGCCACCCGGCACGATCGGTACGCCGCCCGAGTGGTTCTACAAGGGGGACGGCCGCTGGGTGGTGCCGCCGGAGCAACCGCTGGAACTGCCGGCATTCGCGAAGGACGGCGGCGAAGAGGTGGAGGTGTGCGGCCTGTACATCGTGGCAGATGACGGCACGCCCTGGCGCGTGGGATTCGCACTCGCGAACGAATACTCCGACCACGTCACCGAGCGCGAGAACTACCTGTACCTCGCCCATTCGAAGCTGCGCGAGTCCAGCTACGGGCCCGAACTCCTCGTGGGCAACCTGCCCCGCCACGTGCACGGCACGGCTCGGCTGCTTCGCAACGGGGAACAGATCTGGGTCTCCGACTGGCTGTCCGGCGAGGACAACATGTGCCACGCCGTCGCGAACCTCGAACACCACCACTTCAAGTACCGGCAGTTCCGCGTGCCGGGCGACGTGCACGTCCACTACTTCGGGGCCGCCACCGGCAGCTTCACCCAGAAGATCGAGACCCGCGTCGGCGACGTCTTCGAGATCTCCGCGGAAGGCTTCGGTCGCCCGCTGCGCAATCCGCTCGGCCCGGCAAGGGAATCGCTGCAGCCGTTCCCCGTGCGGGCCCTCTGAACCTCTTCACAAGGACATCCCCGTGATCCACGAACTGCGCATCTATCACTGCATGCCCGGCCGTCTGCCCGACCTGAATCGCCGCTTCGAGACCATCACCCTGAAGATTTGGGAGAAGCACGGCATCCGTCAGGCCGGCTTCTGGACGGTGCTGGTGGGGGACTCCAACATGGACCTCTACTACCTGCTCGAGTGGGAGAGCATGGCCGAGCGCGAGCGCGTATGGGGCACGTTCATGGCCGACCCCGAGTGGATCGAGAAACGTGCCGAGACCGAACGCAACGGCCCCCTCGTGGCGCGCATCGAGAACCTGTTCTCGCGCCGACCTCGTACTCCAAGGTGAAGTGACGCGCGCATGGACCTCGCCTTCGACTCCGCGCTGGAACTCGCGACGCGCATCCGCCGCCGGAAGATCGGCTGCGCCGAACTGCTGGAACACTACCTCGACCGGGTGTGCCGCCTGAACGGCGACATCAACGCCGTCTGCGCGTTCGACATCGAGACGGCACGCAAGCGGGCCCGCGCGGCGGACAAGGCGGTGGCGAAGGGCGCCGCGCTCGGCCCGCTGCACGGCGTGCCCATGACGGTGAAGGAATCCTTCGATGTGGCCGGGCTGCCGACCACCTGGGGCAAGCCGGACATGAAGCGCAACGTCGCCACACGCAACGCGGTCGCGGTGGACCGTCTGCTGGCGGCGGGCGCCAATGTCTTCGGCAAGACCAACGTCCCGGTGATGCTCGCCGACTGGCAGACCTTCAATCCGCTTTACGGCACAACGAACAACCCGTGGGATCACTCGCGCGTGCCGGGCGGGTCGTCGGGCGGTGCCGCCGCGGCGCTGGCGGCGGGCCTCACGGGCCTGGAGATCGGCAGCGACATTGGTGCGTCCATCCGCGATCCGGCGCACTACTGCGGCATCTACGGCCACAAGCCCACGTACGAGATCTGCTCGGGAGAAGGTCATCGCCTGCCGCCGTTCGCCACGGGCAACGACATCTCGGTCATCGGGCCGCTCGCGCGGAGTGCCGCCGACCTCGAAGTGGCGCTCACCGCCATCGTGGGGCCGAGCGGAGACGACGCCGCCGGCCTGCGCGTGGAACTCCCGCGTCCGCCTCGCCGGCCGTGGCGACAGTGGCGCGTCGCGGTGCTGCGCAGCGCGCCGAACGCCCCCGTGGACCGCGCCGTGCAGGATCGCATCCAGGCCGTGGCCGATTTCGTGGCGAGCCGCGGTGCGCACGTCGACGACAAGGCCCGGCCGGACATCCCGCTGGCCGAGGCGCACCGCGTGTTCATCCACCTGCTGCGGGCAGCCACGTCGCGGTCCTTGTCGGACGAGGTGTTCGGCAAGCTCGCCAGGAAGGGCGCGAAAGTCGATCCGGGCGCGACCGACTACGAGTCCTGGATGCTGCGCGGTTCCACGCTGTCCCATCGCGAGTGGCTGCTGCTGAACGAGGCCCGGCACCGCATGGCCGCCGCATGGAGCGCTTTCTTCCGTGACTGGGACGTGCTGCTCTGCCCGGCCGCCGCGACGACGGCCTTCCCGCACAATCAGAAAGGCGAGCGCTGGGAGCGGATGGTCACGGTCAACGGCAAGCCGCAACCGTCGACGACGCAGATGTTCTGGGCAGGCTATTCCGGGATGGTGTACCTGCCCTCTACTGTCGCGCCGGCCGGCCTTGCGCGGGACGGCCTGCCGGTGGGCGTGCAGATCATCGGGCCCAAGTACGGGGACTACACGACGATCGCCTTCGCGGCGATGCTGGAGAGGGAGTTCGCGTGCTTCACGCCGCCGCCGGCGTATGCGGGGTGAGTGAGGGCTGTGAAGGCGGGAAGGTGTGAAGGCGTGAAGGGCCGCTGGCGCGGCCCCGTGTCGTGGGTTCCCGCGTGGTCTGGGTGGCTGAACGTTGCACCGGTACGGGCGTGGGTGGCTGACGCGCCGGTGTCGTGTGGCGAGGTATCGCTCCCAGGTAGCGCCCGGCCTGTGCGGCCCCGCACCGAGCACCTCTTCACGCCTTCACGCCTTCGCGCCTTCACGTCTTCACGTCTTCACAGTCCTACAACACTTCCTTGATCAGCCGCCCGTTCGCCGCCTGCACCGGTCGCGCATTCATCTTGTAGAGCTTGCCGAAAGTCGAGATCTGCGTGCGTGACAGCTGCACCGGCGTGCGCATCACGATCCACTGCACGCCCTCCGTGCACGGCGGGGTGGTGAGCGACCCCATGTACGTGTAGTAGCCGCGCATCCGCGGGAGGAGCTGCTTCGCATCGATCTGCACGGATGCGAGAGTCTCCTCGAGCCCCACATCGAGCGGCAGGTAGTTCCACAGCGTCTTGACGAACTCGTTCTCGTCGCCGGGGATCACCAGCACCGCCACCATCACGATGCGGCCGTCCTTCGACTTGTGCATCAGGTGCGCGGCCATCTCGTAGACCCGGCCGTTGATCCGCTCTTCGGCAGGATGGTGGAAGTGGAAGCTCACGAGCTCGTAGGTGGTCTCGCCCAGGACGATGGAGCTGCCCGCTGATAGGCGACCTCGACCGTGTGACCGGTATTCACGATCCGAAGCGGCGACGGCAGATAGTTGAACCTGATCGGCTCGAGCTGCACCCGGACACCTTCGCGGATGTCGATGGGGCTCTGGCGCTTGCCCTCCGCGCAGGCCGCGTACTCCTTCGAGAGCTTGTGCCACTGCTGCACGCTCTCGTAGCTCCAGCGCACGGGCTTCGCTTCCGCGAGTCTTTCCGCAGGCGACTCGGCCTTGTCCTTTCCTCCGGCCTTGCCGTCATGCCCCTTTCTGTCCCCGGTACCGTGCTTTTCCGTGGCGTGCTTGTCCGCCGCGTGCTTGTCTGTGCCGGGCGCATCCTTGGCCGCCTTGTCCTTCGAGGCAGACGCCTGGCTGGCATCCGCGGGCGACTTGGCGGCCGGCGGCGCATCGGCCGTCTTCGCCGGGGCATCCTTGGCCGCCGGTGACGCAGGCGCCTTGGCCTTGTCGTTCGAGGCGGGAGCGGCCGCGACCTTGCCGGCCGGGCCAGGTTTGTCTGCCGCAGGTGCCGCCTTGGCCTCCGGGCTGGACGGACTTTCCGGGGCCTTGGCAGCCTCCGTCGACGCAGTCCCGGTCGTCTTCCCTGCCTGCGAGGCCCCGGGCTTCGCGGCTTCGGCCCTCGCGGCAGGCCGGGCCGCCTGCGACGACTCCGACGTGCCGGGCAGAATCGCCGTCTGGATCTGCGGCGGCTTCGGCTCGGCCTTGGGCTTCACCGCGCAGACCAGCGCGAGCATCCGGTCACGAGGCGTGTCCGGGACGACGGGTTGCGGCAGTTCGGACCCCTCGACGTTCTGGCGCAGCACCTCGCCGCCGTCGGCGAAGGCGAAGGACCGCACGATCGGCTCGGCCGTACGCCGCACGCAGTCGTACCGGACGAGCGTCTTCACGCTGTGGAACGCCACATCGCCGCTCACCGGCGTGGCCCTCGGAACGTCGGACACCGTGCGGTCCCACGCCGTGCCGGTGTCGCCCCGGCGGGAGATGGTGGTGTGGTCGAACTCCAGCCGGATCCCCGACTGACTGGACATGAGAGTCCACTCGGAAGCCCCCCCCACGGCGGGGATCAGGCAGAGGACGAGGCAGGCGATTTTCCGGTACATGGCAAGTCGCGGATGACGGTTCATTCGAGGCTTATCGGCTGCGGCGTGGGGGATTTGAGGACTGGCGCGCTCCCCGGCGCCAGCCTTCCCCAGGGACCGGCCGGACGCCGAGCCTCGCCGGGCGCCGGCCCGGCAACGTAGAATCCGGGGAAACCCCGTCGGCTACGGGGCCCTCACCTATACCGGAATACCCGTCATGGAAGACCAGCAGCTGTACAACGTGAACGTCGCGTCCCAGGACGTGCTCGCGACCCCCGAGGAGATCAAGCGGCGCATCCCGCTCACCGAGCGCGCCGAGCGCGTGGTCCGCGAAGGCCGCCGCACCGCCCAGCAGATCCTCGACCGCGAGGACCACCGCCTGCTCGTGGTGGTGGGTCCCTGCTCCATCCACGATCCGGTGGCCGCCCTGGACTACGCCCGGCGGCTCAAGCATCTGGCCGACGAGGTGGACGACACCCTGTTCATCGTGATGCGCGTCTACTTCGAGAAGCCCCGCACCACCACAGGCTGGAAGGGCCTGATCAACGACCCGCACATGAACGACTCGTTCGACATCGAGCACGGCCTGCAGGTGGCCCGCAACGTCCTGCTCGACATCGCGGAAATCGGTCTGCCCGCCGGCACGGAGGCCCTGGACCCCATCAGCCCGCAGTACCTGGGCGACCTCGTCGCCTGGAGCGCCATCGGCGCGCGCACCACGGAATCCCAGACCCACCGCGAGATGGCGAGCGGCCTATCGACGCCCGTGGGATTCAAGAACGGCACGGATGGCGGTCTGCAGGTGGCCATCAACGCGCTGCACTCGGTGTCGCGCCCGCACAGCTTCCTGGGCATCAACCCCCGCGGCGAAGTCTCGATCATCCGCACCACGGGCAACCGCTACGGCCACATCGTGCTGCGCGGTGGCGCCAAGGGCCCCAACTACGATTCCGTAACCATCGCGCTCGTGGAACAGGAACTGCGCAAGAACAAGCTGGCCGAGAACATCATCGTCGACTGCAGCCACGCCAACTCCAACAAGGACCCGGGACTGCAGCCGCTGGTCATGCAGGATCTTGCCGCACAGATCGCGGACGGCAACCGGTCCATCGTGGGTGCGATGATCGAAAGCAACATCGGCTTCGGCAACCAGCCGATTCCGGCCGATCTGTCCCAGCTGAAGTACGGTGTGTCCGTCACGGACGGCTGCCTCGACTGGGAACGCACGGAGAAGACGCTCCGCGACGTGCGCAGCAAGCTGAAGGACGTGCTGCCCAGGCGGGCGGGAAAGCCCGGGGCCGAAGTGGTCAACCTGCGCTGATGCCCGGACGCCGGCGGTCCGTACGATCGCCGGCGTGCCTCACTCGCAGCTGAACAGCCCGCAGTACTCCTCCTCCTCGATCCGGCCGGCCCACGTCTCCGCCAGGTCGAGCGAGACCCGGGCCGCCTTGAGGACCACCTTGCAGCCCAGTTCGGCCTCCGGGTCGAGACCGTCGCGCCCCGCGTTCTCGCGGTCGGATATCGCTTTCCGGTCCATGTCCAGCCACCGTGCGGCGCTGTCGAAATTGGCCTTCCAGACCGCGGCGTTCTCGTCCAGCAGCTTTTCGTCGGCCTCGCACCGCTCGAGCGCCTCCTGGAACTGGCCGGACCGGAAGGCGAGCTTGTAGATCTCGCGCCGGGTGAGCTCGGCGCGATGATCCTCGCAGGCCGTCAGAACCGGCAGGGTCGCGAGCAGCACGGACAGGGCAGTCAACCTCATGGACATCGGAACGCGGGGAAGTACGCTACCCCTGCCTTAACGGCCCCGCCCGTCCGGGATGAAGGGAATCAGCCGCGGCCCGCCCGGTCCCGCGCCTTGATGACCGGCAGCGTATCCGCCCGTAGCATTTCGGGCGAATTCATCACGGGCGCCCCGGCCAGGAAATCCATGAGCATGTCGGTGGCATCCACGCCCCAGAACAGCTCGCCGTCCGGCGTCACGAAGGTGGGGACGCCGAACACCTGCCGGGCGATGGCGTCCCGTCCGTTATCCGCCAGACGCGCCTTCACCTCGGGTGTGCTCACCAGGGCATCGCCGTCCGCAACGCCGACCCGGGCGCAGAGTTCGCGCCAGGCGTCCGGATCGTCGGACGACCGGCCCTCGGCCCACACGAAGCGGAAGACCTCCCGCACCACGTCCGCCCGGCCGTCGAACGCGGCCGCGAGGCGCAGCAGACGCAGCGGATTGAACGGATGCCCTGGCGGCATGCGCAGCGGAAGCCCGTGACGCTGCGCGTACCAGACGGCGTACCGGAACGTGAAGCGCCGCTTGGGCACGATCTCGGCCGGCCCGAGCTGGCCCCAGTGCTCCAGCAGGCCTGCGAACAGCACTGGCACCCGCCGCACCTCGGCCACACGCTCCACCTCCGCAAGCCGCTCTGCCTGGAAGTAGGCGAACGGCGAGATGACATCGAAGTACCAGTGGAGCACGGGCTTGGTGGTCATGGAGATCTCCTCGGAGGACGAACGCATCGCAGGCAGCGGGCTGCGGACGGCCCGCAGCGGCGCCCCGGTTTCGGATAGAGTCGGCGCTGTTCCATTCTGACGGCCCTGCCATGAACCTGTCGCCGTGGGTCCTGATCGTCGGGCTCGCGCTCGGCTGGTGGTTCTACCACCGGCGTCGCAAGCCACCGATGGAGCATACCCAGAACGGGCCCGCCCCGGAGGAGGCGCCCGATGTCGCCGAGTCCGCAACCCCGGACGACACGCCCGCCACCGTCCCCCAGTGCGGCAGCGCGCTGTCGGATGCTACGACGAGTCGTCGCACCCGCAGGAACTGGAGACCGAACCCGCATTCCTGCTGGGCGTGTCACTCCTGCGGGACCCGGCGATGCCGCTGGCGCAGGTGATCACCTACGCCATGAGCGGCAACGGCGCGATCGAAGCGATGGCCGGGCAGGCGCTCGCCGAGCGCGACGACGGCGCCGAAGCCCTGGACCGGCTGATCATGCACACGGCCTCTACGCGCGTGTGGTCGCTGTACTTCTACTTCCGCGCGTTCGTCCGCCACGCGCCGCCGTCGCGCCCGCTGGTGAGCCAGGTGCTCGTCCGCGCCCAGCACTGGTGGCCCGACAACCCCACACTGCTGCAGTTCCTGTCCGACCTGACCGACACGCGCGTGACCGCCGGCGAAGTCCTCGACATCACGCCTGTACTGGCCGCGACGCCGGCCCCGCCGTTCCAGTTCATGACCACCGTGCTGGAGCGCATGCCGTCCACGCACGCCGCGATACTGCTCGCGCAGATCACCGAGTGGCAGCGCACGCAGCTCAACGTGACGGCACTGCAGCAGGTTGGCCGCCTCGACCGCTTCGATGTGCCGGGCACTCCGGTCATCCCCGTGGACGAATGGCGCGACGCCATCGGCGACTGCACCAAGGCGCTCCTCGGGGACGAGCCCTGCGGCATCGTGATCCTCGGGGAATCCGGCGCGGGCAAGACCACGTTCTTCCGCGCGGTGGCAGCGCGCGTGCGCGAGGCCGGCTGGCACGTCTTCGAGGCCTCGGCGACGGACGTGATGGCCGGGCAGTCGTTCATCGGCGAACTGGAGCAGCGCATCCGCGACCTCTTCGAGAATCTGGATGCCCAGCGCCGGGTGATCTGGTACGTGCCCAACATCCACGAGCTGGTGTTCGCGGGCCAGCACCGCCAGAGCCCCACGGGCGTGCTCGACATGATCCTGCCGGCGGTGGAGTCCGGCCGGCTGCGCGTGGTGGGCGAGACCGTGTCACGGGCGTACGAGCGTCTGGTGCAGGAGCGTCCGCGGGTCCGCGGCACCTTCCGCACTGTGCGTCTGGAGCCGCTCACGCCCACCGAGACGAAGGCCCTCGCGACCCGCGTGGCCGAGGCGGAGTTCGCGCCCGCCGGGCTGACCTACGAGCCGGCCCTGCTGCAGGACTGCGTGGACCTCGCGCGCCACTACTTCAGCAGCCGCGCCCTGCCCGGCAGCGCGCTCGACCTCCTGCGCAGCACCCGCACCCGCGTGACCGCGGCCGGCGCGACGAAGATCACCCGCGCCGACGTCATCGACACGCTCGCGACCCTCACCGGCCTGCCCCGCAGCGTGCTGGACGACCGCGAGGGGCTCGACTCCACGAGCATCCGCGACTACTTCGACGCGCGGGTGATGGGCCAGCCGGAAGCGGTGCAGTGCCTCATCGACCGCGTGGCGATGCTGAAGGCCGGACTCACCGATCCGAACCGCCCGGTGGGCGTGTTCCTCTTCGCGGGGCCCACCGGGACGGGCAAGACGGAGGTCGCCAAGACGCTGGCCACCTACCTCTTCGGCGCGCCGGACCGGATGATCCGCCTCGACATGAGCGAGTTCCAGGACTCGGCCTCGCTCACCCGCATCCTCGGGGAATCCGGCAGCGGCTTCGAGGTGGACGCGCTGGTCAACCGCATCCGCAAGCAGCCCTTCTCCGTGGTGCTGCTGGACGAATTCGAGAAGGCGCACCCGCAGGTGTGGGACCTCTTCCTGCAGGTCTTCGACGACGGCCGGCTGACGGACGCGCGGGGCAATCTCGCGGACTTCCGGCACAGCATCATCATCCTCACGACCAATCTCGGCGCGACGGCGCACAAGGGCTCGAGCCTCGGCTTCAACGAAGGCGACAGCCCCTTCAGCGAGGCGCAGGTCAACCGCGCCATCTCGCAGGCCTTCCGCCCCGAGTTCGTGAACCGCCTGGACCGCGTGGTGGTGTTCCGGCCGCTGTCGCGCGCGGTGATGCGCCGCATCCTGGAGAAGGAACTGCACGACGTGCTGCAGCGGCGCGGCTTCCGCAGCCGGGACTGGGCCGTGGAATGGGAAGACTCCGCGATCGAGTTCCTGCTGGACAAGGGCTTTACGAAGGATCTCGGCGCCCGGCCGCTGCGACGCGCCATCGACCAGCACGTGCTCGCGCCCATCGCGCTCACCATCGTCGAGCACCGCTTTCCCGAAGGCGACCAGTTCCTGTTCGTGCGCAGCAACGGCCAGGCGATCGACGTGCAGTTCGTGGACCCGGATGCCCCCGGGGACACGGCAGCGGCGCCGGCAGAGCCGGTCCCCGCGCCGGCACTGCCCGCAGGGCTGACCCTGCGGTCGCTGATCCTCGCACCAGAAGGCACAGAGGCCACGCGCGCCTTCCTGGACCAGGCGTTGCATGCGCTCCAGAATCGCCTCGACGACGCCGAGTGGCTGGACGCCAAGGCCGGCTACCTCCGCCGCATCGGCGAGACCGGGTTCTGGCAAGCCGCCGACCGCTACGCCGTCACGGACCGATTCGAGCGCATGGACCGCATCGACGCGGGCGCACAAACCGCGAAGTCCCTGCTGCAGCGTCTGGACCGGCGCCCGCGCGGCGAGGACAAGCTGCCGCGGACGGTGGTGGCGAGTCTTGCGGAGCAGTTGTATCTGCTGCAGATGGCGCTCGAGGACATCGACGAAGACGTCGGTCTCGACCAGCACGGTCAGGAATACGAGTACCGCGACCAGTACGACGAGAACGATCCGCTCGACGGCGGCCCCTCGGCCGATGTCTATCTCGTCATCGACCGCGTGGCCGGAGACCCTCGCACGCGCCACGAGGAAGAACACTGGATGCGCACGATCGTGGAGATGTATCGGCGGTGGGCGAAGACCCGCCGCATGCATTGCACGACGGTGGGCGGCGACCCATCACGCGAGATCGTGCTGGCCGTATCCGGCTTCGGTGCCCGGCAGATTCTCCGTCGCGAACGCGGACTGCACGTGCTGGAAGTGCCCGAGGACACCGCCAATTTCGATCGGCGGACCGTGCGCGTGAATGTCGTGCCTCAGTCGCTCGGGCCGCGGCCGGCCAACGTCAGCGAGTTCGACCTCGCGCTGGCGACGGCCCAAAGCGCCGCCAGCCAGTACGCGAGCACCGTGGTGCGCCGCTACCGGGAGAAGCCTTCGCCGCTCGTCCGCGACGCCGTGCGCAACTGGCGCTCCGGACACTTCCGGCAGGTGCTGGACGGCGCGTTCGATCTGATGGAGTGAACCCGGCGGAGCGGTCGTGAACGCGAGGCTCGGGCTGACCCCGGCTACGGCTGTACGGCGCCTACCCCGAACGGCACGAGGACCTCGCGCGGGGGGGTGTAGAACTGCCCATCCGCAGCAACCGGCACTTGCGTAGCATCGATGAGCACTGACCTGGCGATGGCGTCGACCTCCCGCACCACGGCGTCCGGGAGGCGCTCTCGATCGATGCGCATCATCACGGCGCCGGCAGCGATGCGCTCGTCCGCCATCGCCTCGATCACGCGCACCGTGCGCGCGGCGAGCCATCTTTCATAGACGGTCTCGTGCTTGGGGTTGAAGGTGCAGAGGACCGTCTCGAAGTCGTACTTGTGGATCGCCACGACGAGAGAACACTTCACAAGGTCCTGGACCAGCGCAAAGCTGCGGCGCCCGGTCCACGACGGGTCCGTCGCAATCCGGAAGGACGAAACGAGCCGCCGCCCTTCACGCCGGATGACGTCGGTCTCGGCGTGGAAGTGCCGGTCCGTAGGCAGGCCGAAGGGCCCGTCCGCCGTAATGGAGTTCGTGCCGATGACGCGCCGGCCCTCCACCGCCACCAGGATGGTCGTGCGCGGCGACGAGTCGAGTTCCGGGTACGAGATGATGCGCCCGCCGTTCTGCGGCGGCATGTAGCCCGCCTCGACGATGGAGTCGTGCGTGATGCGGTGCACCTCGTCCAGCTCACGGATGGTCTGCGCTTCGCGAACCGAATAGGCCCTGCCGGGCGGCCGGTAGCCGAGAGCGTCGAACGCGATCGGAAGGGTGTCCATGGAGATCTCCATCATTCGGCGGTGAGAACAGCCTCGACGGGGCGGCGGAGCGAGCGTGTGCCCGGTGCCTCCGCCATGACGAAGCGGAAAAGCAGCAATTCGCTGCGGCCTTCTGAGAGCGGCGCGATCGCGCGGTAGCGCGCCTCGATGTCCGCGAGCGTTCCCCGCTGCGCCGCGGTCCAGGGTCCTGCATCGGCGCGCAACTGCATGCACAGGTAGCCCAGGGCCGCCATGGGCTGCACACCGATGCCGAGCCGCGCGGCCGAGAGCCACACGCGCTGCATCGCGCGTCCGCCTTCGAGAAAATCGCGGGTCGAGTCCCCCTGCACGGTGAGCAGGCCGAACGCCGCCGCGCCGCCGGCGGCCCGATGCGCGAACTTCTCCAGGTTGCGGCCGCCACCGACCGCCGAGAGCAGTTCCATCGCGCCCCACGACCGGCACAGTCGCAGACCGGCGAGATCCGTCGCCGACAAGTCCAACGTGCGCAGATCGATGCCGTCCCCCGAGCGCGTGGCCTCCTCCGCCGTCCATCGCAGTTCGCGCACGAACTCCGCGTGCAGCGGCTTCGAGAGATAGCGCCAGCGGTCCCCCTGCCCCAGCACCTCGCCAAGGCGCGCCCGGCCCGACGGGTCCTCGATGAGCGTGAGCTGGGCACCGCTCTCCTCTGCGACCCGGACGAGTTCGCGCGCTGCGCCGGCGGGCAGCGGTGCGCCTGTGCCGAGACGGCGGTTGGTGCAGCGTTCGCCGATGAGGGCGTGCAACGGGTCCGCAGACTGACCCGACCCGGAGGGAGTGAAGCGCAGGTCGCAGCCGGCGAGATGGCCCTCGCCGTCGGGAAACCAGTCCGGATGCGTTTCGAGACCCAGGGACTGCGCGGTGAGCACTGCGTTCTCCGCTGCGGCCCCCAGCGCGACATGACTGCCGCGGAACCCGTGATCCAGCAGCGACCCGGCGCGGCTCTCGTCGATCCGCAGGCGCAGGCGTTGACCGTTCCACGACAGACGCCAGGGCTGGGCGTTACCGCCGGACGGCGCGAGCGTGGCCGCCCGAGCGATGCGGCGAATCGCGTCGTCGAGGGCGGGGGTGACGGTCCGTGAGGCCGCCGCCGACGCGACTGTGATGTCCTCACGCATCGTGGAAGCCGCTGCGTCGTCCTCGGGCTGTGCCAGGAGCCGGTCGAGATCGACGTAGTAGCGGCCGGACGCGTTGAACTCGCCGAGCGCGATACGGCGCACGGTGTCGGTGTTGAGCGCGGCACCGAGCGAGATGGCGGACGCGAGCTGCGGCCAGGACACCAGGGTGGAGCCGACCTCCAATGCCGAGGCCGCCGCACGTGTCGACAGCGTGTCCGCCCCCACGATGCGCATTACGACCGCCACGCGGTCTTCGCGCGAGAGCTGCCGGAGACCGTCGACGGCCACGCCCTCCACCCGGCCGTGCAGCAGCGGACGGGCAGGGTCGAGATCGAAACGCTCCACGTCCAGCATGCCGCGATCGCTCGTCTCCATGAGCACGGGAATGCGCAGCGCCCGCGCCCGTTCCCGGATGCGCAGCTTGAGGTAGAGGTCGTCGCATTCCTCCAGCAGCACGTCCGCCGGCCCGCCGGCCGTGAGGAAGTCGTCGAGAATTTCGTCGGAAACACCGTCGGCGAACACCGTGACCGAGAGGTACGGATCGATCTCGTAGAGCGCCCGCGCCGTGAGCACGGCCTTGTTTACGCCGATATCGTGAACGCCGGCGCGCACCCGGTTCATGTTGGAGAGACTGAGCGCGTCGAAGTCCGCAAGCACGAACGTGCCGCCGACGCCCTCCATCGCGAGCGTGACCGCACTCGCCTGCCCGACCGACAGACCGACCACGGCGATCTTCAGGCGCTGCAGCGTCGCCTGCTCCGCGGCGGTGATCTTGTTCCGGTTGCGGCTCAGGCGAAGCTCGCGGAACTCCGCCTTCGGGAGCACGCGCACCAGACGCGCCGACCAGGGGTAGTAGACCCACATGCCATACGCGTCGGCGGGCGTGCCCGCGCGCAGCGCCTCCACGGCCTCCGCGAGTTCGCGCCCTTCGAGACGGACGGCGGGCTGACGAACCTGTGCGAGTTCGCGCAGCTGATCGCCCAGCGTGTCGAAGATGCGGTCGGGATGGAGACGGGCGCGGAGGGCGGAGAGGGCGGCACAGGCCGCTGCCTCACCGGCGGGGAACCAGAGGGGCTCGCAACATGCACCGAAACGCAGGTCCTCGGTGGGTCTGACAGCCGTCGCTTCGGCACTCATCGTCGTCCTCCTTGCAAGACGTTGACGGAGCCGAAAGATAGAAATCAGCAGCGCGAAGAAACATTGCCCGAAGGCGCTACGCCGAAGGCACTATCCGTGATGACGGACTGGACCCATGACATTCGTCATCTACGCGTACGACCTTCTGCCGCGCAGTATGCCGCCGGGGCAAATGACTACCCCGTAACGAGGAGGTCGAACAAGATGAAGAACGAATTGCCGAGCAATCCGGGGGATACGCAGCGCAACACCTGGGTCACCGGTCTCACGATGCCGCCGCCCCCCCCGCCCCCGGGCAACAAAGGTGGTGGCGGAACGCGACCTGGGCCCAGACACCCCAAGCCGCGCGACAACGATCCGCTGCCTTACGGCCTTACCCCGGCTGAGCTGGCGATCGTCGAGGCGATCGAGGATGGCGCATGCAACCAGGAGATCGCAGATCGCCGCCACTGTGCCGTTGGCACCGTGAAGGTGCACCTGGGCCGCATCTTCCGGAAGCTGGGAGTCCGCAGCCGGGGGGGCGTCATCGCCATGATCAAGACCATCCGCGCCCTGCAGCAGGCTCGCGCCGACCGCGGGCAACTCGCGCCGTTCCGCAGGGAATGGGTCGAGCACGACATGACGATCGAGAACCGGTGTGCCGGAACCGTCCTGTTCCGCCGGGGGGGACCACGCAGACGCGATCTACTATCTGGAGGACGATCGCATCGATCTTCCCGAAGTGGGAGCTTTTCTGGAGGCTGGGCTCTTTTCCGGGAGATCGGGGTATTTGCGGAGGACGGGCGACGTACGGCGAGCGCCTATTGCGAGACTCCGGTCCGACTGCTTCGGGTCTCTTCGGACCGGCCTGGGATCTCTACTTCCGAAACCCGGCGTTTGCGGCGCACGTCCTCCGGCTGGCGGCGACGCGCATCATGTCGGAGCGGGCACGCCGGTTCGACACCGATAGCAGTACGCACACCCAGAATTCACCAGAACTGGTGATGCTGTAACCGCCCGCCCCGCGGCGCCGTCCGGATGCCCGCGGCGAATGCCACGGGCATCGTCGTCTTTCCCGACTCCTGTGCTAGATTTCTGCTCGACAAGATCGCGGCGCCAGACCGGTTCCCACTCCGGCCGCGCGCATCGCGGCCCGGGGAGTCCCAATGTCCATGCACCCGCCCGTCATTCTCTTGTGTGCCCGCGAGCCGGCCCGGGATGCTTGGCTGCGCGCGCTGAACGCGATGGACCCGCCCTGCAGTGCCGTTACGCTGTCTGACGAAGACGATCTCCTGACCTTCGCCGAGCGCAAGAACATCGCGGCGATCGTCATCGACCACGACCATGGCCCGACAGCCGGAGACCCCATGCTCCCGCGACTGCGCGACGGCTTCGCCGACGCCAAGGTCGTCCTCTCCGTTGGCCACGCTACATCGGAGGCGCTCGACGCATGTCGCTTTCACGGCGTCGATGCTTGTGTGCCTCGCGATTACGACGACCGGCAGCGGCGGCTGGCGCTGGAAATGGCGCTGGCTGGCGCTGGCACCTACCCCGGCAGATCCATCCCCGCTGACCCGCGCCCCGTGCACTTGGCGATCCCGACGCCCGCCGATGCTCCGAACGACGGGCGCGTCTACGACGACACCTACAGACTGACCAACCGGGAGAAGGACGTTGCCGTTGGTATTGCCCGAGCCCAAACGAACCACGAGATCGCCCTTGCATTGGGCTTGGCCCCCGGTGTAGTGCGCAACCATGTCACCATCATCCTCGAGAAGCTGGACGTTGCCCATCGGAATCAGGCCGCGATGATCCTTCGACGTCTTCGCTGGGTGCAGGAATACATCGAGCGCGATGCGCTCGAAGGTCGCGGCGTCTTGGACCGGATGAACGCGCATGTAAAGCACGTCGAGTTCCGGAAAGGTACCGTCATCTTCCGGAAGGGCGAGCCCGGCGAGCACATGTACTACATCCAGCGAGGAACGGTAGGGCTCGACGAGATCGACACGGAGATGGGGTCTGGCGAGATCTTCGGCGACATCGGCGCGTTTGCTCCTCGACACCTCAGGACTTGCACCGCTCGTGCGCGGACCGACGTGCGCCTGCTACGCCTGGATGCCGAGCATGTCCGGCGTGTCTTCTTCGAATCACCCGAGTTCGCGTTCTTCGTGGTATCGGTCATTGCGGAGCGAGTAGCGCAGGAGCGGGGGCTGTGACGCCCTCTCAACGGATCGCCCCACAAGAATTCAGCTCGCTTCGTATGGCCGAGTGAGGAAACGAGCGCCGCCTACGGTACGCAGGTTGAAATCGAATCAAGACTGGTATCCGGCTCGCCGCCGATGAGAATCCCGCCGCACGACGCACGCAGTTCGGGTGCGACAACTCCTGTCAGCCACGCAGTCCGCCACATTAGCTTGCCATGTCGTCACGACTGATCTCTAATTGTCACGCTTATCTGCGGCACGTCTCATGACCCCTCGCGCGCCCAAGACGTCGTTGAATTCTAGTGTGACTTTACTCTGAAAGCTCCAGGACTCCATCGCACCCATGCCACGACAACCCTCAAAGCCAAAGCCAGCCACCGCGGAGAAGCCCCCAGGCACGGCGGCCCTTTCCCCCTCGGGAAACTCCTCTTCTAGAACGGCAGCGTCGCGGAAAACAGCGAAGAAGAAGGTAGTTGTTGTGGGAGGTGGCTGTGCTGCACTGACGGCAGCATTTGATCTCACATCGGGGTCCAACAGGGATAAATTCGAAGTTCATGTCTACACGATGGGCTGGCGCCTCGGCGGAAAGGGCGCATCGGGTCGCAACGCTGACTACGGCCAGCGTATCGAGGAGCACGGACTACACGTCTGGATGGGTTTTTACGAGAACGCGTTCCGCATCATCCGCGAGTGCTACGAAGAGCTCAACTCCGACGGGAAGCCCCGCCGCTTCAAGAATTGGCGTCAGGCCTTCTTTCCAGAAAGCACGCTCGGGACCGTAGAAGAACTGCCCGACGGATCGTGGTCACCCTGGACGGGAGAGTTTCCCCCTACCGTCGGACTGCCTGGCGATCCCTTGGATGGCACCGAGAACCCGTTTGCCGTCGCGAGCTATTTCGTCCGCACTCTGGAACTCACTCGCGCCCTGCTATTCAGCGTCCAGCCAAGTCTGGGTGACCGTCACGAAGCCGCTTCCGGCCAGCGCAGCAGTGCAGATATCGCATTGGACAAGGCCAGCATCGAATTCGAGAATCTGTCGCCGGCACGGCTGATCGACAAGATCATGTCTCTCTTTCGCATGGGAGCACTCGCGACCTCTGCCGGATTGTTCCAGTCCCTTTTGATCCTAGAAGTGTTCATCAAGCGACGCCAGAATCTGCTTCGGATCGGACCCAAGTTCGTCGACGTCGTGGAAGCGATCGTCATCAATCTCCGTCGGCAGTTCGAAGAATCTTGTAAGCATCGACCCGAATCTACGCCGCAAGACCGTCATGATCGATGTAACGTTGACGATCATCTACGGCGTGATCAAGGATGGGGTGCTGACGAATCCCGACGGACTCGACTGCCTCAATGATTTCGACTGCCGTGAGTGGCTGCGAAAACATGGCGCATCACGCCAATCCGTCGATTCCCCATTAGTCAAGGCTCTCTACAGCATCGCCTTTGCAGACAACCCCGACGGCACCGAAGGAACACTCGCGGCGGGTCAAGCGATCCGCGGGGCACTGCGGATGTTCTTCACCTATCGCGGAGCGCTGACATGGAAGATGCGCGGGGGTATGGGCGACGTGATCTTCTCGCCGTTGTATCAGGTTCTCAAGGGCCGCGGGGTTAAGTTCCACTTCTTCCACCGACTGACCGCGGTAGAACTTGGACCGAGCGACGACGGATCTCGCGTCGTGGGATTGCAGTTCGACAAGCAGCTGGGCGACAACGCCAAGGTCGAGGATTACGAACCGCTGATCAACGTCCCGGCCGATTTGACGGACCCAAAGGCCCCAACTGGCGAGTACATGTGCTGGCCCTCGAAGCCCTTATTCGCTGCACTGGGCATTGAGTCCTTTGACGACTACCGAGCGCTTGAGGATGTAGATCCCGGCAAGTTCGAGCGAACCACGAAGAGTTCTTGCACGCTTAAGGATGAAGAGCACTTCGATCTCGTAGTGCTTGGTGTGGATGTGGCAACGATCGAACGTACCTGCAAGGACATACTGACACGGTTCCCGCGGTGGGCAGACATGGTACGCAACGTCCAGACAGGTGCAACCAAAGCGATGCAGCTTTGGTTGACGCGCGATCTCAACGGTCCCGGATGGAATGGCTCGGCTGTGACGATGTCCGGACTACCCGCGACCTTTGATGCGTTCTCCCAGATGAATCATCTCATCCCGGAAGAGCGTTGGGATCTCAACAAAGGCGTGAATGCCAAAGGCGTGTCTCCGCCTTGGTCCGTGCTTTACTTCTGCGGTGTGATGGATGACAAGAAGTGCCCGCAAAGCAAGGGACAAACTGCCGCCGACGTCATGGTTCAGAAAGAAGCCCAGGCGTTCCTGGAAGAGGCGTTTCCGAAGCTTCTGAGCGGTGCGGTCGGCGCGTGGCACGAAAGCTTCTGTAAAGTCTCCCTTGGAGCACCTCTACAGCGTGAAGGGGATCACGGGTGGAGCGTTAGCCGAGCAGTTCTTTCGCTGCAACCACCGCGGCAGTGACAGATACGTTCTTTCTCGACCCGGTACGCTTCGTTACAGGATCTCTCCTCTCGAGGTCGAGATCGAAAACATGACGATCGCTGGGGACTGGACCGATGCGGATTCAACGAAGGCTGTGTCGAGGCTGCGGTGATGTCTGGACGGCTCGCATCACACGCGCTTTCCAAGTACCCGGTGCTCGAAGACATCATCGGCTTCGATCATCCGTGACCTTTCGCCTCTCCTGCGAGTAACCATGTCCCGCGTCACTAAGCCCAAGCTGGCACGCACTCGTCCGATTCGTATGGCTTCGGCCGCCATGAAGGCCCCCGAGGGCGAGCGGACCCGTGACCGCGATAGCAGCCGGAAAAGGCCCTCCGCCAGCGGACGCGAGCCCCTTCCGACGAGCGACTACGTCGCGCAGGGTGTCAAGGTGGGTTATGACGTTCTGGAGTCCTACCTGCGCCGTGCTCAGGAAATGGCGCGCGATTTGCGGAAGCGCCCCGCCGGACTGGACCCGCGAGATCCTTCGGACGTCCTCGATCGCAGCGTACGCGTGGTCCGACAGTACGCCATCCTCATGATGGAATTGTCCGAGACGCTCATGAAAGCGCCCGATCTACTGCGCGACTTCCGCCGGCTTCTTCAGCGCGAAGGGGATGGCAAGCCGTCTGCCGGCCCTGCGCCCCCCTCTCACAGACGCACGCGGACAGCCTGGCAGGACTCGGGCCCGTGTTGCAAGCGCTGTTGAACTCTGCGGCGAACGGGGCACGTGGCGCGTCTCCGTCGGTGTCGAGTTCGCCGCACGACGGCACCCACGTCCCTTCGCTTCGGGTGCGTTTCCGCGCCGGAACGCAATGCGGCACGCTCGTGGTTACGCTCAAGGCCACGCATCAAGATGGGCACTTAAAGTTCACACGGCTGGTTGGGGCTGACCCAAACGCCGGGCCGTACGACCTCGGAGCCGTATCGCTCGTTAGGGGGTCGAAAACGGAGCCATGGGAGTTTGACCTCCGAGTTACGGACAGGTCCCTGGACGCGTTCCCGGCAGGGAAGTTCTGGGAGCTGTGATTGACGCCAATAACGAGAAGTTGGGTGACATCGAACTCACGATTTCGGCCACCCCGTCATCTGAACTCTCCAGTGCAGATCAAGGCTAGTAGCGCGATGCAATCTCCCGTTCGCGAGATGCTGCAGGAGTACGGGTCGATCGTGAGGCAGTCGATCGAACGCTACCTCCCAGATACTCAAGATCGTCCCTTCCTTGACCCGCTCGTACGTGACTATCCGTCACGCGGCGGCAAGATGATGAGGTCGACGCTGTGTCTGGCAACGGCGAGAATGTTCGGCGCGCCGGTCAGTCGGGCGCTTCCATCGTGCGCATCGATCGAACTGTTCCACAACGCCCTCCTCATTCACGACGACATTGAGGACGAGAGTGAAGAGCGCCGCGGCAAGCCGACGCTTCATCGGCTACATGGCATTCCGCTGGCCCTTAACGCTGGCGACTCTCTTGGGCTTCTGAGCCTGGGGCCACTGAGCGAGAACGTAGAGCTTCTAGGCTGGTGGCCAGCAGCTCAAATCTTCAGGGAAACGGAACGCATGGCCTGGGAATCGGTCACCGGCCAGGCATTGGAGCTAGGGTGGCGGCGCTCGTCACGATGCGACATTAGCTCCGATGAGTATCTCGATATGGTGCTCCGAAAGACTTGCTGGCTCGCGACAATCTATCCGATTCGAGTAGGCGCGATCATCGGGACACGGAATCCAGTTGCACCGAATGCCTTTCTGACTTTCGGATTCATGCTGGGTGCCGCATTCCAGATCCAGGACGACGTGCTCAACGTGCTCGAACTGGACGCCTATGGCAAGGAGCAGAACGGTGACCTTTGGGAAGGGAAGCGCACGCTCCTTCTCCAGCACGTTTGGTCCAGGGCCAATGCCAAAGAGCGCCGTACCATTCAGGCCATTCACGCATTGGAGAGACATGAGAAGTCCGAGGACCAGGTTCTATGGCTTCGGGGGCTCATTGACAAGTACGACGCACTGAATTACGCAAGGGGCGTCGCTCAGGGCCTCGCGGGTTCTGCCTTGCATGAGTTCGAAATTGCGTTTGAGGCCGTGCCCTACTCTAAAGACAAGCAGTTCGTACACGACCTGGTCGTATGGGTGCTTGATCGCACCGCTTAGGAGGACCTGGATGATCACTAGTGGAAAGCGCGGACTTCTTGTTTATGGCGCCACCGGTTACTCGGGTCGCATGGTCGCGCGCGCAGTTCTCGCCCTCAGGGGCTCCAGAGCGCCGCAAGAGATCGTGTTCGCTGGCAGGAACGTTTCGAAGTTGAAGGCCCTCGAACGCGATCTCGGCTTGTCCGAAGGCGCCACTAAGGTTCTTGATCTCACTGATGACGATGCGCTGGACGAGCACTGTGGGCTCGCGCGCGTCGTGCTCAACCTGGCCGGTCCGTTTCCCGCTACAGCGCCGCGCCTCGCCAAGGCAGCCATTCGCAACGGCGCACACTACATGGACATCTCGGGCGAGTTCGAAGTCTTCCGGTATCTCGACAACTTCAGCAAGCACGCCCGCGATCGGTCTCTCTTCATCATGCCTGGCGCCGGGTACTCGGTTGTCGCGACGGATCTGCTCGCGAATTTCGTACTAGCGAAATTCAAGGAGCGGCATCCTCAGATTGACGAACGTGACATGACGCTTCGAATCGCCCTGAGCGGCATTGATCACCTCTCCCGGGGCTCGGTAAACACTGCATTGAACGCAGCCCGGGAGGGCGTTCCAATCCGCAGAAACGGAACGCTCTCCAACAGGCCCGTCGGCGCGGTCGAGCGCGTCTTCAACTTCGACGGCAGGGAGCGGCTGTGCAGCGCCGTGCGCCTGCCGGATGTGGTGACGGCGTTCAAGAGCACAGAAATCCCGAACATCGAGACCTACTGTGCGACGGCCCCGCTGGAGCGGGCGGCTTATCAGATTGGAGCCGAACTCGCCCGTTCCGATGCAGATCTGGCCGTGGCGAGGGCTCCTGCAGCGTCATATACGCACACTGCCCGAAGGGCCCACGGAGGACGCCAGAATGCGTATGCGACCCATGGTCATCGCAGAGATCGAAGACAGGTACCGACGGACTGTGGCCGCCCAATGGAAACCATCGATCCTTACGCATTCACGGCGAATTGTGTCGCCGCCATACTAGGGAAGATTTATAAGAATACGACGACTGCAGTCGCCTTCGGGACAACTAAGGACCATTTCGGCTTTGTCAGCCCTACTTGGGCGCTGCTCGACGGCCCCCCCTCCCAAAAGAGGGATGGATTCGACTGGTCCAAGCTCTGCAAGTCTTTCTCTTTGGCTGGTTCAACGCATCACGTGATGGAGGTGCGCGGTGAGTGATCAGTCACCATTTTACGAACTGAGGCCGAGGCCGCATAAAGAACTCTCCTTTCTGGACGTGCACGTGCTTGGAATCCGCATCAAGGCGGACAAAGAGCGCCTCGCCGCGCTGTGTCATGCGCGCGCCATAGCGGTGGACCCCGAGTCCCGATTCGAGCCGGCAAGCGATGTTCTCGTCCTGGACATCATCCGTCATGGTCTGTCGAACCAAGACGATGTGTGGTCGACAAAGCCACACGCGATGTCGTCCTCGTGAGAGCACTCGTTCGCGATAAGTCTCCTGGCGCTGATGAAGAACCCCGGATGATTTGTCTATTGGCATTGACCAACGATCCGTGGTTCCTTGTCGATGGCCGCGAACTTGTCGGATATCCCGTTCAGCGCGGCAAGGTCGCGACACAGCGGAGCCCCGAAGGTCGGCCCATCGGTATGTCCGTCATCGTTGATGGCTACTCTGACAACTCAAGCCGTCTCGCGATCTCGCGGACCAGACGATCATCGAGATCTTTCCCTCACAGCAAACTAACAGCGGAGAGGTCGGGTCAGACGCACAGTCATTCCCATGGAAGGCCGCGGAAGTTGACGGAGTGTTTCGCGATCACGGCCGGATTGGCACTTTTCACCCTCGGCAGTGTCGAGATGCACTCGACGTGTCGAAGGCGTTCTTCTCTGCCCCCATGGCGGGCACATTTTCATATGCCGCCCAACCCAAGAGGCGGGATTGGGTGAGTTTTCGCGGAGGAAATCTGGTCCTTCGCAACTGTCGTAGCCTCAGGATCACCGACGTACTCGCCCAGGCGCCACAGGGCTCGGAAATGAAGATCGCCTTAGACGATTGCTATATCTCGCTCGTGGATATCGTGGTGCGGCCGGACACTTCGATGCGACGCCTCCCCCCACCCAAACGGCGCTTCCCAAGTACGTTGAGTTCATGGGTGACCCACAGGGCCCGCCTCCGTATCGATTCGAGCAGGTCAAGGCTTTCGGCTTCAAGATGCTGGCTGCAAATCCGGAGAAGCTTCGTAGTTATTGCGAAGCAGTCCTGAACATCGATGGCGATGAACAGGGCTTCAGATACAAGGTTGCCTCCGACTATGTGGTCATAGAGATTCTCGAGTATGGTCGAATGAGGCTGGCCAGGAACGCCAAACGCACACATTGGCAACGTGAATCGGACTACGGCACCCAGAATGAACTCGTCGTACGGGTGCTGGTGGGCAAGGTGGAAGATGACAGCGGCACAGCCACAGAGCCAAAGATCTTTGTTCCGGTGATCTTCGTCGATGACGCGTGGTCCGTAGTGTGCGGGCGGGAGGTGATCGGCTACCCGAAGCTCCTTGCACGCTTCGAGACGACTGTCGGCGATCCGTCCCGAAACACTGACACCGTTCCGGCCAACATGACTTGCACCAAAGTTTCCATCTGCCGACCGTTCGATCCTTCATCACAGGAAGGATTGTCCGACTATGCGCTGCTTACCGTGACGCACCCGTCGCAGCGCGAAAATCAACAATACTCCGTGGGAACGAATCCGCTCGGTCCGGACCATGCGACGGGCCCATTCAATTGGGTACAGGAGGACTTCGACGATCCGGCCTTTCGGCGTTCTTTCGTCGGCGAATGGTTTGAAATGCGTGCGACGCGCTCCCGCAATGTGCAGTTGAAGCAGGTCCGGGACTGGACCGAACCTCAATGGTCTCGGCGCACTCAGCTACTCGAAAGCGAGTCGTCGATAGACCGGCTATCCGTGAACTTCCCAACAGGCATCGCAATTGTCGAGTTTGGGGCGGAATACAAGGTCGACTCCCCTTCAGGTCGGTTTCGACTGTTTGATGCATTGGGGATTACGTCGACCGATAGACGTCGCCTCGACCCACCACCTACATACTCGGGCGTGGAGCGAAGGAAGAGCAATGATAGGCGGCGACCACAAGACAGTTCTGGAGACGATGTCGCGCACCGTTCGGTTATGCGACTGTCCACTGGCGACTGGTACATCACAGAGTTCGATTTCTCTCTCAGAATGATCGACCCGCTCAGGGATCACGGCTGAGCGCGCATAGTCAGTCGGTTCTCTGGATCACGGAGCCTCATCCGCTTAACGCTCGCGCCTTGGAAAGGAAGCTGGCGGCTTCTCGAAGCATCTCCCTATCGCGGTCGGTTGCGCGTCCCCTTAACGCGAGAAAGCTGCACCGATCAGCGATCGCGCGCGCTTCGTACGTTCGGGCCCGCTGACTACGCGCCCGTGCGATGGATGCATTGAACTCCGATAGGCACGTGTCAACGCTTGCTTCCGGGTTCAATGCGGTCAATCCAGCCTTGATCCGCAGCAATTCGGCCAATGCAAAAGTCTCGGCATGCGATTCTGCATGCCCAATGGCCCTTTGGATCGTGTCAAACGCCGTGCCGACATCATTGGACTCGCGATACGCCAGCGCCAACTGGCCCAGGAACCAGGGCAACAACAGCCTCGCGCCAATGGCATCCCAGAACTCGAGTGTGCTGCGCAACTCGGGTATGGCCTCCCGGCGTTGCCCAGCTCTCAGCCGCGCGACACATGACTGAATCCGTCCGGCGCCAAGCCAGATCTGAATCCCGTACTTCTCGGCAATTTCGATGGTCCGCTGCGCATGCTGCTCCGCTTCGCCATAGGATTCCCTAAGGTTCCCGAGCATCGCGGCATAGCATTCGGCATAGGCGGCGTTGAAAGGGCGTTCCATGGCAGTGTCGAGCGCAAAGGCTCGTTCGAGATAAGCATCTGCTTCATCGCCCAGCCCCATCATCCATGCGTTATGCGAAAGCATCGTATAGGCTGCAATTGCAGGATCTTGCGCTGAGGCGTAACGTCGATTCTGACCTTCATTCCCGTGGTACCTGTCAGTCAGTTCCTCCAATGTGATCCGCGCCTCCGAAAACTCCCCCATGTAGAACTGGATGTAGCCCCTTGCGGTTCCGGCCTCCACGAGATCCTCGACCCGACCGGTGCGTTCCGCGATGCCTAAGCACTGTTCGGACAGAAGACGCGCCTGAGCAATCTCTCCCCGAACGATGTGATATGTGCATAGCCCGCGGACCGGATCATACTGTATGTCGTCGCCGCCCCCCTGGCCCTCGGCTAGCTGCCGAGCGCGCCGATATGCGGCTTCCACGGGCGCAGCCGCATATCCCATGGTCGTGCACAGGTTCTGCCCAAGTTGCACCTGAAGCCTTAACTCGACGTCACGTACGGAAGAATCGGGCAGCCTTGGCAGGAGACCGATCGCCGTAGAGAGGTTGCTCACGGACTCCTCGTATGCCGCACGCGCGTGAGCTCGTTGAGCTGCAACGCTCCCATAGTGGGATCGCCTGATCGAAAAGTCCTGCCTCCGTGAAGTGATGGGCAGCAAATTCCGGCTCCTGATCAATGAAATACTCTTGCGCCTCCAGTGCCGCAGCCACCTTCGCATGAAGCGCCGATCTTTCGGATTTCAGCAAACCCGCGTACGCCGCGTCTCGAATTAACGCGTGCTTGAATCTGTATGTCGTCTGGGGCGCGTTTCGGATCGAGTGAAGCAAGTCTGCCGCCTCGAGCTGCGAGATATGCGTTTCGAGGTCCGTCAATCCGACAGCCACGGCCTCCAAGAGCTCATGCGAAAACTCACGCCCAATCACTGCAGCGGCACGGGCAACGTCCTTCGCTGCCCCCAACTGATCCAATCGTGCCGCGAGCGACTCCTGGAGCGTCGCAGGTATCATGTCTGTGTTTGGTTCGAGCATAGAACTCGAAGAAGTCCCCCTTTCCGCCAAGCCCGGGTAATGCCATTATGGCTTTCGTCATCTCCTCGATGAAGAGCGGAACCCCGTCACCTTTGCCTAGCAGATGTCCTACCACTCGCGGTGGAAGCCGTCGCTGATGCGTCAGCCCCTCAACGAGCATCCCGGCATCCTCAGGTGCCAATCTTGGAAGGGGTACTTCCGTCGCCCCCCACGTTTCGACTCGCCCCTTCAACTTCTCCAGAAACTGAGGAGATGACGCGGGGCCGGTCCGTCGCGCAGCAATAACGGTCAGAATTGCAGCCTGCCCGATCCGTCTGCTGAGGGCATCAAGAAGATCTAGCGTCGTGGATCCGCCCAGTGCGCGTCCTCCACGATGAGCAGGAGCGGTGCCTTACGGGCCAAACACTCCAGGAAGTTCAGCAGCGCATCGAACGTTCTTGCCTTCAGCAATTCCGGAGCATCCTGTACCAGCGGATACATGTCTCCAACATTGAGTTCGAGCGCCGATGCAACGTATGGCGTAGTGGACGCGAGCAGCACCGGCTCCACGGTCGACCGCAAGAGAGCATCGAGCTTCCTGGCCTTCTCAATTGGTTCATCCTGCCGCCGAATCTTGGCGTGAAAGCGAATCGTCTCGAGGACGGGAAAAAGTGCTGTGCTCGTGAAGCGCGGAGAACAAAAACACTGTAGAACGACGCATCTCCTGATACCGTGCGCCTTAGCTCCCGGCACAGCCGGGACTTCCCGATGCCTGGTTCTCCCGTCACTACCAACATGCTTCCACGTCCGGTCAAGGCATTCTGCCAAGCGTCCCTAAGAATACCCAACTCGGCAGTTCGTCCGACGATAGCAGTCGCTTCAGTCTGCTGCGGATGCCCTGATCCATCCGTCGCCTCGGAGAGATCGAGTTCCCGGACGACTCGCCATGCCCGCTGCTTGTCGCCAAAGCCACGAAGCATATGCAGACCCAGATCAACACACTCGAAACGCGTACCCACTAACTGGTAAGTCGCGTCCCGAAATGGCAACCGTATTTGGAGCCACAATCGATTGGAGCCGATTCGCCAGACTCGGAACTCGGCCTACAACGTTGACCTCTCTGGCACGGACCGACTCCACGACTTCGCCGATGACTGCGACCCCGGTCGCGACGCCTACACGTACTTCCGGGCGAACGCCATGTATAGGCGTAGTCGAGCCGATGGAATCAACCAAGTCGAGCGCGGCTTGAACGGCTCGATGAGCGTCATCCTCTGCGGCCAGAGGATACCCAAAGTAGATCAAGCAACCATCACCTCGATATCCGCCCACAGAGCTGCCATAGCCTTCAATCACACCCTTAACCGTCCGCTGAAAGGCATTGACTACTTCGGTAAGATCCTCCGGATCAAGAACATTGGCCAACGTTGTGTAGCTAACCAGATCGCAATACAAGACCGTGAGCTGCCGACGTTCTGCACCCACTGATCCGACATCCATCGCACCCAGAAAGTTACGTCCTCGCGAGTCCCGGACTCTCTCACCACACTGGGAGCAGAAGTTGGCGTTAGAAGGCAAAGCAGAATGGCAGCTAAAGCACTCTGTTGCATCAGTGCGTGTCATGTTTCTCCCCTGCGATGCGAGATTTTCTCACCCGGAGTCGAGTTTAACCTTGGGCCCGACAATTCTCTAATGGCGGACGAAGAAGTGGGTCGTTTCCGACAGGTCTCGGGCAAGGTCGAGTTAAGTTGCGTCGGGGTAGGATGCGGCGCCCACGAGGCTCGAAGATCGCCTTAAACGGCAGTTAGTCAGGTAGGCAACTGGGCGTGATGAATTGGACGCGTGTGGCAATGCATTCGCAAAGCGACCCGACGGTCTATGTCTATGTAGTCCTAATTAGTTTCGTGACTGCATGCGCCGCCCGCATTCTGCTAGTCTTCTATGCCGTTTGGTGAACGTGCATCCACGCGGAAGCGACTGATTACGTTGGGACTCGCTGGTACTTGCCCCATGGCGAATCGTCAGGGTCGGAGATCGTGAAGGTGGCGTGCCAAAGGAAGAGGTCGATCCTTCTGGCAGACATAGTGAACAGTTTCGCCGGGAAATCGTTGCAGCGGAGCGTCGAGCGGCAACCCAGAGTATTGTCTTCGCGTATGTGCGTTCATCTTGATTCGTAAGGCGTTCCGAAGGGCCGATTGTCTGGAGACGATGTCCATCGGGCCTGTCCCCACATCGCCGGGCTTGGAGTTCTGCAGAAGTTTTTTCCACGGCCCCGCCGCGCCGCGGACTCCTACGATGCCGAGATAGCCCATGCTTGCGGAGACACCAGGAGATTAAGCTTGATCCTGAACCGGTGCATCTCCTCGCACTCGCCGTAGCCGTTGGCATGCTCAACATGGCGATTGCCTTCTTGCGCGGTCAGGCTCCTGACGTATCGATCCTCTTGAATTCAGCCGCCGTCGCTGCCCCGCTAGGAGCTCTCGTAGTCATCTTCGACAAATGGGCGTGGCGGCTTCCGGTCCTCTATCCATGGTTCGTGACGACGCCGTTCATTGGAGGTACGTGGGCCGCGACGACACAGACGACTCAAGGCGGCGAGGACACCCAGAACGTGCTTGATGACGTTGAAGGAACGGTCACTTTCAAGCAAACATACTTCACGCTCGCCTTCGATGTCGATTGGGAAGACGGAGCAAAGACTAAGTCCCTAATGAAGTCATCTGTTTTCTCGCATCCGGACGGCTATTGTGCATTTGCTGCGCATTGGGAGTTTACGGCGAGCCCTCCGACGCGCCATATAAAGACAAGAATGGGTGCGTTCTTCTTTACCGCTAAGGAAAGAACTCCGGGAGAGTTGAAGCTCTTCTATTGCACAACCGACGGTCAGTCCGGTATTGCGAGCTTGCGAAGAAAACGAAGCAATTGAAGTGGCTTTGCCGCCCAGGGACCTCTGGGCGAGAGTAGACGCCTTGCCACCGATTGCTGCTCCCCGGTCCCGGAGGTCCGCAGACACCAGCGGGCGCGATGACTTCCGGGCGGCACTATCGCAGGTCCGGACACCCCGGCCCTGGTATACAATCCGCCGCTCGCTTGAGCGACCTGGAGAGGTGGCAGAGTGGTCGAATGCGCCGGATTCGAAATCCGGTGTACGGTTCTACCGTACCGTGGGTTCGAATCCCACCCTCTCCGCCAGGACCACGAACGCCCCTGCCAAGGGGCGTTTTCGTTGGTGACCGCCTTCCGTGGACAACGATCGATGCCGCGCCAGTACGCGACCGACCGGAGACCCAAGCCTCGCTGAGGTAGACGCCCTTGGCACCCTACCCCTTCACCGCCGTCCGCCACCCGCCGCATCTCCCGCCCCTGACTGACGGACGCGACACCCGACGCCACCCCGTCGTCATCGTCGGCGGCGGCCCGGTCGGCTACACCGTCGCGCTGGGGCTGGCCGCGCACGGCGTCCGGTCGGTGCTGCTCGAAGCCGATGACTCCGTCTGCTTCGGCAGCCGCGCCATTTGCATCTCGCGGCGCAGTCTGCAGATCTTCGATCGTCTGGGCGCGCTCGACGGATTCCTGAAGGTGGGGCTGCCGTGGACGGGCGGGCGGAGCTTCTATCGGAACGACGAGGTGCTGCACTTCACCATGCCGCACGACGAGAACCAGAAGCTGCCGCCGATGGTGAATCTCGCGCAGTACCACATCGAGCAGATCCTGCTGGACCGCGCGAAGGCCTTGTCCGAGTTCATCGACGTGCGGTGGCAATCGCGCGTTACGGGCATCGACGCGCGGGAAGACGGGGCGACCCTGTCCATCGAAACGCCGCTCGGCTCGTATGCGCTGGAGGCCGACTGGGTCGTGGCGGCGGATGGCGGCCGCAGCTTCGTGCGCGACGCCCTCGGGCTCGAACTGAAGGGCACGACCTACGAGGGCCGCTACGTCATCGTCGACATCCTGCTGGAGAGCGACCGCCCCACGGAGCGGCTGGCGTACTTCGACCCGCCCTGCAATCCGGGCTCGACGGTGCTGGTGCACAAGCAGCCGGACAACGTGTGGCGGGTGGACTACCAGCTGCGCGACGGCGAGGACCCGGACGAGGCCATCCGGCCCGAGAACGTGATCCCGCGCGTGGAGAGCCTGCTGGAGATGATGGGCGAGCGTAGCGCGTGGTCCCCCATCTGGATCGCGATGTATCGGGCCCACGCGCTCACGCTCGACCGCTACCGGCACGGGCGCGTGCTTTTCGCGGGAGACGCCGCGCACCTGCTACCCATCTTCGGCGTGCGCGGCGCCAACTCGGGCATCGACGACGCGGACAATCTGGCGTGGAAGCTCGCCTTCGTGGTCAGGGGTCTGGCGGGCCACGCGCTGCTGGAGTCCTACTCGGACGAGCGGGTTGCCGCCGCCCGCGAGAATCTCGCGCAGGGCACGAAGAGCACCGAGTTCATGGCGCCGCCGTCGTTCGCCTTCTCGCTCATGCGCGACGCGGTGCTCGGACTTGCGGGGAAGCATCCGGGCGTGAAGTCGCTCATCAATCCGCGGCAGACGTCGGCCATTGCCTACACGACGTCCCCTCTTAACACCGGCGATTCGTCGCCGGGCTTTGATGCCGGCCCGGCTAGCGGTTCGGCGCTGCCGGAGTGCCCGGTCACGTTCGTGTCGGCAGCCGGCTCGACGGTGGCCCATCTCTCGGATGTGCTCGGTGCAGACTTCACGGTGCTGGTGTTCACGGACGGTCTCGCGTTACCCAAGGCCCTCCGCGGCACCGTGGACGAGTTCGCGGCCCGAGGGTTGCCGATCCGCGCTCTGCCCGTCGTTCGTGCCGATGCACCTTCCCCCGCGGCCCCGGCCGTGCGCGACCACACCGGCCGGCTCTTCCCGATGTACGGTGTGCGCGACAGCGCGGTGTATGTGGTTCGGCCGGACGGCCACGTGCTCGCACGCTGGCACGGCTGCGATGCGAATCCGCTTTACGGCGCGCTTGTGCGCGTGTGCAACACCCTCTTCCCGATGGGCGCCCTGTCATGACCGATGCCGACCTCGACCTCGTCTACACGCGCCTGTGCCACACGATGACGGAACTGGGCGAGGCCACGGCCAACCTCTACCTCGCGCGATTCGCGCTGCTGGCCATCAACCGCCTGGACGATCGCGAGGTCGCCCTCGCGCTGGTGGCGGCGGCCGCCGAGGGTCTGGCGGTGCCGGAAACCTCGCGGGGCTCGAAGCCGGACGCTCCGTAGCTTTACTCGGCGGACACCCGGCGCCGAGCGGGCATGGTCGGGAACGTCTCTCGGCCGAAAGCGTGCGCGCCTCTTGTATTTGCACGAAACTGCTATGACTATTGCGGTACCAACGAGAAAGGGCCGCTCCCCGGGGCCCCACTGCCCACCATGCAGAGCCCCCAAGACCGGCATGCCGAGCCGCCGTCCGGCACTCCCGAGGACGCCCTCGGCGAGCGTGTCTTTACCATACACGCCCAACTGGCCGGCTTCTGCCCCGCCATCCGGCGTATCGCGGTGGCGGTGTACGACCCGCCCACGGACATCGTCCGCACCTTCCTGCGCAGTACGTCCGGTCGGGACGGCCTGCACTCGTACGAGCGCCGCCTGTCCGAGGTCCCGTCGCTCAAGGCCATCGCGGACAGCCGTCAGCCCCGGATCATCGACGATCTGACGGCGCTGGCTTCATCACCCTCCGCGCATACGGTGAGTCTGCTGGCCGCCGGGTACCGGTCGAGCTTCACGGTACCCCTGTCCAACGGATCACAACTCCTGGGGTTCCTGTTCTTCGATGCCGACCAGCGCAACGTCTTCTCGTCTGCACTCGTCGCGCAACTGATGGTCTACAGCCAGCTGATCGCCCTGCTGATCGCGCACGAGCGCTCGACGGTCACGACCCTGATGGGAGCCGTGCGAACGGCGATGCATTTCAGCCGGTTCAGGGATGAGGAAACCGCCGAGCACCTGGCGCGCATGTCGCACTATGCCCGGCAGATCGCCGCAGGCCTTCCAGACCGGCTGCGCCCCGGCGACGAGGAAGTGGAGTTCCTGCTCCACTTCGCGCCTCTGCACGACCTCGGCAAGATCGGTGTGCCGGACGAGGTCCTGCGCAAGCCCGGCCGGCTGGATGCCGATGAACTGCGGCTGATGCGCGCGCACGTGGATCACGGTGTTGCGCTGGTGGACGCCATGCTGGACGAGTTCGGCCTCGCCGGCCTGCACCATGTGCAGATGCTTCGCAACATCATCCACTACCACCACGAGAACTACGACGGCACGGGCTATGCGTCGGGCCTTGCCGGGTCAGACATCCCGCTGGAGGCGCGCATCGTCAAGGTGGCGGACGTCCTCGACGCGCTGACCAGCCGGCGCCCCTACAAGGAGGCCTGGCCCTTCGAGCAGGCCCTCGACTATCTGGATGTCAACTCGGGCGTGCTGTTCGATCCCGACTGCGTGGCGTCGCTGCTCGCCCAGCGGGACGCCATCCTCGAGATCCGGCAGCGCTTCGAGGACCAGCCGGCCCCCGCGGCGACCTGAGCCGCGTCAGCCCACCAGAAAGCGTTCGATGCGGCCCCGCCACTCGGGCGGGATGGGGATGGCCTTCACCGCATCCAGATCCATGAACACGATGGTCTGCCGGATGTGCAGACACAGCGCATCGCCGTGGAAGCCCTTGTACTCCAGCTCCACGGATGACCGCCCGATGCGCGTCACGCGCAGCTCGAAACGCAGGATGTCGCCGATGCGCATGGGCTGCGAGAAATCGCAGTGAATGGCGACGGTCGGCGTGCCGATGCGGCGCTTCGGGATGGTCGTGTGCATCGGCGCACCTACGCCCTGGTCCAGCCAGTCCTCCATCACGGTGTGCGCGAGGTCGAAGAAGCGCGGGAAATAGACGATGCCGGCCGGGTCGCAATGGGCGAAGCGGATGGGCTGTTCGTGAACGAAGATCTCGCTCATGGCGGGGTGTCGGGTAGGCGCGGCGAGGCCGGGGGGCGCTCCGCCACCCAGGCCCGTGTGCGCGAGGTCAGTACAGCGCGACGGGCGCGACGGTGGAGCCCGTGCCGCCCTTCACCTTGAGCGGCTGCACGGCCAGCGCGAATTCGTAGACTTTCTTCGCGGCCAGCTCGTCGAGCTTCATGTTCTCCAGCAGGAAGATGCCATTCACCACCAGCGCAATCTGATGCACCGGCAGGCTCACGGACTTGTCGGGGTTCGGCGCGATCTCCACGGGGAAGTTGTCCGCGCCGAGGAGCATGACGTCCTTCGAGGCCAGCCACTCGGCGGACTTCGCGCCGATGCCGGGGCAGCTCGCGTTGTACTTGGCGTTGTCCACGCCCCAGAGCTTGCCCCAGCCCGTGTGGATAAGCACGGCGTCGCCGGGCTGGATGGTGATACCCGCGCGTGCGGCGGCCGCCTGGAGGTCCTCGGGCATGATCTCGTAGGTGGGCTCGAGCATCTCGACACCCTTGAGTGCGGCGATGTCCAGCAGCACGCCGCGCGTGAACAGCATGCCGATCTTCTCGACGCCCAGCTTCGTGAAGCCGTTGCGCGTGCCGATCTCGTCGGAGTCCACGCAGTTGTAGAGCGAGTTGCCGATGGTCTGATGGGAGAACATGTCGAACTGCGTGCCCACCTGGCCGATTTCGGTGACCACCAGTTCCTCGTTGCTGCGGCGCTTGTTGCTGCCCAGCACCGGGCCGGTTCGCTTGGTGTGCACTTCGAACTTGCGGGTGCCGAACAGCGGCATGTTGCCTTCCAGCACGCGGCCCAGTTCCACCGTCTGCCCTGTGCGGATGAGCTTCGCGGCGGCGGCAACGCGTGCGGGGTTCATGTGGTTGGCGGCTCCGCGCTCGTCGGCGGCACCCCACTTGGACGGACAACGCTGCTCGGGGGACGGCGGCGTCCAGGTCTGGGCGTGGGCCCCCAGCGACCAAAGCGCGGCCAGCGCCGCGACGGCGAACTTGAGCTTCATCGAGTGTCCTCCCGGTTCCTTGTCGTCCGGGGGCTCTGCCGCCTCCGGTGCCCCCGAGGATAGCCTCGACGGCGGTCGAGTCAAGCCGGACGCTGCGCGACGGGGCACCGCGGCGCGGCATCGCCGGCCATCGATGAGCGCAGGCTCGCCGCCCGACCCGGCGAAGGTGTGAGGGTGCAGCCGACCGGGTAACATCCGCCGCTTTCCCGACACCCGCCTCCATGTCCCAGGACACCGCCACCCTGCCGCGCTCCACGTGGCTGCTGCTCGCCACGCTGACGCTGGGCTGGGGCATGAACTGGCCCATGATCAAGATGGCCGTGGCGGAGATCCCCATCTGGACTTTCCGCGCGCTGTGTACGCTCGTCGGCGCGGCGGGCATCTTCGTCATCGCGCGCGTGGGCGGGCATTCGCTGCGCGTGCCGCGTTCCGAGTGGGCGCTCATCGCGCTCATGTCCCTGTTCAATGTCACGCTCTGGAACGTGCTGGTGACCTATGGCATCCGCATGATGCCGGCCGGGCGCTCCGCGATCCTTGCTTACACCATGCCGTTGTGGACCGTGCTCTTCTCCACGTTCGTGCTGCACGAGAAGCTCACCCGGCGAAGGATGCTCGGCGTTGCGCTCGGCATGTCGGGTCTCGCGCTGCTGCTGGCGGATTCGCTGGTCGCCATCGGTGGCGCGCCCGGCGGTGCGCTCCTGATCGTGGGCGCCGCGATGACCTGGTCGATGGGCACGATGCTGATGAAGAAGTACCCGCTGTCCGTGCCCACCACGGTGTTCACCGGCTGGAACCTGCTGCTGGGCGGTCTGCCCATCGCGGCGGGCGCGCTCGTCATGGACCCGCCGCACTGGAAGCCCATCGGCACCGGCGCCGCGATCGGGCTCGCCTACAACCTCGCCATCGCGTTCATCCTGTGCCACTGGGTGTGGTTCAAGATCGTCTCGCTTGCTCCGGCCGGGGTCTCGGCGCTGGGCACGCTCATGATCCCTTGCGTCGCAATCTTCAGCGGCATGCTGATCCTCGGCGAGCGCCCGGGCTGGACCGACTTCTCGGCCCTGGCACTCATCGTGGCCGCGCTGGCCACGGTGCTGATCCCGCCGCGACGTCAAGAATCCCCGGCCGCCGGCCGTTAATCACCTCGGGCACGGTGCAGGCGCAGGATCGGTGTCTGGCAGGCAACTTGCCACACTGACCCTGCGCCCTGACCTCAGGGCCGCTTTCCGGGCCGCCCGCTTCGGGCAACCTCTTGATTCGACGGCACGCGATGACCTCTCCGAAGTGCTGGCTTCCTGCCTTGCGGGTGCTGATCCCGGGCGTCCTGATGACGCTGACGGGCGCCGCGAACGCGGACATCTACCGCTGCACCGGCGAGGACGGCATCCCGCTGTTCACGAACATTCCCAATGACCGCCGCTGCATGGTGGTCATTCAGGTGGAGAAGAGGGTCGAGAGCCCGGTCACGCGGCTCGTTCAGGACCGGGCGGTGCGGAGGATCAATCTCGCCCGACGCGAACTGTACGAGGAGGATATCCAGGCGGCAGCACGCGACCACGACGTGGATGCCGCCCTGATCCACGCGGTGATCTCGGCGGAATCCGCCTACAACCCGCTCGCACGTTCGTCCAAGGGCGCGCGGGGACTGATGCAACTCATCCCCGAGACGGGCGCGCGTTACGGCGCGACCAATCTCCTGGACCCCCGGCAGAACATCCAGGCCGGGACGAAGTACCTGAAGGAACTCATCACCCTGTTCGGCAACGATCTGCGTCTGGCGCTCGCGGCCTACAACGCGGGCGAGGGGGCGGTCCTCAAGTACGGGAAGATTCCGCCCTACGCCGAGACCCAGAGCTACGTACCGAAGGTGCTGGCGTACTACCGGCGGTACCGGGATTCCGCGCAGGCGCCCGAGGCCCGCACACGCGGCGGCGCGACGCCGGGCTGAACGCCGGTCGCCCGACCCGTAGCCCGGGATCCTCCCCGGCGATCCGATTCGGCATCGAACGGCGTGACACCGCCCCCGGAAAGAGCCGGGGCCACACGGTCTTCACCGCGACACCTCCACATGATCCCGCAGCCGGGGTTCCACCCCGGCGAACTTCACGTGCGTTTCCCCGACGCACTGACCGTCACCGGCAATGGCCCGAGCGCCGCCGCGAATCGCGCGGCACACTCCAGCCCGAACGGCGTCGGCGCAAGCGCCGGCTGGCGGTCGAACACTGCGTCAAGGCCGACACCCATGCGCAGCGCGGCGATGCGCTTGCCGTAGCAGATCAGAGTGTCGAGCGACTGCATGCCGAAGAGGACGGACGGCAGCACGCTGCGGTACAGCGATTCGGCGGCTTCGACATCACCCGCCCGGAATGCCTCGTAGATGCGCACTTCCCAGTCGAACGTGTCGATGGACGGAATGATCCCGGCGCACCCGGCGCGCAGGTTGTCGGGCAGTTCCTGGCCGTTGCGTCCGTTGAAGACCGCGACCGCGCCACCGGTCGCGCGGACCACGGGCTCGATGCCGACCACCGGTCCCTCACCCTTCAGCACCGTGAAGTTCGCATGCTCCCTCGCGAGCGCCGCGATCGACTCCGCGCCGAGGCCGACGCCGATGTATTCCGGCGCGTTCTGGATGGCGACGGGCAGATCCACGGCGGCCATCACGCGCGAGAAGTGCTGCGCGTAGTGGTCCTCCGGCAGGCCGCGCTCGGGCGGCGGCTGGAGGATGACCCACTGCGCGCCTTTCGATGCGGCGAAGCGCGAAAACGCGATCTGCTCGTCCACGCTGCCGGGCGCGACGGTCACCGCCAGCGGGAGGCGCCCGCCGAGGTCCCCGCTGACCCATTCGACCAGCGCGATCCGCTCTTCGGACGAGAGCTTCCCGACCTCCGTCGCCAGTCCCAGCACGGCCACGCCGTGGGCACCGCCGGCGACGGCGGTCTGCGCCTGCCTGCGCATGAGGTCGCGCTCCGGCGCGCCGTCGGCGCCGAAAAAGGCGTAGAGCATCGGATAGATGCCATGGAAACGCGGTTCAGCCACTGGGATCCTCCCGGGATGACGGCACGCCGGACACCGAGCACCGATCGGCGCTAAGCTCGCCCCGAAAGACCTGCGGGGATGCCATCGATGCGACCGATCATTCTGTTGTGCCTCTGGGCCTGCACGGCCCTCGCCCACGCGATGACGCCCGAGGCCCTGCTGGGAGTCTACCGGTCCGCCGCCGCGACGGACCCGGGATTCCGCGGTTTCTCGGTCGATCGCGGCCGGGCGTTCTATCACGCGCGCGTGAAGGGTCCGCACGGCGAACGGTCGTGCAGCGGCTGTCACGGGCCCGATCCCCGTTCCACCGTCGACGGCCACGGGTCCGGTGTCCGTGCGGAGTGCAAGGCCTGCCACCTCACCGACAGCACCGTCCCCGGGGAACGCGCCAAGATCCGCCGCGAAATCCTGCCCATGGCCCCGTCCGTCAACCCCGGCCGCTTCACCGATGCCGACAAGGCGGAACTGTGGTTCGACGTGAACTGCTTCTACGTCCTCGGCCGGCCCTGCACCGCGCGCGAGAAGGGCGACTTCCTGGTCTACCTGCTCTCGGTGCAATGAGAGGCGGAGGTCGTCGCGTATGATTCAGGCGTCTTCCGGAGGAGATCTGCCGATGCGTCGCTGGTTCACCGCCCTGATCCTGGGGCTCGTCGTCCCCCTGTCCGCCCACGCCCTCACGCCCGCCGAGATCCTCGCCGCGCTCGCCGACCCCGTGAACAGCACCGGCAACGTGGCGGACGCCGTGGACGAGGCGACCGGCGCGCGGGGCTGGATGTCCTCCGACATGAAGCCCGTCCAGGAAGGCAAGATCGTCGGGCGCGCCGCCACCGCACTGATGCGGCCCGTGCTGCGCAACGACACCCGGAAGTATCCGAACCACCTGCTGGAAATCCTCGATCAGGCCGAACCCGGCAGCATCCTGGTGTACGTGATGCACGACGGCCTGGAGGTCGCCGCCATGGGCAACCTCATGGCCACCACCGCGAAGGTGCGAGGTCTTGCAGGCGCCGTCATCGACGGTGCGGTCCGCGACATCACCGAGATCCGCCAGATCGGCTTTCCGGTGTGGTCCCGACGGGTGAGCCCGGCCACCTCGGTGGGGCGGATGATCAGTGTCGACAAGCAGATCCCCGTCCTGTGCGGCGGCGTGATGGTGCACCCTGGCGACTACATCGTGGCCGATGCCGATGGCGCCGTGGTGGTGCCGCAGGCGGCCGCGGAGAAGGTCGTCGAACTGCTCAAGCAGTACGCGGACAAGGAATCGAAGATGGTGCCGATCATCGAGCGCGAGAAGTCGATGCTGAAGGCGCTCGAGATCTACAACCGCTACTGACCCGACGGACCCAGATGCAGCGTTACCGGTTCCCGCCCGCCCCACCCCGGCGCGCCTTTCTCCGCGGCTCCGCGGCGGTTGCGCTGACGGGGCTTGCCGGCGTGCAGTTCGCCCGCGCGGAACTCCTGGCCACGCCCGCCCAGATGCAGGGACCCTTCTACCCGCTCACGCTGCCGCTCGACCGGGACAACGATCTCGTCACGGTCGCCGGCCGCAGCGGTACCGCCTTCGGCACCGTCACGGACGTGGTGGGTCGCGTCACCGACATCGACGGCCGGCCCCTGGCAGGCGTCGCAGTGGAGATCTGGCAGGTGAACGGCCACGGCCGCTACCACCATCCGCACGATGACTCCAGCGCGCCGGTGGACCCGAACTTCCAGGGATATGGCCGGACCGTCACGGATGCCCAGGGGGCCTACCGGTTCCGGACCGTGAAGCCCGTGGCCTACCCGGGCCGCGCGCCGCACATCCACTTCGGGCTCGGCGTTCCGGGGCAGGCCCCGTTCTACACGCAGATGTATCTGGCCGGAGCCCCGGAGAACGCGTCCGATTTCCTGTTGCGCGCCGTCCGGGACCGCCGGGCCCGCGATGCCCTGGTCGTGGCGCTCGCGCCCTCGCCCAATGCCGGCAGCGCACTCGCGGGCCGGTTCGACATCGTCCTCGGGCACACGCCCGTCACCCGGGAGCCCTGATGGAAGGGGAAGCCGAAGCCTTCGAAGCCATCCTGCACCGCCTGCAGGTCCTGCGCATGGAACACCACGACCTGGATCAGGCCATCGCGCATCTGGGGCGCTCGCCCCTCTACGACGAACTGCAGCTGAAGCGCATGAAGCGCCGCAAGCTGCTGCTCAAGGACCAGATCACGTGGCTGGAGCGGCAGCTGGACCCCGACGGCCCCGCCTGAAGGCGTCAGTGCGGGATCTTGTAGAAGCGGCCCGACAGGTACTCGGCCACACTCTCGATGTCGTAGGGAGACCAGCGCAGCTGGGCATTGCCCTGCCAGCGCTCCACCTGCTGCCGCACTTCCAGGTAGGTGTTCGCCAGCCGGTCGTCCCGCCGATACACCCCCGTGGAGTGACAGGCGGTGCAGAAGGTGTCGTGCAGCGCCTTCCCGCGCTCCAGATCCCCCGCGACCGCCCCCGGTCCTGCGAAGCAGCCGGCGATCATCACTGCCACCGTGTACTGAATGAATTTCATGGAGTTGCCCTCTCGATGCGTGGTGCGGCGGGAGGAATTCGCGGCTCCGGCGGCGCCGGCTTCCCATCGCCATGCCGTCATCAGACGCCATGCACGGGCCCCGCGACTTGATCCAGATCACATCCGCCTCCCAGCGTGGTGAACCGGCACAGGCCTGGCGACTCCAAGCGCCAGGGACCGCCTGATGCCACCGCACTGGAAGGCACGACTGGTCATGGCAGCCGTGGTCGCGATCGGCGCGCAGGCGGCCGTGAACGCACTGTCCTTCCTGGCGGGGGCAGTCGGCGGCAACCACCCCGGAGGACTCACAGGACTGGCGGCGATGCTGTTCGCGCCGTTCGCCCTGGCCGCACTGGTTCTGCCGTTCGCAGCCGCGCCGCTCGCACACCGCTGGACCGGTGACCTTGTGTCAGGGTCCACCGGGCGGCGCAGCGCGACGTTGTTGACCGTGGCGGTGCTGGCCGAGGCCGGGACCGCCGGCGCGCGCACCCTGGCCGGGCTGCCCGCCTGGGATGGATCGGGTGCGCTGCACGGCCTGGTGCTCGTGTACGCCTCGGTGGCCGCGCATCTGTTCAGCAGGAGACCCAAGCATGAACCGAATTTGCCTCACGATTCCTGACCGCCCCCGCGCGGGCCTCCGGCGATGGCTGATCGCCGCACTCTTCGTCGCGGTGCTGCCGGGGTGTGCCTCGCTCGCCGACCGGCCGCCGCCGCTCACCACCGAGCAGGTCGTGCAACTCGCGAAGGACGGCAAGCCCGCCGAGGAGATCATCCGGGAGATCGACCGGACGCGGACCATCCTCGCGCTGAACGGCTCGCAGTACGCGAAGCTCAAGTCCGAGGGCGTGCCCGACGAGGTGCTGGACCACCTTCAGGCCCGGTACGTGCGCGCCGTCGAGATGGACGCCCGCTTCCGCTATCAGGGCATGTACTGGGGCGGCTGGGGTTGGGGCTGGGGGCCGCCCTATCCGTACCGCCCCTTCCCCGGGCACTACCCCTACTGGTACTGGTGACGCACGGCACGCCGGCCTTCCCGGCCACCGGGGAATCGGCCTGCCGGTGACCGGCGCGGTGCGCGGCCGCTCAAGATCGCGGGGATCGGACCGTTACCTGATGGGCTCAGTCATGCTCGCCGGGGGACGTCCAAATCATGAAGCTCCATCATTTCTGCGCGGGCGCCGCCGTGTCCGCCGCGCTGTCTCCCGTACTGCTCATCGCCGGTTCCACCGCTGGCGCCGGCCTCTGCGTGGCCGCGGCGTGCACGCTGGCGGGCGTGGCATGGGGGCTGGCTTTCGCCCAGGATGCGCGCCCGGTTCCGGTCGAAATGCCGGCGCCCGACGTGACGCAGGACGCCGCGGTACAGCGCAGCGTGTCGCAGCTGGGCGAGCGGCTGTCGCTCCAGTTCTGTGAGCTCGACGACGAGCTCACGCAGATCCGCGGCATCATCGCGAGCGCCACGAACAACCTGTCCGGCAGCCTCACCGACCTCGAGTCGGCGTCCACCGGGCAGACGAAGCTGCTCCGCGACATGGTCGACGAACTCGTGTCGATCGTGCACGGCCCCGAACTCGACGAGCAGTCCCGCGAACTGAAGGAATTCGCGGAGGAGTCCCAGGCGGTGGTCCGCCGCCTGCTCGACGCCATGGAAGCCGGAGAATCCACCCTCGGCGAGGAGTCACAGCATGCGCTCGCCGAGATGACGGATCACATCCGCGCCGTCAACGATCGCGTCGTCGGCAAGTGGCGGACCATCATCGAGGTGTCGGATCGGATCCGCGAGCACGTGCACACGGGCATCGTGTCCCTGCAGTTCGAGGATCTCGCCGGGCAGCTCATCGAGCACGTGCGGCGGCGGCAGTCCGCCATGCACGAGGCTTTCGAGAAGTGGAATGCGGTGGTCGGCACGTATCGCGACGCGGAAGCATTTCACGACGCGCTCCAGACCCTCGAGGCGGAGTTCGCGGTGCGCTTCGACGGCCTGTCGCGCAAGTCGGTGAACCAGACGTCGGTGGCCACGGGAAGCGTGGATCTGTTCTAGCGGTGCGGTCGGGCGCTCCCGGGGCGTCCAGCGCGCGCGACCCCTCCGACGGCGGTCGTCATGGCCCCACGCGCGGCCGCAGCAGGTGCCAGTTCACGAGCACCAGGCTCGCGATGATCCCGGCCAGCCCCACGAGCACGCGCCACGTCACGGTCTCTCCGAGGAACACGGCACCGAGGATCGTCGCGGAGATCGGATTGAACGTCACCGCGAGCGCGACCCGGGAAGGGGCGGTGTGCTCCAGCGCCCAGATCCAGAGGAAGAACGTGATGGCGCCGCCCAGGCTCATCAGGTAGATCATGGCCCCCCATCCCGCCTGGCTGATGTGCGAGAAGGCGGAGAAGTCCCCCTGCCACATCATCGCGATCAGGCACGCCGCCGCACCGGTCGGAACCATCACCGAAGCGGCCACCATCGCCCGGTAGCGCCGAAGCGCGTAGCTCGACGCCACGTTGTAAGCCGAGCCGAACAGCGCCGCGCCGAACATGTACAGGTCGCCCTTCCAGACGTCGTCGCCCTGCGCGACGAGCCGGTCGCCGAGCGCGAATCCGACTGCCGCGAGGGCCACCACGCCCCCCGCCACCTTCGCTGCAGTGAAGCGCTCGCGCCCGACGACCGTGGCGAGCGCGAGCGTGATGAGGGGTTGCGTGGACAGCACGAGCGCGGCGCGCGCTGCCGGGATGTACGACAGACTCATCGTGAACAGCCAGGGGAACAGGGCGAACTGCACGAGCCCGAGGCCGATGATCACCGGCAGGTCCCGGCGCTCGACCGCGACCTTCATGCGCGGCAGCGTGAACGCGAGGATGAGCACGCTCGCCCCCACGAACCGCAGGAGGATGGTGGGCAGCACGCCGGCTTCGGGCACGACGAAACGCGTCGCGACGATCGCCGATCCCCCGAGCACGCTCGACAGCGCGGCCGCGAGCACGGCGACCAGGGACAGTGGCAGACCTTTCAGGGCAGCATCCTCGCGAGAGCGCACACGCGACGATCGTGCGCGCCAATGAAAACGGCGCGCCACTTTTGGTGACGCGCCGTCGGGACGCCGGCCGCGCAGATCACGCGGCGGGACGCCTGCGCCGGAGGCCGCTTGTGCGGCAGCCCGGCAGAAACGGGGGAACTGGCTGATCCGGGCCGGTCACTCCGGCTGATCGGTGACGGCGCCCCTCGACGCCGTGGACACGAGCCGGATGTACTTGCCCATGAGGCCGCGCTTGTAGCGCGGCTCGGGTGCTTTCCATTCGGCACGGCGACGCGCGAGTTCCTCGTCGGAGATGTTGACCTGGATGAGCAGCTTGTGGGCGTCGATGGTAATGGAATCCCCGTCGCGCACCAAGGCGATCGGCCCGCCGACGAACGCCTCGGGAGCCACGTGCCCGACGACCATGCCCCAGGTCGCACCGGAAAACCGGCCATCGGTGATGAGACCGACCGATTCCCGAGGCCGCGCCCGATGAGCGCGGAGGTCGGCGCGAGCATCTCCTGCATGCCCGGGCCGCCTTTCGGCCCCTCGTAGCGGATCACGACCACGTCACCGGCCTGCACCTTGCCGCCGACGATGGCTCCATCGTCTCGGTCTCGGAGTCGAACACCTTGGCCGGGCCCGTGATGACCGGGTTCTTGAGACCGGTGATCTTCGCGACACAGCCCCTCGGGTGCGAGATTGCCCTTGAGAATGGCGAGATGTCCCTTTCCATACATGGGATCGGACCACGGTCGGATCACCTCCTGGTCCTCGCGGCGCACCGGGTTCAGCGCGGCGAGTTCCTCGCCGATCGTGCGGCCCGTGATCGTCATGCAGTCGCCGTGCAGCAGCCCGTGATCGAGCAGCATCTTCAGCACGACGGGCACTCCGCCCGCCTTGTGGAAGTCGGTGGCGACGAAGCGGCCCGAAGGCTTGAGGTCGCACAGCACCGGCGTCTCCTGACGGACGCGCTCGAAGTCGTCGATGGTCCACTCCACGTCCGCAGCGGACGCGATGGCGAGGAAATGGAGCACGGCGTTCGTGGACCGCCGGTGGCCATCACGAGACGGATCGCATTCTCGATGGACTTGCGCGTGATGAGGTCCCGGGGCTTGAGACCCTTGCGGATCGGCGTTCACGAGCACCCGCGCGGACTCGGCGGCGGAATCCGCCTTCTCCGGATCGGGCGCCGCCATCTGCGAGGACCCCAGCAGACTCATCCCCAGGGCCTCGAAAGACGAGGACATCGTGTTGGCCGTGTACATGCCGCCGCAGGCTCCCGCGGTCGGACAGGCGTTGCGCTCGATGCCGTCGTAATCCTCCTTCGACATCTTGCCCGCCGTGAAGGCGCCCACCGCCTCGAAGGCGCTGACGATGGTGAGGTCCTGCCCCTTCCACCTGCCCGGCTTGATGGTGCCGCCGTAGACGTAGATGGCGGGCACGTTCATCCGCGCGATGGCCATCATGCCGCCCGGCATGTTCTTGTCGCAGGCCCCCACGACCAGTACGCCATCCATCATCTGCCGTTGGTGGAGGTCTCGATGGCGTCCGCGATGACCTCGCGCGAGACCAGCGAGTACTTCATGCCCTCGGTGCCCATGCCGATCCCGTCGGTCACGGTCGGCACACCGAACACCTGCGGCATGGCCCCGGCGGCGGAGAGTGCCGCCATGGCGCGATCCACCAGGGGCTGGATGCCTGCGTTGCACGGATTCATGTTGGAGTGGCCGTTCGCCACGCCCACGATGGGTTTCTGGAAGTCGTCGTCCCCGAACCCGACTGCACGCAGCATTGCGCGGTTGGGGGCGCGGTTGATACCGCCGGTGATGAGCCTGGAGCGCCAGTTGTCGGCCATGGAGTCCTCCCGGAGTGACGGGTTGCGTGTCGGGTGCGTGGCGCGCGCCGGGATTCCGGCCGGCGGACGGGGGCCGCGGCGCACGAATCGGGAATTCTGCGTATCGCAAATGAGCGCGTCCAATATATTATTCCGAGCATTCTGATACGTTTTGCGAATGAATATCGAACTGCGCCATCTGCGGTACTTCTTGACCGTCGCGCAGGAACTGCACTTCGGCCGTGCGGCCCGGCGGCTCCACATGTCCCAGCCGCCGCTGTCGATGCAGATCCGCGCGCTGGAGGATCTCGTCGGCGCCCCCCTGTTCGACCGCACGCAGCGGCGGGTGAGGCTCACGAAGGCCGGGGAGGTCCTCGCACGCGAGGCGCGCCAGATTCTCGACAAGACGGAGACCGCGGTGCTCGCGGCGCGCAGCGCGAGCCGCGGCGAGCTCGGCGAACTGGTGGTCGGGTTCGTGAGCACGGCCGACTACAACGTGCTGCCGCCGCTGCTTCGCCGTTTCCGGGAACGGGCCCCCGGCGTTCGGCTCACGCTCCGGGAAGCGACGACGGACGTCCAGATCGAAGCCGTGGCTTCCGGGCGGATCGACGTGGGATTCGTGCATCCTCCGGCCGAACATGCAGAACTCGCCTATCGCACCATCCACCGCGAACCACTCGTGCTCGCGCTCCCCGAGCGCCATCGCCTCGCGCGCCGGGCCGGCAAGGTCCGTCTGCGGGATGTCGCGGAGGATGCGTTCGTGCTGTTTCCGCGCCCCTTCTCTCCCGGTCTCTACGACGACGTCGTAAGCTTCTGCCGGAGCGTCGGCTTCAGTCCGCGCGTCGAGCAGGAGGCCGTGCAGATGCAGACCATCGTCAGCCTGGTGTCCGCGGAAGTGGGCGTCGCGCTCATCCCGGCGTCATTGACGAACCTCGGGCGCACCGGCGTCGTCTACCGTACGCTGTCGGAAACCGGACCGCTCACCGAACTGGGCGTCGTGTGGCGCCGGGACGATCCGCTCGCGACGCTCCGGCTGTTCCTGGATGTGGTCGACATGGAACTGCCGGCAGGGGGTCTCGCGGCATGACGGACCGCGTCGTGATGCCCCTCGCCGACGAGACGGCGACGCTGGAGCTGGGGAGGCGCCTCGCCCTCGGGGTGGAACCGGGCGCGAGCCTGCACCTCCACGGAGACCTCGGCGCGGGCAAGACGACCCTCGTGCGCGGGCTGCTGCGGGGGCTGGGGTTCGAGGGCCGGGTGAAGAGTCCGACCTTCGCACTCGTTGAACTTTATGACCTTTCTAAGTTATCCTTGTACCACTTTGATTTTTATAGATTCGAACGACCAACGGAATTTCGTGACTCCGGGCTCGCAGAGCACTTCGGCAGGCAGGCGGTCTGCGTGGTCGAATGGCCCCGAAAGGCCGGGGACTTTTTGCCGTTATCGGATCTCGACATTCATCTGCAGGCGGGCGGATCGGGCGGACGCGATGCACTCCTCGAAGCTCACACCCCACGGGGCCAACATTGGCTGACTTCGGCGCTCACCTGACGCGGTGGCTGGCGTCCGCGTGCGCGGCGGCTTCCGTGTGGGCCGCCGGGATGGCGACGGCGTGGGCGGCGCAGCTGCTCGACGTCCAGGTGACCAGCCAGCCGCAGGTCACGCGCATCCAGATCGAGAGTGATGCCCCGCTCGAATTTCAGATGTTCGGTGTGCCGGACCCGGACCGCGTGGTGCTCGACCTGCCGGAGGTGAAGGGCTTCAAGGTGCTGGAGACCGCGGCGGCGAATCTCCCCGCGGATGATCCGCTGGTGAAGTCTCTGCGGGTCGGCCGCTACAAGCCGACAGTGCTGCGCGTCGTGTTCGATCTGCGCGGTGAAGCCACCCCGCACGCGTACCGCGCCCCGGACGCGCCGAAAGGGCGTCACCGTCTCGTGCTGGATCTCTACCCGCCCGCCGCCCCCGACGACATCCAGGCCCTGCTCCAGGCGGGCAAGGCCAGGGAACCGGCGCCGGTGACGAAACCCGAGGGGCTCGCGGCCAGGCCCCCGGCTACGACACCCGAACCGGCGTCCCCACCCGCTGCGAAGAAGCCCGCAGCGCCGGAGAAGGCACCTGTGGCGTCCGAAGCGGTCGCGGTTTCGACACCGGTGTCCGACGCCGCACCGGCGGTGGTCAGGACGACGATGCCTCCGGCCCCCTCAGCGAAACCGGGGAGCCGGACCCGTCCGACGCCGCACCGCGGTCCGAGCGCATCATCACCGTCGCCATCGACGCCGGTCACGGCGGCGAGGATCCCGGAGCGAAGGGCCATACCGGCACCTACGAGAAGGATGTCACGCTTGCCATCGCCCGGCGCCTGAAAGCCGCGATCGACACCACGCCGAACATGCGTGGCGTGCTCGTCCGCGACGGCGACTACTTCGTGGGGCTGCACCAGCGCGTGGTGAAGGCGCGGAGTGTCGAGGCCGATCTGTTTGTCTCCATCCATGCCGATGCCTTCATCAAGCCCAACGCGCGCGGCTCGTCGGTATTCGCGCTGTCGGAGCGCGGAGCCACCTCGGCCGCGGCACGCTGGCTCGCGAAGAAGGAGAACGAGGCCGACCTCATCGGCGGCATCAACCTCGACGTGCCGGACCCGAACCTCAAGAAGGTGCTGCTGGACCTCTCGCAGACCGCGACCATCAACGACAGCCTTCGCCTCGGGCGCGCGGTGCTCACCCGCCTGTCGGAGGTGAATTCGCTCCACAAGCGTCACGTGGAGCAGGCCGGCTTCGCGGTGCTGAAGGCGCCGGACATTCCTTCGATCCTGGTGGAGACCGCGTTCATCAGCAATCCGGACGAGGAGAAGCGGCTGAACGACGAGGCCTACCAGGAGCGCCTGACCCAGGCCATCGCCGACGGCATCCGCCACTACTTCGCGAAGAACCCGCCGCTCGCCCGTGTCGCCCGCGCTGAACTGCCTGCGGCACGCGTGAATCCGGACACGTCCGCGATCCCGCCGGTGGCGGCACTCGATCTGCCGCCCTCCCCGAGCCGGCCGGACGCCGCCTCCGGATTCCACAAGGTGGCGTACGTGCCGGCGGTTACCGCGAAAACTCCAGTGTCGACTGCGCAACCGGCGAAGATGGCCAAGGCGCGCAAGGCCGAGAGTCCCTCCTCCAAGTCTCCGACCAAGGCCGACAAGCCGCGCAAACGTGATGTCGCCGCGGCACCGGCCCAGCCCGTGCGCAGCGCCAGAGTGGCTGCGCGGGCCTGCTGCCGTCCCAAGCCGGTGGCCCGGGTCGGTCTGCGGCTCCGCTGACGCGCAGGGCCCGGCCCGCGCGCCTCGATTCTCTCCCCTCGATCCATGCAACGTCCCATCGGCATCCTGATGGCCGCCGGCCGCGGCACGCGCTTCGGCGGCGGCAAGCTCGTGCACCCCATCCCGCCGCATGGCCTGCCCATGGCCGTTGCCGCGTACCGGAATCTGAAGTCCGCCGTGCCCGACGTGATCGTCGTCGTTCGGCCGGATGACGCCGCGGTACACGCGGCGTTCGCAGCAGAGGGAGTCACGCCGGTGATTGCGCAGCGCGCAGCCGAAGGTATGGGGTTCAGTCTCGCCGCCGCCGTCGCGGCCAGCCCCGCATGCACCGGCTGGATCGTGGCCCTCGGCGACATGCCGTCGATCGGGCCGGCCACCATCGCTCGCATCGCCGATGCGCTTTCGGCAGGCGCGTCCGTCGCGGTACCCGTGCATGACGGGCGGCGCGGGCATCCGGTGGGATTCGCGGCGCGGCACCGCGACGCGCTCACGGCCCTGGAAGGGGATTCCGGCGCGAGGAGTGTGCTTGCTGCGCATCGGGCCGAAGTGGTGGAAGTGCCGGTGGACGACGCCGGCATCCACGCCGACATCGACACCCGCGAGGAAGCCGCGCGCCTTCGCTGAGGGCGCCGCCCGGTCAGGGCTTGAGAACGATCGCCTTCAGATCGCCGTCGATCCCGAACTTGCCGCGGAAGTTGTTCGACGGGCTGCGCAGTTCCATCTGGACCCGTCCGTTCACGCGCTGCGCGGCATCGAGATCGAAGGACCCGTTCGCGACCATCAGACCGGCTTTCAGCCGCAGGTCGCGGTACTGATACCGCCCTCCCGAGAGACTGAGCGAGCCGGTGAGCTCGTCGAACTTCGTCCGGCCGCCCCGTACACCCTCGGAACGCGGTGTCTGGAGCGCCCGGACGAGATCCACGCCGTCAAGCACCCCGTTGGTCAGCGTGAAGCTCGCCCTGGCCTGAGGATTCGAGAACAGGTCGCCGACCGCCGGGGCCGACAGAGCAAACTGCAGCTTCGACTGCAGCGCGCCACTGACCCGGGCGTCCTTCGTCACCGGTTCCATGAGCGAGGCCATCTCGATGCGTTCGGTCGTGAACTCGCCCCGCGCGTCCCAGCCGCTGCCCCAGTCGATCTTCGCGCTGCCCTGGAACACACCGCTGTAGAGGGTGCCGTCGATGCTGGCGAGATCGAGCGTCGTGCCCTCCACCTGGCCCTTGGCCGAGAGGTCGCCGAACACGATGCCCGGTCCGAAGGTGGGCTTCCACCCTCGGCCCGAGAGCACGACCTGCATCGGGCCGTCGCCGGGCGTCAGGGTCGCCTTGAGGCTGCCATCCGACAGGCGCAGGTCGGCGCCCTTGAAGGAGCCGTCCATGCCGAGCCGGATGTCGCCGTCCACGCCGGGCAGTTCCAGCCCAGGCACCGAGAGCCGCGCGGACTTCAGCACCACCCAGCGGAATTCCACCTTGCTCTGCCCGCCCTCCCGCTGGAACCAGCCGACCGCCCGCTGCAGGGCATCGGGCGCGAGTTGCGCGCCTTCGATGTAGGCGCGCCGGACCCGGATCGTGTTCTCGAACAGCGAGCCGATGCTCGCGTCCAGTTCGATGGTCTTCACCGAGATGTCCAGCTGACGGCCGATCTTCACGTCGTCCAGCCGGATCTTCGGACTCGGGAACACCGCGAAATGCAGTTCGCCCACCGCCACGGGTTCGCCCAGACGCTCGGCGGCGATGCGCTGGACCGTGGGCACGTAGAACGACATGGGGATGAGATGCAGACCCCCGGCCAGCAACGCCACCACCACGACCAACCCGATGGCGATGGGCTGCAGGCGGGCGCCCAGACTCTGGCGGTTGGCCGCGAGCAGCGCCTTCCGGGCTGCCTTCTGGCGGTCACGCTGTTCCTGCTCGGAGCGCTGCTTCGCGAGCGCCTGCTCGCGCTGATTGCGCTCGGCCTCCAGGCGCAGGGTGTCCGCGCGGCGCCGCGCCTCCTCCTCGCGCTTCTTTCGCTCTTCCTTGTCCCGTGCCTTGCGCTCGGCTTCCTGCTTGTTGCGCTTGGCCGCATCCTCCAGCGCCGCCCTGGCGGCCTCTTCCTCGGCGCGCCGCGTCGCCTCGGCAAGCGCCTTGGCTTCCGCCTCCGCGCGGATCCGGGCTTCGCGCTCGGCCTCCTCGAGGGCCTGCCGCGCCTCTTCCTCCAGGGCCCGCTGACGCTCGACGACTTCGAGGCTGTGACGCAGTTCGTCCTCGCCGAGGTTGAGAGAGATGCCGCCCGGCGGTGAGTCGAATTCGTCATCGGCCGCTGCCGGACGGGGCGTCGCTGCGACGCGGACCGTGTCGGCGTCCTGCGCCGTCAGTTCGTCATCGACGCCGGGCAGGGGCAGTTCATCGGCCGTGCCGTCGTGGCGGGAGTCGAGTTCCGCCAGCACGAGGCTGGTGAGCGCCTCGCGCCCCGGGTCCACGCTGTCCGCAGGCGCTTCCTCGAGATCGGGCAGCGGGGCAACCACATCGTCGGCAACCTCGACGGATTCAGCGGCTTCCACGGCATCGGAGACCTCCGGGAGCGCTGCCGCACCGGACTCGAAGGCCGCCAGTTCGGGGGCGACCACGTCTGATGCGCCCGTCTCCGGACCTCCGGTCGCAGCACCAGCGGCTTCATCGTCGCCGGCGGGTTGCGATTCCGGCTGCAGGGCCTCGACCTTGATACCCTCTGCCACCGGGGTCCCGGACCCGACGCCAGGTTCGGCATGGTGTTTCGCCTGCACTTCGGCTTCCTCCCGCGCGCGGGCTTCAGCTTCGAGCCGCGCCTGTTCCTCGGCCAGCCGGCGGGCTTCGGCCTCGGCCGCCTGCCGCGCGCGCTCTTCTGCTTCCTGACGCGTACGCTCTTCGGCTTCCTCGCGGGCATGTGCTTCGGCTTCGAGACGAGCTTTCTCTTCGGCAGCGCGACGCTCGGCTTCCTCGGCGGCCTGCCGCGCACGCTCCGCCGCGGCTTCGCGTTCGCGGGCGAGCGCCGCCTCGGCCGCACGCCGTTCCTCCTCGATGGCAGCTGCGCGCCGTGCCTTCTCTTCCTCGCGACGGGCCAGCTCCTCGGAGCGCAAGCGCTCTTCCTCCTCGCGGCGACGGCGCTCGTCCTCGGTGAGAGGCGCCGAAATCGCACGCGCCGCCGCGACACCGGCCGCGGCGATACTGCCGGCTCCGGCACCGGCCTCGCCACCGACACCGCGCCAGAGCATGTTCAGGCTGTCCACCTGATCGCGGCGGCGGCTCGCGGCTTCGAGCTCGGCGCGCTCGCGCGCCTCCTTCTCGGCGCGGGCACGCTCCTCTTCCAGCCGGCGGGTCACCTCCTCCTCGCGCCGGCGCATGTCTTCCTCGAGCCGGCGGCGTTCCTCCGCATCGCGCTGGCGCTGCTCTTCCAGCTCCCGGCGGAGGCGCTCACCCTCGGCACGTCGGACCCTCTCGTCCTCCTCGCGCTGACGGGCGAGTTCCTCCTCCCGGCGACGCATCTCGTCCTCGAGGCGGCGTCGTTCCTCCGCCTCCCGCTCCCGCTGGGCTTCCAGTTCACGGCGCAGGCGCTCTTCCTCCGCAGCACGAAGACGGGCCTCCTCCTCGCGCTGGCGGGCAGCCTCCTCCTCGCGGCGGCGCAGTTCCTCCTCGAGACGCCGGCGCTCCTCAGCCTCACGGGCATGCGCCTCCTCCATCTCGCGACGCAGACGTTCCTCTTCAGCCCGGCGCAGGCGCTCCTCTTCCTCGCGCGCCCTTGCGGCTTCTTCCTCGCGACGGCGCAGTTCCTCCTCGAGCCGCCGACGTTCCTCGGCTTCGCGGGCCCGGGCGGCCTCCAGCTCCTCCCGGCGACGCTGCTCTTCGGCAAGACGCTCCCGCTCCGCAGCCTCGCGGCGTTCGCGTTCCTCGGCTTCGCGCCGCTGGCGCTCTTCCAGCTCGCGGCGCAGGCGCTCCATCTCCGCCTGGCGCGCCTCATCCTCGGCGCGGCGGCGTGCGTCCTCGGCTTCGCGGCGCTTGCGTTCCTCCTCGGCCTGGCGGCGGGCTTCCTCCGCCTCGCGCTGCATGCGCTCACGCTCGGCGGCGAGGGCACGCTCGGCTTCCTCGCGGGCGGCGCGCTCGGCCTCCTCGCGCACGCGCCGGGCTTCCTCGGCGATGCGCTTTTCCATTTCCTCGCGGGCGCGCAGCTCCGCTTCCTCGCGGGCCCGGCGTTCGGTCTCCTCGCGGACCCGCTGCGCCTCCTCGGCCAGGCGCCTTGCCATCTCCTCGCGGGCGCGCAGTTCGGCCTCCTCGCGAGCGCGGCGCGCCTCCTCCTCGATCTTGCGCTGAGCTTCCTCGCGGACCAGCCGGGCCTCTTCCTCGAGCTTGCGCTGCGCCTCCTCGCGGGCACGCCGGGCTTCCTCCTCGACCTTCTGCCGGGCTTCCTCACGGGCAAGGCGCTCAGCCTCGGCCTTCAGGCGCTTGGCCTCCTCGGCGAGCTTGAGCTCCGCCTCGGCGCGCGCCTTCTGCTCGGCTTCCTCGCGCACACGGCGGGCTTCGGCCTCGAGCTTCACCTGCGCTTCCTGGCGCGCCTTGCGCTCGGCTTCCTCGCGGACGCGGCGCGCCTCGGTCTCGAGCTTCAGCTGCGCGTCCTCGCGGGCCTTGCGTTCACCTTCCTCGCGAGCCTTCTTCGCCTGCTCCTCGAGCCGGCGACGCTCTTCCTCGAGCTTCTGCCGCTCCGCCTCGAGACGCCGCTTGGCATCCTGCGCCTGCCGCGCACGCCGCTCGGCGTCCTCGCGGGCAAGCTGTTCGGCCGCGATGCGGTCGGACATCGCCGCCGCGTGCTTTGCCGCCGCGTCATCCACGACCTTCTGCTGGAGACGGCTGGCTTCGTCGACCCGGGCCTGCTCGCGCTTGGCCACCTCGGCCTTCGCCCGACGTTCGGCCTCTTCGCGGGCACGCTGCTCGGCTTCCTCGCGCTGACGCGCAGCGCGCTCTTCCGCCGCCTTCCGTTCGGCGTTCTCGCGGGCACGCTTCTCTTTTTCACCGCTGGAATACACACTTGCAGCGGTTGCCTTGGGCGTGTTGTAGAAGGCGGTGAAGTCGAGGTCGTCCGCGTAGTCGACGCCTGCGGACGGCACCGATTCCGCCACGGGCGCGGCCACGATCTCCTTGATGAAGCCGAGATCCGAAAGCTGGCGCAGTTGGAGGATGAGGTCGCGATCGGACAGGGGGCCGAGCTTCTCCTGCAGTTCGGAGAAGGTGGAACGCCCGTCGATGCTCGTGAGCAGCCGGTGGAGGTCCTTGGAGAGCGCCCGCGAGCGGTTCTTGACCTCCATGAGGCCCTTGCCGGTCTTCGCGTAGAGAGTGGACTTGTCCATCGGCCCCTGCGTGCGGTCAGTCCGGCGAGCACGCCGAGCACGCATCGACCGGGACGCAGACTCCCCGGGACCGACGGCTCTCCGGAACGAACTTCATTATAGGTGCGGTTGTGCGAAATCGACGGGCCGCAGCTCGCCCGCCGCGCGACTCGCAAGCAAGACCCGCCCCACCTCCCCGGCATCCCGGGGAGACGCACCTACATCGGCCGCTAATCGATCGCCTTGACGATGTCCTCGATGACCTTCTTCGCATCACCGAAGACCATCATGGACTTGTCGAGGTAGAACAGGGGGTTGTCCAGACCGGCGTACCCCGCGGCCATGGAGCGCTTGTTGACGATGACGGTCCGCGCCTTGTGGGCTTCGAGGATCGGCATCCCGTAGATCGGGCTGCCCTTCTCGTGCGCCAGCGGGTTCACCACGTCGTTGGCGCCCAGGACGAGCACGACGTCGGTCGTGCCGAAGTCGCTGTTGATGTCGTCCATCTCGAACACCTGGTCGTAGGGGATCTCCGCCTCGGCCAGCAGCACGTTCATGTGGCCGGGCATCCGGCCGGCCACCGGATGGATGGCGTAGCGGACCTGGACGCCCTTGGCCGTCAGCTTGGCCGCCATTTCCTTGACGGCATGCTGGGCACGCGCCACGGCCAGACCGTACCCCGGCACGATGATCACGCTGTCCGCGTTGCCCATGAGGAAGGCTGCGTCGTCCGCGCTGCCGGACTTGGCCGTCTTCTGCTCGCCACCCGCCGCGGCCGCGCCGGCTTCGCCGCCGAACCCGCCCAGGATCACGTTGAAGAACGACCGGTTCATCGCCTTGCACATGATGTAGGACAGGATGGCCCCCGAGGAGCCCACGAGCGACCCGGCGATGATCAGCATGGAGTTGTTGAGCGAGAAACCGATGCCCGCCGCCGCCCAGCCCGAGTAGGAGTTGAGCATCGACACCACCACGGGCATGTCGGCCCCGCCGATCGGGATGATGATCAGCACGCCGATGACGAACGACAGCGCCAGCATGATGAAGAACGCGTTCCAGCTCTCGGTGAACATGAATGCGAGACCGAGCACAACGATCGCGATGCCCACCACGAGGTTCAGCATGTGCTGACCCTTGAACACCACGGGCGCGCCCTGGAAGAGGCGGAACTTGTACTTGCCGGACAGCTTGCCGAAGGCGATGACCGATCCGCTGAAGGTGATCGCACCGATGGCGGCGCCGAGGAACAGTTCCAGCCGGTTGCCGGCGGGAATCGGCGGCACGGAACCGTCGGCGTTCTTCGCGACGATCTGGAACGCGTAGGGCTCGGCCACCACCGCGACCGCGATGAAGACGGCTGCGAGACCGATCATGCTGTGCATGAACGCCACGAGTTCCGGCATCTTGGTCATCTCGACGCGCTTGGCCATCACCGCGCCGACGCCGCCTCCGACGATGATCCCGCCGATGACGTAGACGAGTCCGCCTGCCGATCCGGCCAGCTTGACGATGAGCGCGACGGTGGTGAACACGGCGATCGCCATGCCCACCATGCCGAACAGGTTCCCGCGAATCGACGTCGTCGGGTGCGACAGGCCCTTCAGGGCCTGGATGAAGCAGATGGACGCCACCAGGTACAGCAGCGTGACGAGATTCATGCTCATCGGGACTTCCCTCCGGGGGCTGCGTGGGCGCGAGAGGTGTGGATCACTTGCCACCTCCGGCCGCGGGGCGTTCCTTCTTCTTGAACATCTCGAGCATGCGGCGCGTCACGAGGAAGCCGCCGAACACGTTCACGGCGGCGAGCGCGACAGCCAGCACGCCCATGGTCTTGCCCAGGCCGGTCTCGGTGAGCGCGGCGGCGAGCATCGCACCGACGATGACGATGGCGGACACAGCGTTCGTGACGGCCATCAGCGGCGTGTGCAGGGCGGGGGTCACGGTCCACACCACGTGATAGCCGACATAGATGGCCAGCACGAAGATGATGAGGTTCATGATGGTCGGATTGACGATTTCCACGGCGGGGCTCCGGTCTGGGCGGGGTGGAATGGACTGAAGGCGCTTACTTGCGGGCGAGTTCGCCGCCGATGCACGCGAGCGTGCCGGCGATGATCTCGTCCTCGCGGTCGAGCTTGAACGCACCCGTCTTCGCGTCGAGCATGAGCCCGAGGAAGTTGAACAGGTTCCGGGCGTACAGCGCGCTCGAATCCGCCGGCACGGTGGCCGGGAGGTTGGCGATGCCGACGAGATGCACGCCGTGCTTGGTGACGGTCCGGTCGAGTTCGGAGAGCGGACAGTTGCCGCCCTGCTCGACCGCCATGTCGACGATCACGGAGCCCGGCTTCATGGACTTCACCATGTCCTCGGTGACGAGCACGGGCGCGGCGCGGCCGGGAATCAGCGCGGTGGTGACGACGATGTCCGCCTGCTTGATGCGCTCGGCGATCAGTGCGGCCTGGCGCTTGCGGTAGTCATCGCCCATGTCCCGGGCGTAGCCGCCCTGGCCCTTGGCGAGTTCCTTCTCCGCATCGGTGAGCGGCACCTCGATGAACTTGGCGCCGAGGGACTCCACCTGCTCCTTGGTCTCGGGCCGCACGTCGGTGGCCTCCACCACGGCGCCGAGCCGCTTGGCCGTCGCGATGGCCTGCAGGCCCGCGACGCCCACGCCCATGATCACCACGCGCGCGGCCTTCACGGTGCCGGCGGCGGTCATCAGCATCGGCATCAGCCGGCCGTAGGTGTTCGCGGCGATCATCACGGCCTTGTAGCCGCCGATGTTCGCCTGGGACGACAGCACGTCCATGCTCTGCGCCCGCGAAATGCGCGGCAGCCATTCCATCGCGAAGGCCGTGACGCCCGCCTTCGCAAGCGGCTCGAGGTTCTCCGGCTTGTAGGGGGACAGCAGCCCGATCACCATCTGGTCCTTGCGGAGCATCGGCAGTTCCGAGGCTTCGGGGCCGCGCACCTTCAGGACGATGTCCGCGGTCCCGTAGATTTCGGCGGCCGAGGGCACGATCGTCCCGCCGGACGCCGCATAGTCGGCGTCAGGGTACGAGGAATGGGCGCCCGCGCCGGCCTGGATCAGCACCTTGTGGTGCCCGCCCTGCGTGAGCTTCTTGACTGTCTCCGGGGTGGCGGCCACGCGGGTCTCGCCCGCGCGAATCTCCGCCGGAATTCCGATCTGCATGCCTCGAAGGCCTCCGTGGACAGAACCTCGCGCGGCCGGACGGCCGTCGCGAAAGAGAAAAAAGCCCGGACCGGGCTTTGCGCAAGCGGCGGATTATAGGGCCCGATTTGGCCAAAAACCAGCGAACCTCCATGCTGCCGGCCTATAATCTGGGGCTTCCCATGACGACCATCCACCGCCTTCCCGACCTGCTCGTCGACCAGATCGCCGCCGGCGAAGTGGTGGAACGGCCGGCCGCCGCCCTCAAGGAACTGCTCGAAAACAGCATCGACGCGGGCGCGCGCGACATCTCGGTCAAGCTGGAGGAGGGCGGCATCCGCCTGATCCGTGTTCAGGACGATGGCAGCGGCATCGCGCCGGAGGAACTCCCGCTGGCCGTGGCGCGCCACGCCACCAGCAAGATCGCGTCGCTGTCGGATCTCGAGTCCGTCGCCACCCTGGGCTTCCGCGGCGAGGCCCTGGCGTCCATTGCGTCGGTCTCCCACTTCACGATCACCACGCGCCGGGCGGACGATCGCCACGCCTGGCAGATCGAGGCCCACGGCGGCACCGTCGGCGAGGCAAGCCCGGCGGCCGGCGAACCCGGGACGGTGGTCGAGGTGCTGGACCTCTACTACAACACCCCCGCCCGGCGGAAGTTCCTGCGCACCGACGCCACCGAATATGCGCATTGCGAGGAAGCCTTCAAGCGCGTGGCACTGGCGCATCCGCACGTGGGCTTCCGACTGACGCACAACGGCAAGACCCAGTGGCGGCTGCCCGCACAGGACACCGCCGCGCGAGCCGCAGGCGTTCTGGGCGCGGACTTCCTGGAGGGCGCCGCGGCGTTCGACACCGCTTCGTCCCCGCTCCGGCTCTACGGCTTCGCGGGCCTTCCGACCGCTTCGCGCACCGGCCGTGACGCGCAGTACACGTTCGTGAACGGCCGGTTCGTGCGCGATCGCGTGCTGGCCCACGCGATCCGCGAAGCCTACCGCGACGTCCTGCATCACGACCGGCATCCGGCCTTCGTGCTGTTCCTCGAAATCCCGCCGGACGCGGTCGACGTCAATGTCCACCCGACGAAGACCGAAGTGCGGTTTCGCGAAAGCCGCGGCATCCATCCGTTCGTTCGCCACGCCCTGGAGCAGGCGCTGTCGCGCCCGGCGGGCGAGGTACCGGCGGCGCCCCTGCCGGCAACCGCGCTGCCGCGGCCGGCCTGGACGCCTCCGCCGCAGCAGGCCTCGATGGGGCTGGGCTCCGAACCGATGGCGTTCTACGACCGCCTGTTCGGACGACGGGACGACACCGATCCAGCGACCGCGACCAGGGGCGCCGTACCTGCTGCGGTCCCGAACGCGCTGCCCGCCGCACGAAACGAGGACACGCCGCCGCTGGGATTCGCCATCGCTCAATTGGGCGGCGTCTACGTGCTCGCGCGGAACGACGCAGGGCTCGTGGTCGTCGACATGCACGCGGCGCACGAACGCATCGTCTACGAGCGGCTGAAGAAGGCTCTCGACGCTGCCGAGATCCCCACGCAGCGCCTGCTCATCCCGGCCACGCTCGCGGTCACGGCCCTGGAGGTGGCGACCGTCGAGGAGCACGGCGACCTCCTCGAACGGCTCGGGTTCGAGATGGGCGTGCACTCTCCGACGAGCATCGTCGTGCGGTCCATTCCGTGGCTCCTGCGCGACACCGACCCCGCGACGCTCGCCCGTGACGTGCTGCGCGAGATCCAGGACGTGGGCGCGAGCCACGTGCTCAGCGGCAAGCGCGACGAGATGCTCGCCACCCTCGCCTGCCACGGTGCCGTGCGCGCCAACCGCGCACTGGGCATTCCCGAGATGAATGCGCTGCTGCGCGACATGGAGGAGACGGAGCGCGCCGGCCAGTGCAACCACGGACGGCCCACGTGGTTCCAGTTCTCCCTGGCCGATCTCGACAAGCTCTTCATGCGCGGCCGATGACCGTTCCGGTGGTGGCCCTCCTCGGGCCCACGGCCAGCGGCAAGACCCGCGTGGCGCTGGAACTCGCGCGGCGCTGGCCGGTGGAGATCGTGAGTCTCGATTCGGCGCTGGTGTACCGCGACATGGACATCGGCACCGCCAAGCCCGACGCCGCGATGCGCCTTCGCGTGCCGCATCACCTGATCGACGTCCTGGACCCCACCGAGTCGTACTCGGCCGCGCGCTTCGCGGAAGAAGCCTGGCCTCTCGTGGAAGACATCGTCGCGCGCGGCAACGTGCCGCTGGTGGTGGGCGGGACCATGCTGTACTTCAAGGCCTTCCGCGAAGGTCTCGCGGAACTGCCGCCGGCGGACCCGGACACGCGCCGCGTGATCGATGCCATGGCGGACGAACTGGGCTGGCCCGCGCTGCACGAGACGCTGCGCGGCCTCGACCCGCAGACGGCCGAGCGGCTCGAACCCACCGATGCGCAGCGCATCCAGCGCGCACTGGAGGTCTGCTACGTGACGGGCCGGCCGCTGTCCGCGCTGCTGGCCGAGGCGCGCGAGACACAGCCCGCGCGGGACATCGTGGCGGTCTCGCTCGAACCGTCGGACCGGTCGGTGCTGCACGCGCGCATCGCAGGGCGCTTCGAGGAGATGCTGGAACTCGGACTGATCGGCGAAGTGCGGCGGCTGCGCGAGAAGTACCGGCTCGACCCCGCGCTGCCGTCGATGCGTTGCGTGGGATACCGGCAGACGTGGCAATACCTGGACGGCGAATTCGGTCTGGCACGCCTGCGCGAAACCGCCGTCGCGGCGACGCGCCAGCTCGCGAAGCGGCAGCTCACGTGGCTGCGGTCCACCGACGGCGTGCAGCGCTTCGACTGCCTCGCCGACGACGCGGCGGACCAGGTCGCGGCGTGGCTGTCGGACCGCCTCGCCGCGACCCGCGACTGACACGCGGGCTACTTGTCGCCCGAGAGCACGTCGGCACCGGCCTTGGCGACCACCCCGTCCTGCTGGGACGTCACCCCGGACACACCGATGGCGCCGACGATCTGCCCGCCGTAGGTGAGCGGAAGTCCGCCTTCGAGCGGCAGTGCATCGTCCACCCCCAGCAGCGCGGTGCGCCCGCCTGCGATGGCGTCCTCGAACATCTTCGTGGGGCGCTTGAACGCGGAGGACGTGCGCGCCTTGGCGAGCGCGACGTTCACGCTGCCGTACTGCGTGCCATCCATGCGCTGCAGGTAGACGAGCTGCCCGCCCTCGTCCACGACAGCGATCACCACATTCCACTTGTTCTTCACGGCCTCGGCCTCGGCGGCCGCCGCGATCCTCTTCGCGGCCTCGAGCGTGAGTCCCTTCTTGTCGACCATCTGCGCCTGCGCGCCGACCGCCGCAAGTCCGAGCATCGTCACCGCGGCCGCGCCGCGCAACCAACCGAGCTTCATGGTCCCTCCTCCTGTGAGTCGAACGGGCACAGGCGATTGCCTCGGCCCGGCACCGGACGATAGCGCCGTGCCGGCGGAGGAGCAAACCGGGTCAGTCTCCGGGACGGACCGAGTCGACCGTGGCCGTCGCAGCGCCCTTCGCGAACTCCACGGCAAGGGTGTGTCCCGGCGCGAGCGACGCAGCGTCGCGCACGATGGCGCCCGCCGCGTCGCGGACGATGGCGTACCCGCGGTCGAGCACCGCGGTCGGATCCAGATGCCGCAGCGCCGCCTCGCAGCGCGAGAGCCGTTCATTCGCCTGCCGCATCCGGGCGGCGACGGCGATTTCCAGCCTCGCCTCGCCCTGCGCGATGCGCTCGCGCCTCGCCGCGATGTCCGGCACGGAACGGGCGAGGCGAGCGTCCAGCGCGGCGACGCGCCACGAGGCGCGCTCCGACGACTGCCGCACGCTCCCCTCCAGACGGCGGGCGAGCGACGCCAGACGCTCGCGCTGGCCGGCGATCCGCTCGCCGGGATGCCGCAGCTTGAGTCCGGCGGCATCCACACGCTGTTCGGCGCGCTCCAGCGAGCGTGTCATCGCGCGGGACAGCGCGTCGGCCTGCGCGAGAACCCGCCGGGCAAGCGCCACGCGATCCGGGACGGCGGCGACGACCGCACCGGTCGGCGTGGGGGCACGGACATCCGCCACGAAGTCGGCGATGGTGACGTCGGTCTCGTGCCCGACGCCGGACACCACGGGCACGGCGCAGCGCGCGATCGCGCGCGCCACCGCCTCGTCGTTGAACGCCCACAGATCCTCGAGGCTGCCGCCGCCGCGCACCACGAGCAGCACGTCCACTTCATGGCGGGTGGAGGCCGCGTCGATCGCAGCGGCGATGCGCGCCGGCGCCTCGGCGCCCTGGACCAGGGTCGGGTAGAGGACGACGCCGACCGTGGGCATCCGGCGCCGGAGCATGATCAGCACGTCGCGCAGTGCTGCGGCCTGCGGAGAAGTGACGACACCGACGGTGCGCGGCATCGGCGGGAGCAGCCGCTTGCGCTCGGGGGCGAACAGCCCTTCCGCTTCCAGCCTGCGCTTCAGCCGTTCGTAGGCCTCGAAGAGCGCCCCGAGCCCCGCGCGCCTCACGGTATCGACGGTCAGCTGGAAATCGCCGCGCGGCTCGTACAGGGTCGCCGTCGCGCGCACCTCCACCTGCAGCCCGTTGCCGAGCGTGCCTTCCACGTGCTGTGTGCGATGCCGGAAAAGGACGCATCTCACCTGCGCCTGCGTGTCCTTGAGCGTGAAGTAGCAGTGGCCGGAGGCGGCCCGCGTGAAGTTGGAGATCTCTCCGGCAATCCACGCGAGCGGCAACCCGCCTTCGATCAGCGCACGCGCCCGGGCGGCGAAATCGCCCACGGTGAATACCACGGGAGATGCCGCGAATGGGGGGCCGAGGCTCATGGAACCCCGAAGCCCGCGTGGCCCGGTCCGTCGCCGGCTGGCAACGGACCACCGCGCGGACACGCGACTGCAACACAGAGTGAGAGATTCTCCAATACACTGTATTCAAAGGACATTCTTGGTGCTCACTTTTTGCGCGCGCCAACAAAACTCGTTTCGGGAGGCCCACTTAGGCACTTTTTACAGAGGCTGTGCACAACCTTATCCACAGGCTTTGTGGACAATGCCGGTGTCCTGCCGTCCCGGTGCCGCGGCGGAACCGCGGGTTGCTTACCATCGGGGTGCAGGCTACAGTCGCGGGATTTGCAGCAGGAGCGAATCACCCGTGCTCGCGATCATCGACGCCGCCGGCTGGCCCATCTGGCCGCTCATCGCCGCTTCCATAATCGCGCTCGGCATCATCGGCGAACGGCTCTGGGCACTGCGGCGCAGCGTCATCGCCCCGCCCGGACTCCTGGATGCCGTCGCGCAGGAGTATCGCGCGAAAGGTGTCTCCCAGGAAATGCTCGACCGCCTCGCCGCCGAATCGCTGCTGGGCCGCGTGCTGGCCGCGGGTCTGCGCAACGAACGCCACTCGCGCGAGGTCACCAAGGAATCGATCGAGGAGGCCGGCCGGGCCGCCGCGCACGAACTCGGCCGCTTCCTCACCCCGCTCGGCACCATCGCGTCCATCGCGCCGATCCTCGGACTGTTCGGCACCGTGATCGGGATGATCGAGATCTTCGGATCTCAGAGCCCGTCCGGCTCGAACCCGGCGCAGCTCGCGCACGGCATCTCGGTGGCGCTCTACAACACCGCCTTCGGCCTGATCGTGGCGGTCCCGAGCATGATCTTCTACCGCCAGTTCCGCAGCCAGGTCGACGCCCTCGTGGTCGAGATGGAGCAGCAGGCCATCAAGCTCGTCGAGGTGATCCATGGCGAGCGGCAGCAGTAGCCGCACCGGGGCGCGTCCATGAACTTCCGCCGCGGCACGGCGCGCGAGGAGCCCGAGATGAATCTCGTGCCCCTCATCGACGTGCTCCTCGTGATCCTCATCTTCCTGATGGTCACGACCACCTACTCGAGATTCGCGGAACTGCAGATCAATCTGCCCACGGCCGACGCCCCGAAGGCGGCCGACCGTCCGCAGCAGGTGGACGTCGCCGTGAGTGCCAACGGCCGCTATGTCGTCAACCGGGCGCCCGTCGCGTTCGTGAGTCCGGAGGCACTGGCCACCGAACTGCGGCGCGCGGCAGGCGCCACGTCCGACCCCATGATCGTGATCAACGCCGATGCCGCCGCCACGCATCAGGCGGTGGTGCACGTGCTGGAGGCGGCGCGCATCGCGGGCTTCGGCCGCATCACCTTCGCCACCCAGCAGCCCCGGAAGTAGGCCTGCCCGGCGCCGGCCCCGCATGATCACCGAACTGGCCCTGGGCCCCCTCACCGTGCGCGGCGTCTCGCTGGGCGGCGTGTACACGACCCTGCACGTGCCGCAGCTCGACCTCATGCTCGATGCGGGCCTGGCGCCCCGCACCTTCGCCGGCGCCCGCACGCTCTTTCTCACGCACGGCCACGTGGACCACGCGGGCGCCCTCGGCACGCTCCTCGGCATCCGCGCATTGCAGGGACAGCGCACGCCGCTGCGTGTGGTGCTGCCCGCCGAGATCGTCGACGCCGTGAAGCATTCTCTGGAGGCCACCGCAGCCCTGCAGCACTGGCCGCTCACCATCGATGCCGTGGGCCTGCGCGCCGGGGAGGAGGCTCCGCTGGGAGGCGACCTGTTCGTCCGCGCGCATCAGGCCTTCCATCTCGTGCCCTGTCTCGCGTTCGAGGTGTTCCGGCGCGTGCGCAAGCTCCGGCCCGAGTGGGTCGGGCGGCCCGGCGACGAGATCGCCCGGGCGCGCGCCGACGGCGTCGAGGTCACGGACAGCGTCGAACGCAGCGAACTCGCCTACGCCACCGATACGCTCGTCTCCGTGCTCGACCACGCCCCCGCGCTGTACCGCGCGCGGGTGCTGATCCTCGAGGCCACGTTTCTCGACGGGCGCAAGCCGATGGAGGCGGTGCACGCCGGCTGTCACATCCACCTCGACGAGTGGATCGAGCGCGCGGAGCGCTTCGAGAACGAGCACATCGTGCTCATGCACGTGTCGCAGATGTACCGCCCCGACGAGGTCGACGCGATCCTCGACACCCGCGTGCCCCCTGCGCTGCGCCCGCGCATCCGTGCTCTCGTGCCGGGCGGCACGCAGTGGCCCGGCTGATGTCTTTCCCTCCCTCGTCATGGCCGGACTGACCTCGCACTGGTACCGGAACAGCTGGGTGTCGATGCTGCTCGCACCTGTCGCGATCGTGTTCGGGGCAGTCGTGGGAGTGCGGCGACTCCTGTTCGAACTCGGGGTGCTGCGCACGCATCGGGTGGGGGCGCCCGTCGTGACCATAGGCAACGTTTCCGTGGGCGGAACCGGCAAGACGCCGCTGGTCGCGTGGCTTGCGCACCGACTCACGGAACGCGGCCGGCGTGTCGGGATCGTGACGCGCGGCTACGGGGGCAGCAGCGCCGCCGTGTGCGAGGTGCCGCCCGGCGGGGATCCCGACGCTCTCGGCGACGAGGCTGTCCTGCTCGCGCGGCGCAGCGGCTGCCCCGTGTGGCGCGGAGCCGACCGGGTCGCCGCCGCGAACGCCCTGCTCGCCGCGAACCCCACCCTCGACTGCATCCTGAGCGACGACGGCCTGCAGCACTACCGGCTTGCGCGGGACGTGGAACTGGTGGTGGTCGACGGGGCCCGCGGCTTCGGAAACGGCATGCTTCTGCCCGCGGGCCCGCTGCGCGAGCCGCTCGCGCGGCTGGAGCAGGCGGACGCCGTGGTGATCAACGGCCCGACGTCCCTGCGCCTTCCGGCCGGACATGCCATGCGGCTCGTGGGCGCTCGGCTCGTCAACATGGCACACAGCCACCGTCTGCGGCCCGCTGAACGAAGTCGCGGGGAAACGCTGCCACGCGGTTGCCGGCATCGGCAATCCGGCCCGATTCTTCGCGGCTCTGCGCGCGCACGGCCTGGACGTGGTCGAGCACCCGTTCGGGGACCACCACCGCTACCGTCCCCCGCGATCTCGAATTCGGCGACGACCTTCCGGTGGTCATGACCGAGAAGGACGCCGTGAAGTGCTTCGCCTTCGCGCGCGAACACTGGTGGTACCTGCCGGTGTCGGCCGTGGTGGACGAGTCGCTCGTCGATGCGGTGCTCGCGCGCCTGCCGGCCCCCGGCGGACGGGACGGGCGGGATAGAATCGTGTCCGGTTCAACGGAGTGACGTCCATGGCGCTCGATGCCCGCCTGCTGGAAATCTTGGTCGACCCGCTGACGAAGGCGCCGCTGCTGTTCGACCGCGAACGCAACGAGCTCATCTCGGTGGAGAGCGCCCTCGCCTACCCCGTGCGCGACGACATCCCGGTCATGATCGAGGAAGAAGCCCGGAGGCTTTCCCCCGACGAGGTGGATGCCTGGCGCAAGCGGCGCTAGCCGCGGGACTTCCTTCCGCCATGACCGCCCGTTTCAGCGTCGTCCTGCCGGCCCGGTTCGCGTCGACCCGGCTGCCGGGCAAGCCGCTCGCCGACATCGCCGGCAAGCCGATGATCGTGCGCGTTGCGGAGCAGGCCGGCCGCAGCGGCGCCGATGAGGTCATCGTCGCCACCGACCACGACGGCGTGCGCGCGGCGGCCGAGGCGGCGGGCTTCACCGCGATGATGACGCGGCCCGACCACCCCACCGGCACCGACCGCATCGCCGAAGTCGCCGCTTCGCGCGGCTGGCCCGACGACCACATCGTCGTCAACGTGCAGGGGGATGAACCGCGCATGCCGCCGCAGCTGGTGGCGGATGTGGCTGCGCAGCTCGCGGCGAGCCCGGCGGCTGCCATCGCGACGGCCTGTCATCCGATCATCGAGGACCGCGACTACTTCGACCCGAACGTGGTCAAGGTGGTGACCGACAGGCACGGCCACGCGCTGTACTTCAGCCGCTCGCCGATCCCCCACGCGCGGGACTGGCTGCGCGCCCAGGCGTCCATCGCGCCCGGCCTGCCGGTGTACCGGCACATCGGCCTCTACGCGTACCGTTGCGCCTTTCTTCGCGCCTACGCATCGCTGGCCCCCGCGCCCATCGAATCCTTCGAGGCGCTGGAGCAGCTGCGCGCCCTTTGGCACGGCTACCGGATCGCCGTGGCCGTGACGCAGAGCGCACCCGAAGCCGGGGTCGACACCCCGAGGACCTCGAACGCGTCCGCGCGCTGTACGCCGCCCGTTCCTGAGCTTCGCGCCTTGCACCACGGGCCGACGGGGCCGGGCCGAAACCCGGGGCCCGGCGCGCCCCGCGCGGCTATAATCCGAGCCCTTTGTGCCCGGTGCGCAGGCTGCGCCCCCTGGCGCGCTGACCATCACCAAGGGAACGAAGACCATGCGATTGATCCTTCTGGGCGCGCCCGGCGCCGGCAAGGGAACCCAGGCCGGCTTCATCGTGAACCGCTACGGCATTCCCCAGATCTCCACCGGCGACATGCTCCGCGCAGCCGTGAAGGCGGGCACCCCGCTCGGCGTCGAAGCGAAGAAGCACATGGACTCGGGCGGCCTCGTCCCCGACGACGTGATCATCGGTCTCGTGAAGGAACGCATCACCCAGCCCGACTGCGCCAAGGGGTTCCTGTTCGACGGCTTCCCCCGAACGATTCCCCAGGCCGACGCCATGAAGGCCGCGGGCGTGACGCTCGATCACGTGATCGAGATCGACGTCGCCGATGCGGAGATCATCCAGCGCATGTCCGGCCGCCGCGTGCACCTCGCCTCCGGACGCACGTATCACGTGACGTTCAATCCGCCCAAGGCCGCCGGCAAGGACGACGTGACCGGTGAAGACCTGGTACAGCGCGCCGACGACGCGGAGGACGTGGTCCGCAAGCGCCTCGAGGTCTACCACACGCAGACCCGTCCCCTCGTGGACTACTACCTCGCGTGGGCCAACAGCGGCGCCCCTGGTGCCCCGAAGTACGCGCGCATTCCCGGTGTCGGTTCCGTGGAATCCATCCGCGACCGGGTCTTCGCGATCCTCGGCTGATGCCAGATGGCCGGCCGCAACGCGTTCTACGCGCAGGCCGGCGGCGTCACCGCAGTCATCAACGCCACGGCAGCTTCGCTCATCGGGGCCTGCCGTGACTCCGGACGCATAGACAAGGTCTTCGCCGGCCGGGACGGCATCCTCGGCGCGCTCCGCGAAGACCTGATCGATACCTCTCTCGAAAGCGCCGCGACGCTCGCGGCCCTCCGGCACACGCCGGGCGGTGCGTTCGGCTCGGCGCGCTTCCGCCTCGGCGAATTCGACGACGAGCGCGTTCGCTACGAACGGCTCGCGTCCGTCTTCGCGGCGCACGACATCGGGTACGTCTTCTACAACGGCGGCAACGGCTCTGCCGACACCACGCTGAAGCTGTCACGCCTGCCGCACCTCCTGGGCTACCCGCTCACCTGCGTGCACGTGCCCAAGACGGTGGACAACGATCTGCCCGAGACCGACTGCTCGCCGGGCTTCGGGTCCGCGGCCAAGTACCTCGCCGTCAGTCTCCGCGAGGCGGCGGCGGATGTGGCGTCCATGTGCTCCACGTCCACTCGTGTGTTCATCCTGGAAGCCATGGGCCGTCACGCCGGCTGGATGGTCGCCGCCATGGGCCTCGCCGTCGATGACCGCGGCGATCCCCCGCACCTGCTGCTGTTCGCGGAGGTCCCCTTCGACGAGGAGAGCGTGATGGAACGCGTCCGCGAGAGCGTGTCGGATCACGGCTACTGCGTCATCGGCGTGTCCGAGGGGCTCCGGCATCCGACTGGCGAGTTCATCACGCAGGTGGGCGAGGCGGTACCGGGCCGCAACGCGCAGCTCGGCGGCGTGGCGCCGTGGCTGGCGGCGCGCGTCCATGACCGCCCTGGGTTTCAAGTGCCACTGGGCGACCGCGGACTACCTTCAGCGCTCGGCCCGCCACCTGGCCTCGTCGACGGATCTGGACCACGCGGAAGCCGTGGGCCGCGCCGCGGTGGACCTCGCGCTCGCCGGCCGCAACGGCGTGATGCCCACGATCGTCCGCGACGCCGACGCCCCCTACGCCTGGCACGTGGACTGCGCGGACCTGCACGCGATCGCCACGCTGGAGAAGCGCCTGCCGAAGGACTTCATCGCGGCGGACCGCCTGCACATCACCGATCTTGCGCGGGCCTATCTGGCGCCGCTCATTCGCGGTGAAGCAGCCGCCCCCTTCCGGAACGGACTGCCCGTCCACGCGCGGCTGGCGGGTCGCCGGGCGCCCCGGAAGCTGCCCGCGGCCGACGGTCTCGTCGAATCGGTTGCCCCGGCAAAAAAAACATAGTTAGAATCGCGAGTTATTCCACCGGCCAGAATGGCGCGACGCACCTCACGAGGGTGGGAAGCGGGCCCTTCGCAAACGGGATGAGGAGCCCGCGGCCAGTGTCGGGATGATCGTGTCCGGGGCATCGGCGTCCCGGGCGCGGCAATCGGCGGGAGCACTCGGGCTCCGGCCGGATCAGGACGGGTTTCGGCCTTTCCGGACACTTTCAATCTCTTGGGGGACTCATGTCTTCAGGGTCTCATACTCGCGCTCGCTTGCGGCGCGGCTGCCGTCGCCTACGGGCTGTGGTCGATCCAGTGGATCCTGGCGCAACCCGCGGGCAATGCCCGCATGCAGGAAATCGCGAACGCCGTGCAACAGGGCGCCCAGGCCTATCTCGGGCGTCAATACAAGGCCATCGGCATGATCGGCGTGGTGCTGGCGATCATCATCGCGGTCATCCCGGCGCTCGGGATCAAGACGGCGATCGGCTTCGTGATCGGCGCGGTGCTGTCGGGCCTGGCCGGCTTCATCGGCATGAACATCAACGTGCGCGCCAACGTGCGCACCGCGGAAGCCGCGCGCAATGGCATCAACCCGGCGCTGAACATCGCGTTCCGCGGCGGCGCCATCACCGGCCTGTTCGTGGTGGGTCTGGGCCTGCTGGGCGTGACGGGGTTCTACATCGCCCTCGTGGGTGAGGGTGCCGACGTGCACCATGCGCTCCAGCCGATGATCGGCCTGGCGTTCGGATCGTCGCTCATCTCCATCTTCGCGCGTCTCGGCGGCGGCATCTTCACGAAGGGTGCCGACGTGGGTGCCGACCTGGTGGGCAAGGTGGAAGCCGGCATTCCCGAGGACGACCCCCGCAACCCCGCCGTGATCGCCGACAACGTGGGCGACAACGTGGGTGACTGCGCAGGCATGGCTGCCGACCTGTTCGAGACCTACGCCGTGACGGTGGTCGCGACGATGCTGCTCGGTGCGCTGACACTGAAGACCATGGGCCCGGCGGCCGCGATCTACCCGCTGGTGCTCGGCGGCGTGTCGATCATCGCGTCCATCATCGGATGCTTCTTCGTGAAGTACTCCGGCACCGGCAAGATCATGACCGCCCTCTACAAGGGCCTGATCGTCGCCGCCGTGCTGTCGATCATCGCCTTCTGGCCGGTCACGACCTGGATCATGGCGACATCGGCACCCCACTACCCCGAGCTCTCGGTGGGCAAGCTGTGGGGCTCCGCGCTGGTGGGCATCCTGCTGACGGCGGCCATGGTGATCATCACCGAGTACTACACGGCGACCGAGTAATACCCGGTTCGGTACGTGGCCGAAGCCTGCACGAAAGGCCACGCCACCAACATCATCGCCGGCATCGCCGTGTCGATGAAGTCCACCGCCTGGCCCGTGATCGCGGTCTGCATCGCGATCCTCGTGGCTCACTGGCTGGCCGGCCTGTACGGCATCGCCGTTGCCGCGACGGCCATGCTGTCGATGGCCGGCATCATCGTGGCCCTCGACGCCTACGGCCCCATCACCGACAACGCCGGCGGCATCGCCGAAATGGCGGAACTGCCGAAGGAAGTGCGCAACGTCACCGACCCGCTCGATGCCGTGGGCAACACGACCAAGGCCGTGACCAAGGGCTACGCGATCGGCTCCGCCGGCCTCGCTGCGCTGGTGCTCTTCGCCGACTACACGCACGGTCTGGAAAGCGCGGGCAAGGCGGTGTCGTTCGATCTGTCCGATCACATGGTGATCGTCGGCCTGTTCATCGGCGGCCTGATCCCGTTCCTGTTCGGCGCCATGGCCATGGAAGCGGTCGGTCGCTGCGCCGGGGCGGTGGTGGAGGAAGTCCGCCGCCAGTTCCGCGAGATCAAGGGCATCATGGAAGGCACCGCCAAGCCGGAGTACGGCCGCGCGGTGGACATGCTGACCGCGGCCGCGATCAAGGAAATGATCATTCCGTCGCTGCTGCCGGTGATCGTCCCGATTCTCGTGGGAATGATCCTCGGACCGAAGGCGCTTGGCGGCTTGCTCATGGGCACGATCGTGACCGGGCTGTTCGTCGCCATCTCCATGTGCACCGGGGGCGGCGCGTGGGACAACGCGAAAAAGTACATCGAGGACGGACACCATGGCGGCAAGGGTTCCGATGCCCACAAGGCCGCAGTAACCGGCGACACGGTGGGCGACCCGTACAAGGACACCGCCGGCCCCGCCGTGAACCCGCTCATCAAGATCATCAACATCGTCGCGCTGCTGATCGTGCCGCTGCTGCCCACGCCTTCCGGCACGGCAGCACCGGCTGCATCGCACGGCGCTGCCCCGGCTGCCGTGCAGGCGCCGGCGGCGCCGGCCGCGAACGCCGCCCAGGCGGCGGTGGTCCTGTTCGAGACCGGCAGCAAGGACATCGGCGCCGACGGGCAGACGGCCCTGAAGGCGATGGCCGATTTCCTGGGGTCGAATGCCGCGGCGAAGGTCGCGATCTCCGGCTACACGGACGCCTCCGGCGACCCGGCGAAGAACGAGGAACTGGCCAAGGAGCGCGCGCAGGCCGTGCAGGCGATGTTGGTGGCAGGCGGCGTTGCGGAAGACCGCATCGCGCTCCAGAAGCCGGAAGTGATCACGGGTTCGGGCGATGCGGATCAGGCGCGCCGCGTGGAAGTGCGCGTCGTGCAGTGATCACTGAGTGAGGTTTCGGGGCCGGACGCATCCGCCCCCGGAATCATCCGATACGAAACGAAACGGCCCGTGTCTCGCGACACGGGCCGTTTCGTTTCGGGCACGGCACTGAACGCGATCGTACGACCGCGTCCGGGAGTCAGGCGACGGCCTGGAGCGCGCGGCCGCGACGGTCACCGAAGCGACGGTCCGGGAATGCGAGCGCCAGTTGCTGCTGGCGCCGGTCCGCGAGACGACGATCGCGATCAACGGCACCTTCCTCGGAGACGGTGGAGTACGCACGGTAGGAGGTGTGAAGCGCGAGATGCAGCAACTGAAGGCTGCGCTTCGCCGAGGTCATCACGCGGGCCTGCATGCGCTCGGTCGTCGCATAGCGCTTGATGACCTCCAGCGCGATCTTCGGATGCTCGTCGTCGTACTTGGCGTGCTCGCGCATCCACTTGTAGGTCTTCGGCCCCATGTCCACGCCTTCGCGGTCGCGGTAGGACTCGAAACCGGTGATGATTCGGCGGGAAAGATCGCCGGTCACGCCCTCGATGGCAAAGCTGGTGGCGGCCACGGCTTCCGCGAGGCTGCCCTTCGTGTTGATGAACCACAGCCAGTCGGTGAGCGACTGCACGTCACGCAGCACCGGCCGCGTTCCCTCCGCCACATCGAGCATTTCCTGGCGATCGAGACCGAACCCCTGCCCCATCCACAGCCAGTGTTCGGCATGCGCCTTCTCGACCCGGATGTTGTCGATGAAGTACGAACGCGCGTAGTCATCCTCGACCTTGATCAGGGCTTCGGCGAGAAACTTCGGGAACGCGTGGATGAACGGGTAGACCTGGAGAATCCAACCTCGCATTTCCGGCACGGTGAGACGCCCGCTCGATACACCGTCCGCCCATTCGCTCTCGAGCAGTTCCTTCCAGTACGGATCGATGAATTCCCGCAGCGACTGGACCCACTCCGGGTCCGGCGTCAACTCGTATCCCATTCCCATAATGCTCTCCAAGGTGAACATTGAAACCTGACTGATCGAGTGTCACGTTCGCATGACAGGCCGCAGCACGAGTCTCTCCGCGGTGGCACCACGCGGCGGTGCTTCCGTCCATGCAAATGACATTCGGGGACCTGCACGGGTTCCGGGTCGAGCCCGACGACCATGGCCGCGTGCGATTTAGACTCAGTGTAGTTGGGGGAAATGACAGTGGCAAGTTTCTGCTATGCACCTTTCGGTGGCGCGAAACCTGCTGTTGTGCGGGAGAGATGACTAACGCACTGAGATTTCTGATTCAATCGGGCGGCACACGCCCATTCGCCGGTGTGGCGTAGACGCCACACGGAATCGCAAACCTCACAACATCGCGAGATATGGGGATGCGGGGAAAGCGGTGTTCAGGCTACCCGAGCGGCAAGTTCCAGGCGTGATGCGAAGGGCTTGGGCCGCCCCACGCCGTAACCCTGGGCGAAGTCGACACCGATGGCTCGCACGGCGGCAAGTACGTCCGGACCGTCCACGAACTCGGCGATGGTCTTCTTGCCCATCACGTGCCCGACGTTGTTGATCGCCTCGACCATCGCGCGATCGATGGGGTCCACCACCATGTCCTTCACGAAGCCGCCGTCGATCTTCAGGTAGTCGACGGGCAGGTGCTTGAGGTAGGCGAAGGACGACATCCCTGCACCGAAATCGTCCAGCGAGAACAGGCAGCCGAGCGCCTTCAGCTCCTGCATGAAGCGTTGCGCCTTGTCGAGATTGGCGATGGGCCGCCGTCTCCGTGATCTCGAAGCAGACGATGGCCGGCGGCACGTCGAAGCGCTCCAGTTGCTCCCGGGCGAATTCCAGGAAGCGCTCGTCGGTGATCGAGGCGCCGGACAGATTGATGGAACACAGGTCGATGGCGGGAGAAACTCCCTCCGCGCGCAGGCGGGAGAGCGTCGCCAGCGCGGTCCGCAGCGTCCAGCGGTCGATGGACGGCATCAGGCCATAGCGCTCGGCGGCAGGGATGAACGCCATCGGGGGCACGAGGTCGCCCTGCTCGTCCAGCATCCGCACCAGCAGTTCGCAATGGCGCCCCCGGACCCGGCGTCCTGCACGGCCACGATGTCCTGCGCAAACAGCACGAAGCGGTTCTCGTCCAGGGCCTTCTGCAGCCGGCCGATCCATTCCATCTCACCCTGGCGCAGCGTGAGTTCGCTGTCCTCGGCGCGGTACACCTGCACGCGGTTGCGGCCCTTCTCCTTGGCCATGTAGCAGGCCGTGTCGGCGGCGCGCAGCACTTCGGCCAGCGTGAACAGCCCGTCCTCAACGTTCACGAGCCCGATGCTCACGCCGATGTTGAAGCTGAGGTGCCCCCACGCGAAGTGGAAGTCCGTCACGATCTGGCGCAGCTTGTCCGCGATGCGGTCCGCGGCGTCCGGAGGACAGTTCTCCAGCAGCACCCCGAACTCGTCCCCGCCCAGGCGGGCGAGCGTGTCGCCCTCGCGCAGGCAGGTCTGCAGGAGCGTGGCGACCTGCCGCATGAGCTGGTCTCCCGCGGCATGACCGCAGGTGTCGTTGACCACCTTGAACTGGTCGAGGTCCAGGTACATCACCGCATGGTGCCGCCCCACCTGGGCCGCCGACTGCAGGGCGAGTTCCAGGCGCCGCTCGAATTCCGTCCGGTTGATGAGCCCCGTGAGCGCGTCGTGACTCGCCTGATAGGACAGCCTCGCTGCGTACTGGCGCTCCCGGCTCACGTCACGCAGCACGAGCACCACACCCGTCACCTTGCCGCTGCGGTCCCGAATGGGCGCGGCCGAATGCACGACCGGAATCTCGGCGCCGTCGTTGCGCTGCAGGAGCATGTTCGCGCCGCCCTCGATGGTGCGCTCCTCCTTGAGCACCATCTCGATGACGTTCGGCGCGGGGCGGCGCGTCCCCTCGTCGACGACGCGGAACAGGGCCTGGATGGGCAGACCCGACGCACGGTCCGACGACCATCCCGTCAGCATCTCGGCCACCGGGTTCAGGTACTCGACCCAGCCGTCCAGATCGGTCGTGACCACGCCGTCCGCGATGGAGGCGAGCGTGACCTGCGCGCGCTCCTTCTCCGCGAAGAGCTCGGAAGCCGCCATGTGCTTGTCGGTGATGTCCGTGAGCGCACCCGCCATCCGGACTGCCTGCCCGCGGCATCGCGCACCGACTGGCCCCGGACGCGGAACCACCGGAACTCGCCGGACCGGATCTGCATGCGGACTTCCACGTCGAAAGGCGCCTTGTGGTCGAGATGCGCCTGCAGGGCATCCCAGAACATCTTGCGGTCCTCGGGTGACATGAGGCGCAGCAGCGCCTCCGCCGTGCCCTCCATCTCGCTCTCGGCAAAGCCCAGCAGCTGCTTGAACCGCGGCGAGAAATACCATTCGGCGGCCGTGATGTTCCAGTCCCACAGCCCGTCGTTGCTGCCCCGCACCGCGAGTTCGAAGCGCTCTTCGCTCAGCTCCAGGGCGCGTTCGAAACGCTCGCTGTGACGGAGCATCCGCCGGGAAAGAAAGATGCCGATGGGCACGAGAATGGCAGCCGCGACGAAATTCAGCAGCAGCAGGACCGACTGCGCGCGCCGGGCGGCCTGCCCGATCATCTGTGTGAAGCGATCCTCGAGCGGCGTGAGCTTGGCATCGATCTCCAGCACGCGCGCCACGAGCGGCTCGAGGCTCGGACGGGAATTGTCGCCGGACTGGATCTGCGCGTGCAGCGCCTGCGCGGCCTGGATCAGTTCCTCGATGTAGCCGTCGCCCTCGGTCCAGGTCGCGATCACGTCCGTGATGGGCGGCACGTGCTGGAACCGGCGGAACAGGCTGATGACGGGCTCGATGTCGTCCGGATGGGTCCGGCCCTCGGTCAGTCCGCGCCACGCCACGGCCGGGTCGAAGCGGCCGGTCTTCTGCATTTCCTCGCGGGCCTTGCGGTCGCCGAGGGGCACTGCGATCAGCAGGCGGAACTGCTCGTAGTGCTCGGGATCGCTCGTTTCGGCGTAGCGGATGAGGTGGAAGACCCCCTGCTTCTGCGCCTTGGACCAGAGGCTCTCCCCCTCCGAGTACGCACGCGTAGCGGCAAGAATGCTCATGCTCTCGCCGGCAAGCCAGACGAGGATGATCACGATGACCAGGAACGGCCAGATGATCAGCAACAGTCGTCTGCTGCCGGGGAGCAAGCCCAGGGCCTTGCGAATCGAACTCATGTGATTCGTGAAATTGACCGCTTAAACGATTGATTCGGAATTCCCGATCATGGCAGAACTCGGGACAATGACATAGCCCTCGTGCTGCACTTCCGGAAATCGGCCGTCACTGCGCCCCCCGCGCATGCCGCCCTGGAGGCCCCCCGCCCGGTCCTGCGGGCACTGGCGAGGTGCAAGGACCACGCCCGGCACGGCGTCAGCTCCGAGGCGCCGCGCCGCGCCTGCATCCCGGGCACCGGCGTCCACCGCGTGCGGGTGATCTCGCCCGCACGGCGCCCGCCTCCTGCGACGCACCATGGACGGGCAGAAGCCCCGCGACGGAGCATGCCACGAGGCGGCGTTCAGTGGACACGCCGCGCCACCCCCCGAAAAGTCAGACATTTGCGAGGTTTCCGGGCGACCTGGTACGCGCGGTGCAATGCGGACATCATTGCAAAGCCTGCCGGGGGTCAAGAGTCCGGCGCTCCGTCACCATGACCGATCTGTCAGAGGGAATCGCCATCGACTACGAGGTCCTGTCCTTCGGCGATCTGCGCCTCGAAAGCGGCGAGACCCTGCCGGACGCCCGTCTGGCCTACCGCACATGGGGGCGACTCAACGCTGCGCGCGACAACTGCATCGTCTTTCCGACGTACTACACCGGCAACCACCGGTCCAACGCCCGGCTGATCGGCGCGGGGCGGGCGCTCGATCCGGACCGGTGGTTCATCGTCGTGCCCGACATGTTCGGCAACGGGCTGTCTTCATCGCCGAGCAACACGACCGGTCCCCGGGGCGGGGCGAACTTCCCCCGAGTGTCCGTCGCCGACAACGTGGTCTGCCAGTACCGGCTCCTGTTCGACCACCTCGGGGTCCGGGAGGTGGCCCTGGCGACCGGCTGGTCCATGGGCGCCATGCAGGCGTACCAGTGGGCGACGATGTTCCCGGACCTCGTGCAGCGGTTGCTGCCCGTCTGCGGAACCGCCAAGTGCTGGCCGCTCAACCATGTGTTCCTCGAGGGAGTGAAGGCGGCCCTCGAGGCGGACGGCACCTTCGCGGCGGTCACTACACCTCACCGCCGGAGGCGGGCCTGCGCGCTTCGGCCGCGCCTACGCCGGCTGGGCCTACTCGCCCTCGTTCTATCGCCGCCGCTTGTACGAGGTGCTGGGCTTCGGCAGTCTCGCGGAACTGCTCGGCGCCTGGGAGGCCGACCACCTTGCCTGGGATGCGAACGATCTGCTGTGCATGCTGCACACATGGCAGGACGCCGACGTGAGCCGCAACGGCATGTACCGCGGAAACTTCGCGCGTGCGCTGTCGAGCATCCCGCGCGAAGACCATCGTGATGCCGTGCGACGAGGACATGTACTTCACGCTCGAGGAGTGCGTGTACGAGGCGACGCTCATCCCCGGAGCGCAGGTGCGCCCCTTCCGCTCGCCGTTCGGGCACTGCGCGGGAGCACCGGGGCGCTTCCCGCAGGAGACGGAGTTTCTGGAGACCGCGATCCGCGAACTGCTGGATCAGCCGGTTCAGTGAATGGATGGCGGCAGGGGCTTGGTGCGCAGCTCGCCGTCATCATCCTCGTCGTCGTCCTCGTCCTCGCCGGTGTCGTCCTCCTCCTCGTCGTCCGGACCCAGCCCGGAATCGGGCTCGGATAGCCACAGTTCGTAGCCGTCGGGATCGGTGGCGAAGCACTCCTTCGCACCGTAGGGAGTCACTTCGACGTCGCTCACTTCGACCCCCCGCGGCACGCAGCTTCCGGTGCGTGCCCTCCAGGTCGTCGGGCCGCAGGTACATGGCCCAGCTCTGGCCGATGGCCGGCTGGAGCGTGATCTGCTGCTCCTCGTCGAGCTGCTGGAGCATCAGTTCGGCAACGCCGGCGCAGCAGCCAGCACCACACGGTATCGCCCTGTTCGTTCTCGAACGAATCGACCACCTCGAACCCGAACAGGTCGGTGTAGAAGTCCAGCGAACGCTGGAGGTCCGAGACGCCGAGGCTCGGCACGAGCTTTCGCACGCGCCCTTTCTTCGCGGGGGACTGGGCCATGTCAGTAGCTGATCTCGCCGACCGTGCAGCGGCCGTTCACGCAGGCGGGCTTGGGCCTGCCCACCGGCTTGCAGTCGGCCGGACGGGGCCTTGCCCCGGTGCATGTCCTCCTCGATGAAGGTGTACTCCGCCACCTTCGTCTCGACGATCTCACGCACGCCGGGATAGTTGTTGAAGGGCAGCCAGCGCGACGGGTTTCCGCATGCGTCATGCCCCATGGGCGCGACACGGCAGAACGAGACGTTGCCGCATGCGTTGTCGCCGACGGCCTGCGCGATCTCGCGCTCGAGGCGCTTGAGGGCGGCAGCATCGTCTTCGGCGTGCGCCGGAACAGTCGCGAACAGGGCTGTGACGGTCACGCCTGACAGGAAAGCCCGAAACGGGAACTGCGCGATAGCGGGGTGGAACGGAATCACTCGCCGGAAGCTCCTGCCGTGCAGTGGTTGGATGGCACACGGGCTTCGGGACGGCGGCCGGAGTGCAGGTGGCCGGCCGGGGCCTGCCACGCTGCAACTCCTCCTCGATGAAGGTGTACTCGGCGGCCTTCGCCTCGAGCTGCCCCTTGATGCCGGTGCGGTTGCTGTAGCCCAGGTGATGCGTGGGCTGACCGCAGGCATCGTACCCCATCGAGACCACCTGGCAATGCACGACGTTGTAGCAGTCGCTCTGCGTGCCGATGATCGCGCGCATCTCGTCGCGCAACCGCGCGAGGTCCGCGGCGTCGTCCGCGGCCGCGCGGCCCGGCAGCAGCAGTGCCAGGACCGCGAGGCCGACCACGGCCTCAGGCCACGGTGATCTGCGGCGAGAGGTAGACATCCTGGATGGCATTGAGCAGGGCCACGCCGTCCTTCATCGGCTTCTGGAATGCCTTGCGCCCGGAGATGAGTCCCATGCCGCCCGCGCGCTTGTTGATCACCGCAGTGGTCACGGCTTCGACGAGGTCGTTCTCCCCGACGCGCCGCCCGAGTTGATGAGGCCCGCGCGTCCCATGTAGCAGTTGGCGATCTGGTAGCGCGTGAGGTCGATCGGGTGATCGGACGACAGCTCCGTGTAGATGCGCTTGTCGGTCTTCCCGTAGGGGGATTCCTTCGTGTTCAGGGCCAGGTAGCCGCCGTTGTTCTCGGGCAGCTTCTGCTTGATGATGTCCGCTTCGATGGTGACACCGAGATGGTTGGCCTGGCCCGTGAGGTCCGCGGACACGTGGTAGTCCTTGTCGGACTTGAACGCGCCATTGCGCAGGTAGCACCACAGCACCGTGGCCATGCCCATCTCGTGCGCCATCTGGAAGGCCTGGCTCACCTCGACGATCTGGCGCGACGACTCGGGCGAACCGAAGTACACGGTGGCGCCGACCGACACCGCGCCCATGTCGCGCGCCTGCCTGATCTCTGCGCGAAGAAGATCTGGTCGAACTTGTTGGGGTAGGTCAGGAACTCGTTGTGGTTGAACTTGAGCATGAACGGGATCCTGTGCGCGTACTTGCGCGACACCGCCCCGAGCACGCCCAGCGTGGACGCCACCGCGTTGCAGCCGCCCTCGATCGCGAGCTTCACGATGTTCTCGGGATCGAAGTACATGGGATTCTTCGCGAAGGATGCCCCGCCGCTGTGCTCGATGCCCTGGTCCACCGGAAGAATGGACAGATAGCCCGTCCCGGACAGGCGGCCGTGGTCGAACATCTGCTGCAGGCTGCGCATCACGTTCGGGGAACGATCGCTCGACGCCACGACGCGGTCCACGAAGTCCGGACCCGGCAGGTGCACGGATTCCTTCGGGATGCCCTTGCAGACGTGGGTGAGAAGGCTGTCGGCTTTGGCGCCCAGCAGCCCGACGATGTCGGTCATTGGAATCCTCCTGAGTCTTGAGTCCCGGTCGAGTGGGATGCGAAAAGGCGGCCCGTATTATCCCCGTCGACCGTCCGGGGACAAATGCGGCCGGCCGGCGCTCCCGCGGGCAATGCCCCCGCAGGACCGCTGGCTATAATTCGGGCTCATTCCTCCCGACCGTTCACGGACCTTCTCCATGAAATACAGACTCGGCGATACCCGCGTGCAATGCCGCGGGCCCGTCTACATCGCCCCAACGCCTCGGTCATCGTTCGGTCGTTCTCGGCCACGACGTCGGCGTGTGGTTCAACGCCGTGCTTCGGGGTGACAACGATCTCATCACGATCGGCAACCGCTCGAACGTGCAGGACAACGCGGTGCTGCATACGGATGAAGGCCTGCCCCTCACGGTCGGCCAGAATGTCACGGTGGGGCACATGGTGATGCTCCATGGCTGCACCATCGGCGACGGCTCGCTCATCGGCATCAAGAGCGTGATCCTCAACCGCGCACGCATCGGCAGGCATTGCATTATTGGTGCCAACAGCCTGATCACGGAGGGCAAGGACATCCCCGACCGCTCGCTCGTGATGGGCTCTCCCGGCAAGGTCGTCCGGACCGTCACCGACGAGGAAGTGGAATTCCTCCTGTGGAGCGCGGAGAACTACGTGCAGAAGACCCGACGGTACCGCGACACCTTCGCTCCGCAGGAGGACTGAACCCGCGTGCCGGGACCGGGCAGGCGCCCGCCGGACCGGCCGTGCATCGTGTGCGGGCATTGATGACGGACAACAAAGGGAGAGCGCAATGAGCGATGCCGGCACCTACCGCGGCGCCTGCTTCTGCGGCGCAGTCGAAGTGGAAGTCACGGGTGCGCCCGAAGGCATGGGCTACTGTCACTGCAATTCGTGCCGTAGCTGGTCCGCCTCGCCGGTCAATGCGTTCACGCTGTGGAAGCCGTCGTCGGTCAAGGTCACCCGGGGCGCGGACCACATCGAGACCTACCACAGACGGAACAGAGCTACCGCAAATGGTGCCGGACCTGCGGCGGACACGTCTTCACCGACCACCCGGGCTTCGGTCTCGTGGATGTCTACGCCGCCACGATCCCCGGCTTCCCCTTCGATCCGCACCTGCACGTGTACTACTCCGAGGCCGTGCTGAAGGTGCGCGACGGCCTGCCGAAGTTCGCCGACTTCCCCGCGGAGTTCGGCGGCTCAGGCCGCACCATGCCCGAGTGATGGTCCCGAGACGGCGGGCCCTTCCCCCGCCCCGCCCCGGCCCCTCGCGATGACCCCGACAGAAACCACCAACCCGAGGTGGTGCGGCGCTACTTCGAGGGCTGCCAGACCGGGGATGTCGCCCTGCTGCAGGCAACACTCGCCGACGACGTCGTCCACTACTTCCTTCCCGAACGCTTCGCGCCGATCCGCGCGCGGAGCACCTGGCGCGCCACTGGGCCCGTTTCCACCGGCTGCTGGCACCGACGTGGGGCGCTCGACCGCCTGCTGGCGCGGGACGACGAAGTGGTGAGCGAGTGGAGCTGTCTCTGGACGCCGCGCGCCACAGGCCGGCCGGTGATGATGCGCGGCGCTGAGTGGTATGTGCTGGCCGCCGGGAAGCTCCGGGAGATCCGCGCCTATCTCATCGACGACCCGTCACGCGACACGGGCCTGCAGGGGTTTCCGTACGCGGGCCGCGGCTACCTGATGCGTCCGTGAACGCCTCCGAAACCCCGGCATCCGTTCACCGCTTCTGGTTCGGCGACGACGCCGACGATGCGACCGTTGCCGTCCGCCAGTCGAAGCTCTGGTGGGGCAAGGACGACGCGGTCGACCGTACCATCCGGGAACGCTTCGGCCCCTGGATCGAACGCGCCGCGGCGGGAACGCTCACGGACTGGACCGGGTCGCCCGCGGGTCTCCTCGCGCTCGTCCTGCTCTCCGATCAGTTCCCGCGCAAACGCCTTCCGTGGCACGCGGCAGGCGTTCGCGTTCGATCCGCACGCCCGCAGCTGGTGTCGCTCACTCATCACCAGCGGAGGACTCGAGACCCTGCGCCCGGTCGAGCGGGTGTTCGCGCTGCTGCCTCTCGAACACGCCGAGTCGATCGCGGACCAGGACGAATGCGTGACGAGGATGCAGGCGATTCTCGCGGACGCGGCACCGGCGTTCCGGACACCGCGCCGGCTACGTGGATTACGCGATCCGCCACCGGGACATCATCGCGCGCTTCGGCCGTTTTCCCCATCGCAAACGTCATCCTCGGGCGCGACAGCACGCCCGAGGAGATCGCCTTCCTGCGCACGCCCCGGTCGGGCTTCTAGACGGCGATCCGCAGTCGGAGGAACCGACGGAACAGCAGCACCGCCGCCGACGCGAGCCCGATCGCGAACCCGGTCCAGAAGCCCGCGGCCCCGAACCCGAAAGGCATCGCAGCAGCCAGCCGAGCGGCAGCGCCACCAGCCAGTAGGCAACGAGCGTCACCCCCGTGGGCCAGCGCGTGTCGAGCAACGCGCGCAGCGCGCGAGACTGACGGACTGGATTCCGTCGAAGAACTGCATCGCGCCCACGGCGACGAACATCCCGGACGCGATCGCGACCACGCTCGCGTCGTCGACGAACGCCGAAGCGATGTGACCGCCGGCGACTGCCACCAGCAGGGCGAACGCCACGGTCCACAGGCTCACGAGCCCCACCGCGGCCACGCCGATCGGGCGTACGCGTCCATGCTCGCCGGCGCCCACGGCCTGCCCGATCCGCACGGCCACCGCACCTGCCATGCCCAGCGGCACCATGTAGAGCACCGAAGCCACGCTGAACACGATCTGGTTCGCAGCGAGCGACGGCGCACCGAGCAGTCCGATGAGCACACCGGCCACGGAGATGGCCCCCCCCTCCGCGAGGTACTGGAGTCCGACCGGGATGCCCTCGCGCGACTGCTCGCCGAAGCCGGGCGCCCCCACCTTGACCGCGTGACGCACCGCGGCCATGGAGGCCGCGAAGCGCCAGTACGCGTAGAACGCCCCGAGCGACACCAGTTCGGCCACGAAGGTCGCGACGCCGGCCCCGAGCAGACCGAGTCTCGGCAGTCCCCAGAGACCGTGGATGAGCCCGTAGTTGAGCGGCACGTTGACAACGACGGCGATGAACATCAGACCGACACCGGTCCACGGCTGGTCGATCGCGTCGAGCAGCTGCTTGAACACGAGGTTCATGCTGTAGGGAA
>JAZKJV010008316.1:682500-1067140 GCA_037367405.1 Ottelia alismoides | reverse complement strand
TGTTTTGTTTTTTTTTGAGATTCGATTCAATTAGTGTTCTTTCATGAAGATAATGTTCTGATTATTTTGAGATTTAGAAAGAGGGTCTCTTGAAAGGGGTGTTTTGTCTTTGAAGCCCTAGATCCAAGTTCCCAGTAATAACCTAATCGCCACATCCATGCGGTATTCGTCCTCCTGAATGCGGGGACTCCATCTTCATGCTGGAGCAAGATGGCGAGCCCTAGCAAACCATCTCGTGGCGACAAGCTCTAGCCAAGGCGGAGGCGGCTAGATAGACTCATCTCCTCAAGCGGTTGAACAATAGGCACATCTTTCTTCCAACAGCCGCAAGAACATCGACGACGGCGAGCTCCAGGCCGTGCCTTCTCCTAGGCGTGCTCCTCATGTTTCTCCTTCCGGGCACACCTCCTTGGGCGGCGCACGACGGCAGTAAGCCCCCCTTCCCATTGCACGACGGCGCAAGCTCTAGACAGAGCCCTTCTCGTGTAGGAGGCATGCTCTTCTGGCATTTAACAATGCATCACCCTCTCCTGTCTCATCGCAGGTGGCGACAACTAGTGAAGAAAGCCCTCGAGGGGGGTGGCGACATTCGAAGGAAGTTTCCCATCGTGGGAATCTAGGGGTGGGGGCGATGGCGTATTTTATAAAAATTATTATTTTTTGTTGCTCCTGAGCCCAAATAGGCCATACTTCATATAAAAAAAGGAGAGCAACCCTATTCAAAAAAAATGAAAGAGAGGGGGAAATAAGTTGGGCCCAAGTGGGACGATGGATTGTTACTGAAAAAAGGAATGAAGAGGGTCGTGCGATGCAACCGGGCCCAAGTGAGCCCAAGTTTCTTTGTTAAAAAAGGAAAAGAGGTGCGCACAAAAAAATCGTACGGAACGGAAAAAAAGCTAGAAAAAAATCATGCATGGCTAATTTTTTAAAATTTGATGGCTATTAAAAGAAATTTGGTTTAACCAAAATATAATTTAAAAAAAAAAGAAATTTGATTGAGAAAGGCCGGAGAAAAAATGTGATGGTTTATGTTATGTTTTCTCCATTATCTTGTCTTCTCCTAATTTAGTCGATGTCATATATTCCGACTAGTATAGGAGAAAGGGGGATACATGTCATATTGTCAGATTTTCCAAATTCGCCAGATTCAGAGATCCAGAGGTCATTCAGTTTCCAGACTCTATAATTCTGATGATCATACTCGACGTTCAGATTCCGAGTCTTCAGTTTCAGACATGCACATGTATGCAGTCTTCTTTTTAGATGTGCACATGTATGCCATCATTTGTCGTGGTCCCCATCATTCTTGTTTTCGGCTATAGTTTTCATGTTTTCGTCCGATGAGGAGAGTTCCTCAGACTCCATTCTCAAGCGATCATGAACTCCAGTACGAGATCCTTCCGAGGTTCCTATGAGAGAGAACCCACTCCGAGGTCTCTATGAGAGAGACCCATCTTTAGAGATATGCGTACAGATAATTAGCGACGTCTTCTCTTCGACCCTTTTCAGAGATGGAGTAGTTGTTGAGAGAAATTCCTAAGTAGTACCTTGGATTTACTTAAATCCCTAGGTACTACGATATATTTTTTTATCTGGATACTACAGTGGTGTCGAATGTTCAACATGCTACACCCTTTAATATTTTTTAACCACGTACGCATCTTCGATATGCGCTATACTTCGAAAATGCGATATCTTTAGGCCCTTTTAAACCCAGCTTCTTCGTTCTGCAATCCCTCATGCGTGCCTTCGACCCCATCGCCTCCTGCGACTCCTTCAACCTCCTGCTCAGACGTGGTTACCTCCCACTCCGCCCCTTTTCCTCCTGCTCCGCCGCCTCCTCCTCCCGCTCCGCCAACTTCTTCTAGGTCCTCTGCCTCCTCCTCCTATGCCGCCGCCATCCCTCCCGCGTCCTTCGTTACATCTCCCAGGCTTTGGTAAAAATCCTTGATTTTTTTGTTGTTAGGTTTATGATATATAATACACATATTTCTCTTCATTTCATGGTCGTATAATATTGAGTTGTATGTTGCCTCATGTATTAGGTTAGAATGGAGTTGATATATTGTATGTTTCATTTGAAGGGTGCGATTAATGGTTCTTCGATGTCCAATGTGCATGGTTTTGGGTTAATACCGACTATGACATTCGATGAGATGTTGAACCTAGTTTCCATAAGTTCAACCTGGATGTGACAACAACAACAACAACAACAACAAAGCCTTTTCCCACAATTAAGTAGGGTCGGCTACATGGATTCTTCGCCTCCATTCAGATCTATCTTGGGTCAATCTCGGACTTATATCCAAAAAACTAAGATCACTTCGTATAGTCTCTTTCCAACACTTCTTGGGCCGTCCTCGCCCTCTCTTAGCCGGCTCAACATCCCACCACTCGCATCTCCTAACTGGTGCATCAGTTGACCTTCTTTGCAAATGACCAAACCATCTTAAGCGGTTTTCTCGCATCTTGTCCTCGATCGGAGCTACACCACCTTTCTTTCTGATTGCATCATTCCGAATCCGATCTTTACGTGTATGTCCACACATCCATCTTAGCATTTTCATTTCTGCTACAGCCATTCTCTGCACATGTCTATGGTTCACAGGCCAACATTCAGAACCATAAAGCATAGCAGGTCTCACGGCTGCTTTGTAAAACTTTCCTTTAAATTTTTAAAGGAATTTTCTTATCACAGAGAACAACGGAGGCTCCTCTCCACTTTAGCCAGCCTGCATTTATTCTATTAGTAACATCTCCATCAATTTCCCCATCATGTTGCAAAATAGATCCCAGATATCTAAAAGAATCTCTCTTCTGAATGTTATCGTCACCAATCTTCACCTCGATTCCTTCACCATTGCTTCCATCAAAGGTGCATTCCATATATTCCGTCTTAGCCCTACTTATACGAAAACCTTTAGTCTCCAATTCATGTCTCCAAACCTCAAGCTTCTCATTTACTCCATCTCTAGTCTCGTCAATCAACACAATATCATCAGCAAATAACATACACCAAGGTAACTCATCCTGAATGTGACTTGTCAACTCGTCCATAATCAAAGTAAAAAGAAATGGACTCAAAGCTGAACCTTGATGTAAATCAATGTTGACATCAAAATAGTCAGTCTTCCCCGTCGGGGTCCTTACACAAGATAAAGCCCTATCATACATATCCTTTGTGAGATTAATGTATAGGACATGTACTTGTCTCTTCTCCAAAACTCTCCACAGTATCTCTCGTGGGACGGAATCATAAGCCTTCTCCAAATCAATAAAGATCATATGGAGATTCTTCCTTTTAGCTCTATAAATCTCCATTGTTCTCCTCAGCAAATGGATGGCTTCAATAGTTGAGCGACCTGGCATGAATCCGAATTGGTTTTCTTTTATTTGGGAAACTTGTCTCAACCTTCTTTCGATCACACGTTCCCAAATTTTCATAGTGTGACTCATCAGCTTGATACCTCTGTAATTTGAACAATTTTGAATGTCTCCTTTGTTCTTATAAAGAGGCACCACAATACTCCTCCTCCAATCTTCAGGCATTTTCTTGCTTCGCCAAATAACATTGAATAGATTCGTAAGCCAAGGCAAACCACGCTCACCTAAAACTTTCCATACTTCTACAGGGATGTCATCCGGTCCAACACCTTCCCAGGTCTCATAACCTACAAAGCCTCCTCTACTTCTTTTCTTTGTATTCGTCTATAGCAAGCACGATTCAAGTAACTTTCACTACTAGCTAGATCACCCAAAGTGATCTCTCTATTTCCTTCTCCAATGAAAAGTTTATGGAAGTATTGCTCCCATCTAGTCTCTATATCCTTCTGAGTAACAAGCACGTGACCTTCCTCGTCCTTAATGCATCTCACTTGAGAAAGGTCTTTGGTCTTTCTTTCTCTTGCTTTGGCCAACCTGAATATATCCTTCTGGCCCTCCTTAGAGTTGAGATTTTTATACAAAATCTCATAAGCTTTTGACTTAGCTTCGCTTACAGCCTTCTTTGCTTCCTTCTTTGCTATTTTATAGTCTGTAACAGTTTCCTCTGTTCTATCCTTAGACATAGCTTTAAAGCAAGCTCTCTTAATTTTTAGCTTCTCTTGCACCCCTTCACTCCACCACCAAGCCTCATTTTGACCCGGAGCTCCTCCTTTTGACTCGCCTAGCATCTCTTTGGCTACCTTTCGGATACAAGATGTTACTGCCTCCCACATCTCGTTTGCACTACCACTACAATCCCAAGATAAGTCTTCTAAAACCTTCTCCCTGAAGCTTGATTGCTTCAGCGGAAGATTCCACCACCTAGTTCTAGTGATCTTAGGAACCTTCCTTTTCTTTACCAGCCCTTTTATTGTAAATCCAAGAATAACAAGCGATGTTGGGTTGTCAAACTCTCTCCAAGGATTACTTTGCAATCTTTGCAACATAACCGATCTCTTCTCCTCAACGCAAAGTAATCGATCTGTGTTCTAGTTGAGCCACTCTTATAAGTAATTAAATGCTCCTCCCTCTTCTTGAATAATTAAAAAATCCAACTACTACATCGCATCTCTCGAGGCGCAAGCGAAGAGCCAACATTTTCATCTATCATCGATGATGATGATGTACAATGAGTTTTTGTGTATGCTCGGATCATTGGGAAATTGACGCCTACTGACATTATTATTGAAACTCTATCGGTAGGCGAAGTCCCGAATGTTGTTGATGTAGACGATCACCTTGCTCCTGGACCCTCCGTTGTCCCTAGCAAGGGTCCCTCTGTTGTCCCTAGCACTGATGTGCCTATAACACAGCCATCTACAGACCACGAATGGCGCATGAGTGATGCCTACTAAAAGAGGTTAATCATGCCTTGGATGACTTCATCCCTTGGGGAACCGACGATGATATGGAAGAGGGTAGTGATCAAGATGTTGAAGATAATGTTGTAAACAAGGAGATGCAAACCAATGAACAAATCACGCATCCGATTGTTCCCCGTTTAACAAGTTTTGGGGTGAGAGGATCCGATACTCGTTCAACCTATGAGGATGAAATTCGAACGAAGTTTGGACTTGATTGTGTTGTTGATGAAATACGCAAGGGTAGAACCTTCAAATGTAGAGATGATTTGATTTATGGTGTAAAGAAATATCACATTCTGGTACACTATGACTTCATGGTTAAACAATCCACCAGTTTCATCTGGTCCACTTTTTACATGGATGGAGTGCAACTACGAATGGACAAACAATAATCCAAATAAAATGCAGCTAAACAAATTGTTTCAGGTATTGAGTGGTGTTTAATGTATTCATTATGGAATTCGAGGTCACAAACGGTACACGATGAACTTGGGCCAACATAGATATACATGTAATAAATGGCATTTTTTTCGTATCCCATGTTCCCACATATTGATATACTATCAATTTCTCCTCATTATTTTGTCAAAATTAAGGTTTGAATTTTGTCTGTTTGTTGCAGTCGGGAAAAATCAGATTAATCAAAAACCGTAAATTTAATGATTTTCCAATTAAAACGAGCGGTCAAAATTTTTTTACTTGAGCAAGCCCAAGGTCGAACTCAGGGAGGCCACTGTCTCCTTAGGTTGGTTTTTAGTCAATCTAGATGTTAGATTTTCAAAGAATTATTTTTTTAATTTTTAAATACAATAAATGATTGACATGCAAGTTTGACTACGTTTTGGGACTAAAATGTAAATTACTTTCGAACAGTGTCCAAAAATTTTGAACTTAGCTAGAATGTGAAATGTGCTGAAATTAAACTATGGTATTTTTTTGCAATTTTTGGATGCAAAATAAATTAACTATGAATAAAATATTCAGACTAGGTGATTTTGAGTAAATTAATTTTAATAAATAGCAAACATCAATAAATATTTAGTTATCCTAGATAGGTCTATGTGAGAGATATTCAGAACAATTTTTAATTCCTAAAAATACTCTGTGAGCAATTAATTAAAAATCAATTATTAAAATCACCATTTCATTTATTTCAACTTCGATATGCATGCAAATAAAATGAAATTTGGGCACTATGTAGAACAACATAAAATCTACCTAACGTGAATTTTTGGGAATTTTTGGATCAACGAGTTTAAAATGGGTGAAATACGTAAGTTTTACCAAATTAATTTTAAGAAATAATCTACTGATCACGAAAAATATAAATAAATACTCACTAGATAGACAATTAATTGTTCTAACACATGCTATTTTTGTAATTAAAAATGACGTAAAACGATGGTTCAAATGAAGATCCAAACAGAAGAGTCTAAATTCAATTACAGAAATAAAATTGATAAAAAATGCTGACAGGACTTCGATGCAATTACCTATACCTGCATGGGTATTTATGCAAGTTTCCCAGGAGGGCATGTACGCCTCACATGCCTCCTAGAAGTGGGGACTCTTATGTGATTTTCTATATCTGCGAGGGTATCTGTGTAAGTATCTCTCACCCTCACGTGCCATGCATGTGAGGCGGGGAAGAGCTGAGCGGCAACGATAGACCCGAGGAGGCGTGCAGTCCGAGGAGATTGGTTGGCGAAGGCCTCTCGAGGGCTAGAGCTGCTGGGGACCTCAGCTCATATACGATCGAGGAGGTGGAGGCGGCTGGATGGTGCAGGGTCAGCCAGGATGTGGATGAGGTACCCGGCTGAAGCGGCCGAGGTCCTCGTAGCTGGCGGAACTCCGCTCGAAGGCAGAGGACGAGGTGGTCGATGACTGTCGAGGCGGTAGACTGGATCTAGGGCGGCTTCGCTCGCTGCTGGGGGTCGTGCTAGGGTGAAGTGACCGATGGTGGCGTGCTCTACCCAGGGCGGTGCGAGAGGGGCTCCGCTGACAACATGAGGCCCTGGAGAAGCTTGACGGAAGGTGGCGAAGGTCGATGATGGAGATGTTGGTGAGCTGATGCAGCGTGGAGTTGCTCTAGGCGGTGAAGAAGTTGGAGCAGGCGACACACGCCTGGCGGTACGGGCACGCGAGGCGAAGAAGCAGGAAGGGCAGCAAGTTAAAGCAGAGGCCACCACTAGCGAGCGGAGGAGCACGGTTGTGCCCCGAGGTGTTGCGGTAGACTGGCTCGAGGTTCCAAAGGGTGCTTCCTACAGATGTTAGCAATGCTCGAGGATGAAGACTCGTCTTGTTGTTGGTTGTAGTGACCGTAGATGGATTGACGATGGGAGGGGTCCGACGAGTGGTGGAGGTCGTCGGTGGCTCGTGCGCGAAGTGAGAGTACGACGATGCGGTGGCATGCTCTGCAGATGTGAAGGAAGGATAGGAGGTGAGGGGACTTGCAATGAAGGTGGTCGTCGAGATCAAAGATACGTTTATGGATTGGGGCACGAGTTGCAACAACAAATGCAAAGTTGTAACAGAGAATGCAAAGGAAAGAGACAGAGGGAGGAAAGGAGGAAGAACTGTACCTGTGCATAATGAAGAAATGCTTGGGAATGCCGGAGCTCAATTTGTTCTCCCAATTTTTGCTCGAAGGTTGACGGCCTGAGCTGAACAGCTGGAAGAGAGGCAATGACGACAGGAGATGGTGGACCTCCTGGATCTTGCCGCGAGAAAGATCGGCCATCGCTCAACCTTGATTGGGTCTCTGCTATCACCGGAAATGCTCCATGGAGCTCTAGATCTCTCTCAAGATTTGGCGGATGGTTTGTGACGGGGACAGGGATAGGGTATAAATAGTAGTAGGAGAAGGAGCGGGTGCTTTGGAGAGGTTGCTGTGATACGTGCGCAAGGTAAGGGGTCACAGGAGGAGCGCGTGCTTTGGTTGCGCGCATGCCGCGCGACGGGTCGGTTGGGGGGTTTTTCACGATAGAGGGAGAGAGATAGAGGGAGAAGGAGTAACACGGGTGGAGAGAGGCATGCGTGAATTGCATGGAATGTGTGGGGGATGTGGGAGAAGAGGGAGGGGATAGATTAAGAGAGAAAAGAGAGAGAGAGGAGAGAGAGAACGTGGGATGCATGGGGAGAGTTGGAGAGAGAGATTACGCGAGGGAGAGGAAAACATAAGGAGGGGGGAGAGAGAATAAGTTTGAAGATAAAGGGTGTGGTTGCCAAAAAGAGGAGAGAAAAGGGTAGAGAGATAGAGAGAATAAGTGAGGAGAGAGAGAGAGACAACGAGAGAGAAAAACATGGACGGAAGAGGACGCCACTTCTCGCGTGCAAGGGCGACCACGTAGCGGGTGTTAAATAATACTAATAATTAAAATGATTAAGATAAATGTAAAATAGAATAATAAATAAATAAATAAAATTGATAATAAAAATAAAAATAAATAATTAAAAGAAAAATGTGGGTGACATGTGGCGACTCCAGGAGCTGCCACGTGTCGCTCCCAGAAAATTCAAAAACTAAATGTATTTTTCTGTGGCTCTTTCGACGTGGACGTTTGTTGACTCGTAGCCGGTGCGCCTCGATATTTCCCAACGTAAGCTCTATCTGTGGGTTTTGTGACTTGGAGGCGGAGACTATTGAACACCTATTCTTTCGATGCGGCAGAACCCATGGCATTTGGGCAGATCTGGAGTGGCTTGATGTGTCGTCTTCTTCTTCGTTCTGCACAGTTTGGTTTCATCTCGGGCTAGGGCGAGGACGGACATGCTTTCTGCTATTGCGCGGCTTTGGAGCGTCTGGATTGGGAGAAATGAGGCCCTCTTTGCACGTCAGAGATTTTACTCCGAGAACGTTCTAATTTCGGCTTCGCGTCTCACTCGTGATTGGACTGATGTGTAGGGTTTTCTTACTTTAGCGGAGGTATCCGATCTCGATACCTCCTGGTATTATCTTTGTTTGTCTCCTGTACGCGTGTCGCCTGTAAGTTCTCTTTAACTTCTTAATAAATCGGGGCGAGCACCATCGAGTGCGTCCCCTTTTTTGAGCGTAAAAAAAAATAGAAATAACAAAAGGGTCAAATCAAAAAGTTGTCACTATGAAAGTTGCTCGTCTCGACGAGCTCTGCAACTTTCATGAAGGACCGAAAATAAAAAAAGTCATCTATAATAAAAGTATTTTTGGGGGTACCTTATAGGTATAAAATACCGCCTTTTTATCATTTGCAGTTTTTTGTCATTTTTAAATTAGAGAAAAATCATATAAAGTTAGAGAAAATATGAAAGGAATATTTACAACTTAATATTTTTTTTGAATTTTTATTAAATAAGAAAATAAAAGATAAAATAAAGGATATTCTGGTCAATATATACAATATACAATAGGGGCCCAAAACCCAAGTTTCACATACGAACTTTGATTTTTATGAAATTGGACTTGTTTTGAAGGTCTTTAGTATTACTTTAAAAGCGAGTCGACCTAAATCGGATACTGTATGAGAGAGATATGTACATTTTAAGGGTCTTAGTCTTAAAATAAGGCTTGGGTTTTATTGGACAATTTTACAAGTTAGTATTTTTTATATTTTTCTTTTATTCTTGTTAGTAATATATACACTATAAAGTTGATTTTATTGGATTTGGAGTTAGTATAAAATAGATATAAATAAGTGAATTTGGATAATATATAGATGAATATGTACTAGTGAATTTCGCTCCTTATTTAATGCAAATATGCATGCTAAAATGCACACAATAATTTTAAAATGCATGAATGCTAATAATGTATAATAAATGGAAATATGCAGCCGATTTCTCGGGAACGCAACTCTATTTTTAACTTTTAGAGTGATGATTCACAGATTCATCAAATATCACGGTTATTTCTAAACGTCGAGCAGAAGTTGATTCTTATGTTTGTGAGTGGTACCAATGGCAACAATAATTAAAGGTTTACGGAGGATGGTTTTTTCCCTTTGGTGACTGGGAAACATGGGCCCCATGGAGTATTCGGAATCACATCTGATAAAAAGCGTAAGTGTTGCACAGGTCGCCCACGGTTAACTCGGATTCATAATGAAATAGATGTTAGGGATGTCATTCGACAAAATACATGTTCTTTTTGTGGTACACTTGGTCACACAAAACATCGTTGTGCTAATAAAAGTAGAAGGGATTCTCAAGCATCCACATCACAACAATTAGAAAGAAATAAATATAAATGTGGCACATGTGGAGGCGAAGGCTATAACAAACGTAAATGTCCCGGTTTGAGTAAGTTTACCTTCTTTTTAGACATAAATGTAGACATAATACATGTTCTTTTTGTTGCTTGATGCAAATTTATGCCTTCTAAATTTTATTTTTTTAAGTGCAGATGAACCCCGGATCGCTTGACCCATCCGTTTTAAGCCAACAGGAGCGCCATCATTCATGTCATGTTTGGGCAGACGATGCAGGCCATTTATTAATTTCAAATCATTGAGTACTTGTATAATACTTCTTGTAACATTCCAATTGCAGACGTCATCGTGGTTGCATTGTCGACAACGAGAGTCACATGTACGCCACATCCCTTTTGGACGGCCGCCTAGCCTTATGTAGCTCATGCAGGATTTGGATGTATTTTAGAATTGGAATTTATCACCCTGGATTGGAATTTAATTACAGATTTGGTGGAGCGATGGAGACCTGAGACACACACTTTCCACATGGCCAGTGGAGAGATGTCCATTACGTTATAGGATGTCGCTTTCATCTTGGGTTTATGGATCGATGGACCGGTAGTTGCAGGAGAGACCACCCCTGGAGCGACGCGGGTTGACACATACGAGCAGCTTCTTTGTGTTAGGCCCCTACCTTCTGAGATTGTTGGCAACAGAGTTATGGCGAGCTGGTTATTCACACATTTCGCAGAATTGCCATCAGATGCTGAAGAGGTGGTCTTGTAGAGGAATGCATTTTACAATTACTGGGTTGTGTTTTATTCACAGACAAGTTGGTATCATTGATTTCTTTGATTGCACTTCTACATCTGCATGATCTACAATACTCTAGGATGCTGAGCTGGTGATCCGCTGTACTTGCATTTCTATACAGACGTCTATGTTTAGCAGTAGATACGACGACCGAGGGGATTGGAGGCTTAATCATATTGCTTCAGCTGTGGGCATGGGAGCATTTTCCACACATTGCTCTTGGAGTTAGGGAAACACAATAGTGGCACGACCGTCCGTTAGGGGTTCGTTGGGCTGCAGCGTTCGCGCATCATCGACAACCAACCCACGTCGTGAGACCATACCATGACACTTTTGACATGCAATTACCAGGGAAGGTAAATAAGCATCAACACATTCCTTCAACCACTAATTACATACCAATTTTTCGTCCAGGTATTGTGGACGCCATATACTGATGACAAACTTGCACATCTACCTTCCTATTGTCTTGGGGGCCAAAACATTTGGAGGACAAGAGTACCGTTGATATACTTCCACATTGTGGAATATTATTTTCCAGACCGTTTTCTTCGTCAATTTGCCGGCTGTCAAGACATTCCCGTGCCGTGTTTTACATTCCAGGACCTCCGCGCCATCGACTTGAGGAGAAAGGTACATATTGATTGGAGATCCAAACATTGGATGCACATACGTAAGTGGTACGATCGAGTGGATAGAGTTGTTGCCCTCGACAAATCTAATGGGATCATTGTGACTCCATGCCATATGGATTTGTATAGAATGATTACGAGGAGATTTATAGGTCGGTTAGGGGCAACTTTGGCAAGCAACGTAAGAACACTCACCAAATATGTCAGTTTTACCAGGACATTTTTGTAAGATTAACCTCTATGTGTATTCTTTTTTTGATGTAGATGTCTAGGTGGGACCACATATACGATACCGGACATCAGGAGTGTCGGGAGATTGCAGTCCAAGTAAGGACTGAAATAGAGCAATGGTTGACATTCCAATTTGCTTATGCGCTCACAATACATGAGTAGCATGCTAACCAGGCTCAGGCAGAGGCTAGACGAGGAAGGGCTAGAGGGAGAGGAAGTGGAAGAGGGCATGAACCACCAGCCATACCAGTGGACGAGGAGGAAGATGCGGGGGCAGATGTAGATGTTCCATCCCCGGAATTTGAGAGCCAGTTCGTTACACCAGTTGTCGAGCGACCGAATGAGGACATGCCAACACTGCAGGCACCGATGAGGCTGGGCGTGGATGTTCGAGATACTCAACCCATTTATTGCACGTTGACACCGCCATCAATACCAACATTTGAGGACGACAGTGCATGAACCTCTCAAATAATGATGATAGATGAAGACAATTGTTTATTACCCTTTGATCCACACTATACAACGAGGACATATCAACGGAGAAGATGCGATGATTTGTAAAATTATAAGTTGTTCTAAATATAATGTTGTTCATGGAAACACATTTTGTAAAATTCAAAGTTAATAAAATTTTTATGTTTTTGAATGTTTGGTAGTTAATTATGTGAATGTCTGTGTGAATCAATGCGGATAATTTGATATTATGAATTTGTGCATTTAATTTACTCTAATTTGAATGTGGAAATCAAGATTAACTAGGAATGAATGGCTTTATTCTAAAAAATTCCTTGGAAATATCGCATATCCAAGAAGTTCCTTTAATATCACAGACTCAACATGCGATATAAGTGAAACTTCCTGGAAATTTTGCGGATCCAGGGTAATTGTCCAATATCGCATTTTCAACATGCGATATAGGATAAACACCCTGGATTCGCAAAATTTCCAGGAAGTTTCACTTGCTATCGCATGTTGAGTATGCGATATTGAAAGAAAGTAACCTCGAGTAGCACATCCAGGAGTTTTTAGAGATAACGCATATCGAAGATGTCGGCCCGGAGTATTTCTCGTTCGGACTCCGCGAACTCATTCTACGCTCCGAGCCGTTCACCTTCTATTCGGGGAGACTCACTTCACGAATATTCCTCTTTCCCCACTTCACAATTCACAACATCCATAAATCCACTATTTGAGATTGGCTTTAATCTCGAATTAATATCTGAGACTCCATCAATTCTGAGCACTAATCGAGTGGCATATACATTTTCAGAGTCAGAAGCCGGATACTTAATGCCACCAAAGGGAAAGGGATCCATGTCGGAACAAAGCGAGATCAACAGTACCATGTTAGCCTCCATTCAATCAATCCAAGCACAGTTAACAGAGCAGGCTAAGTTCCAAGCCACATTGAGAGAGATGATTCTCGAGATAAGACAAGAAAGAGAAGACAGGAGAGGGGGGATAACAGAAACCCTGGAGGTGGGAATGGAGAAGAACCTCATGTAGAGCCTAAGCCTACACTCAAAGATGCTTATAATCCAGGGGCAGGGCAGACAAATTCGTGGATACAAATCCCTGCGGTTCATGGGCATTTTGAGCTTAAGCCAACTATTTTACCTCTTCTCCCAATATTCCATGGAAATATTAATGAAGAACCTTATATACACCTCCAGCAGTTCGATCGCATTTGTTGAACAGTACACTACCCAAACATCCCATTAGAGGTAGTGCAGATGACCGCCTTTCCATTCACCCTGATGTTGAAAAACAACGACCTTCATTTTGTTGAGCCGGAATTTTAGAGATTGGAAATTTTAAATGGTAAATGGGGTCGTTGTTTATCCCCAAAATCCCGCGTCAACAAAAAATATTTTTTTTTTATTTTTTTGCTACTTATTATCCTGTATAGCGGACAGGGTCGAACTCAGGGAGGCTACAATTCCCGAGGGTTATTCAATTAATCAAAAATCAATCAAGAGAAAACAAGAATCTCAAAGGACAACTATCCTTGGTTTTTGTGATTTTTTTAATTTTTTTATTTTTTTAATTTTTTATTTTCTGATTTTCAAATTTTTAGTGATTTTAATTTTTTAATTTTTTTATTTTCAAAAATAACACGATGCAATATTCACAAGATTAAAAATACGCACACCAACTCTTTTTACAATTTTTCAATTAGTAAAAAAAATGTTCAGAAAAATTCAAAGACAATATTTTTGGGTTTTAAAAGTTTTGAAATGTTTTTAAGAATTTTTGTGGAATTTTCAGATGTTTTTGTATTTTTCTAAAAATCAAACAGTGAGAAAATAAGAAAAAGTGCACAGCCTGGAGTAATTTGCAACTTAAAAATACTTTAATGCCCAAAACTCCTGACAATTATTTTTAAAACAAACTAGAAATCATTATCTACAAAGAGGAACTGAAATCACAATTTTTCGATTTTTGTAGAATTTTTTATGATTTTTATAAGATTTTTGATGTTTTTCAATTTTTTTGGGTTTTATAAATAATTAATGCGTGAAAATTGGTCTGAAATTAAAAGACAATGAAATCAAACTACCATAATATTTTTGGATTTTTTGGAGCTATTTTCGAATTTTTATGAATTTTCGAATTTCAAGAAGACAAAAGGCACTGTTTTTGATTTTTTTAATAATAATAAATAAAATCAAAATGGAATGAAAATTTTATGCTAGATGGACAATCACATCAGGAGCATAGCACAATTTTCTCACAATTTTTGGACTAATAAAACATTTATTTCAATAGAAATATCATGCAAATGAAATGTTCTGGAAATCAGGGACTAGTTTGCAAATAGTTCAAAATTCTTCAACAAATAATAACAGAACTAAAGTGCAAGAAGGAATGTGTAAATTACCCACTTAAAACGTGCGGTGCACGTGCTTGAAGCTGGCAGGGGCACTTTTGTAGTTTTAGAATCCCCCGGGGGGCTGGTCTACAAATGTTCCAATATAATATTTTTTTTCAAAAGCCCTAGGCTAGGCTGTTCTTCGTTTCAATCCAAAGCAAAGGGGGCACGCGCCGCCCGCCTTCTTCCTCCCCACGCGGGTCGGCAGCGGCACGATGGTGGTGATGCGGCGCGCGGCTCGCGGGCGGCGCGATGCTGAAGGCGATCTTGCGGGGTGGCGACGGCGCGCAACGCGAGATGGAAGGGACGATGGGCTTGTTGCGCGGGCACCTGTCGGCGGCGCGAGATGGAAGCACGGCGGGTCCTGCGGCGGAGGCGCGTGATCAAGCGCGGCTGGAGGCGAGGCTGTGGATTCGCGCGGCCTCGCGGGCGGCTGTCGACGGGCTGGAACGGGACTCGGGGGGGGGGGGGGGGGCGGCGATGGCGCGTGGCACGCGCGGCGGAGAGCGGCTGCTCGGCAGAAGGAGGCGCACTGCCGCCTGGGCGTTGGTCGCGGGCGGCGTGGGCGGCGGCGCCGAGGTCTGCTACAGGCGTGCTGGAGGAGGTGCGTGCCTGGCCGATCGGCTAGATGGAGATGGCAGGAGCGGGCGGCGCAGGAGGATGGAGCTCAACCCTTGCGGCAAGACGTAAATTCATGCATTTTGCATCAATAGAGCTGCACCGTTGGAGTGCAACAGCGAATGGACACATAGTAACCCAAATACAAAGGCATCCTGACATATTGTTTGAGGTGTCTAGTTGTGTTCGATGCACACCGTATGGTATTCGAGGTCGAAAATAGTATACGTTGAATTTGGTCCAACGTAAATGTGCATGCAACAAATGGCAAATTTTCCGTATCCCATGTTCCCACGCTATCGCGATCATTTCTAAATGTCGAGAAGAAGTTGATTCTTATGTCTGAGATTGGTACACATGGCAACACTAATTAAAGATTTACGGAGGAAGATTTTTTCCCATTGGTGATCGGGAAACATGGGCCCCATTGAGTACCCAGAATTATGTCATGATAAAAAGCGTAAGCACGGTAAAGGTCGCTCACGGTCAACAATGATTCATAATGAAATGGATGTTAGAGATGTAATTCGACAGAATACATGTTCATTTTGTGGTATACTCGGTCACACAAAACATGGTTGTCCAAGTAAAAGGTGAAGGGATTCTCAAGCATCCACATCTAATGCACAACCATCGAAAAGGAATAAAAATAAATGTGGCACATGTGGAGGTGAAGGTCACAATAAACGTAAATGTCATGGTTTGAGTAAGTTTGCCTTTTTTTTGGCGTAAATGTCAACGTACTAAATATTCGTTTAGTCGCTTGATGAAAATATATGTTCTAACTTTCAACTTTTTAAGTGCAGATAACCCCGATCCACTTGACCCATCTGTTTTAACTCAGTAGGAGCGTCATCATTCTCGTCGTGTTTGGGCATGCGATGTAAGACGTTTAAAATCGTTGTATTTTTTTCCATATTACGTTTATAACATTTAACTTGTAGGCATCTTCGTGTTTGCATTGTCGGTGTCGGGAATCACATGTACGTCGCATTCCTTTGCATGATCGCCTACAACGTTATGTAGCTCAAGCAGGAGTTGAGTGTATATCGGAATTGGAATTTTATGACACTTGATTGGCATTTAGTGACATCTTTGGTGGAGCGCTGGAGACCCGAAACACATACTTTTCATATGGCTAGTGGGGAGATGTCGATCATGTTGCAGGACGACGCATTCATCTTGCGGTTAATAATTAATGGACCTGTGGTTACAGGAGAGGCCACACCTGGAGCTACGTGGGCCGATACATGCGAGGAGCTTCTAGGTGCCATGCCATAATTGCCACCAGATGTTGAAGAGGTGATCTTATAGAGGCATGCTTTTGCATACATTTTACAGCTAATGGGTGGTGTGTTATTCATGGACAAGTCGGGGTCATTGATTTCTCTTATTGCGCTTCCACATCTGTATAATCTAGAATACTCTAGGATGTTGAGCTGGGGATCTGTGTACTTACATTTCTATACAGGCATCTCTGTTTAGCGGCAGATATGGTGACTAAGGATATTGAAGGCTCGGTCATATTACTTCAGTTGTGGGCATGAGAACATTTTCCACACATTACTCTTATGATTAGGGAAACAAGACAGTGACACGGGCGTCCGTTAGGAGTTCGTTGGGCAGCGACATTGGCGCATCGTCGACAACCAACCCACGTCGTGAGACCATGCCGCGACGCTTTTGATATGGAATCACCGGAGCAGGTAAATATGCATCTACATATTACTTCAATTTCTGAAAAAAAACAGCCACTAAATTACATATCAATTTCCCGTGCAGGTGTTGTGGACGTCGTATAATGATGACATCCTTGCACATCTACCTGCCTACTGTCTTGAGGGAGAAAGCATTTAGAGGACATCCTTGCACATCCACGCCATCGTCTTGAGGGAGAAAGCATTTGGAGGACATCCTTGCACATCCATGCCATCGACTTGAGGGGAAAGGTACATGTTGATTGGAGGTCCAAACATTGGATGCAAATAAGTGAGTGGGATAATCGGGCGGGTAGAGTTGTTTCTCTCGACCAATCCAATGGGATCTTCGCGACTCCAGCCTACGTAGATTGGTATAGGATGATTACGAGAAGATTTGTTGCTCGGTTAGGAGCAACTTTGGCAAGCAACGTAAGTACAGTTATCAAGTATGGTGTGATTTTTACCTGGAAGTTTCCGTAAAATTAACCACTATGCATTCTTCTTTTTTATGCAGCTCGCCTAGTGGGAACGCATATACGATACCGAATACGAGGAGTGTCGGGACATTGCGATACAAGCAAAGGCAGAAATAGAGAATTGGTTGGCATTCCTATTTGCAGTTGCACTCACGATACACAAGGAGCATGCTGACCATGATTAAGCAGAGGATAGACGAGGAAGGGCTAGAGGGAGAGGAAGAGGTAGGGGAAGAGCGCGTGAACCATCAATCGTACCTGTGGACGAGGAGGAAGACGCGTGGGCAGATGAAGATCTTGCATATATGGAATTGGGGAGCCAGTTCGTCACACTAGTTGTCGAGCGACCACGTGACGACATGCCAACACCGCATGCACCGATGAGGCAGGGCATGGACGTTAGAGAAACACAACACATTTACTGCACGCTGGCACTGCCGCCAATGCCAACATTTGAGGAAGACGGTGCAGGACCCTCCCAAATAAGTATGATATATGAGACTAGTTGTTTGTTACCCTTTGATCAGCATGATACAACGAGGACATATCAACGGAGAAGAAAGCGTTGGGTTGTAAATTTCTTAGTTGTACTAAATATAATGTTGTTCATGTGAGTCAATTATGATAATGTTTCTGTGCATCATTGTGGAACATTCTATTTATAAGCTTATGGCTTTAATCTAGTCAATTATGCGAATGTGTCTGTGCATCGATATATTATTTATTTGAATGTGAATGTGTCTGTGAATCAATATGTCATTTATGTGAATACGGAGATCAAAATTCCATGGAAATATTGTATATTCAGGAAGTTGCTCCAATACCGCATGTTCAACATGCGGATTACGTGAAACTTCCTGGAATCCAGGAAGTTGCTCGAATATCGCATGTTTAATATGCGAGTTACTTGAAACTTCCTGGAAATATTGTATATCCAAGAAGTTGCTCACATATCACATGTTCAACATGCGAGTTACATAGAACTTCCTGGAAATATTGTTTATCCAGGAAGTTGCTCACATATCGCATGTTCAACATGCGAGTTACGTGAAACTTCCTAGAAATATTACAGGAAGTTGCTCACATATCGCATGTCCAACATGCGAGTTACATGAAACTTCCTGGAAATATTACAGGAAGTTGCTCGAATATCACATGTTCAACATGCGAGTTACTTGAAACTTCCTGGAAGTTGCTCAAATATCGCATGTTCCGTAAAATTTACAGGGAGTTTTAAGTATATCGCATGTTTATTATGCGATATAGAAAGCACATATCGAAGATGTGATACCACTGTAGTTCCCAGGTAGAAAAAACATTAACGGGTGTCTCATGTTGAACATGCGACACCACTGCAGCTCCCAGATAAAAAATTATTTTGTAGTACCTAAGGATTTAAGTAAATCCAAGGTACTACTTAGGAATTTCTCTTCACAAGACCCTACGCATTCCTAGCAAATTCTAACCTTAAAAAATACCTTAGGATTCGAAGATCCTTAGTAACAAACTGACGACCCAGAAATTCTTTTACCATCTTTATCCCCTGCATATCATCATATGTAACAAGTATATCATCAACATAGACCATGATTATGATAGTACCTTTAGGTGTTCTCTGCACAAGTTGTATTTGATCTCTTGAACCCCTGCCTTTCAATCATATCTGAGAGCTTCTGAAACCATGTCCTTGGACTTTGCTTAAGGCCATATATTGTCTTATACAGTCTACACACCTGCTGACATTCCCTCTCAGCAACAAATCCCAGAGGTTGCTGCATGTAAACTTCCTCCTGTAGATCTCCATACAAAAAGCATTTCTAACATCTAGCTGAAACAAAGGCCGATAACATACCACTTCAACTGATAGAAGAGCACGTAGAGTTGGGTGACGAGAAACTAGAGAGAATGTGTCCATATAATCCATGTCGTAGGTCTGAGTGAATCCTCGTGCCACCAATCTTGCCTTGTAACGATCAAGACTCACACCTACATGATGTTTAACAGTAAACATCTATTTACAACTATCAACAGAGGACCCAGGAGGAGCAGACACCAAACTCCAGGTACCACGTGATTACAAAGAAACCATCTCTTCCTCCATAGCTAAACGCCAATGACTATCCTGCAAGGACTCTTGATAATTCTGTGGAATGTCTACGGCAGATAGAGCAACAATAAATCTCTAAAATTCCCTCGTCAGAAGATGAAAGGAGACATGAGAAACAATGGGATATGAAGCACAAGTACGTGTTTGCTTCCGAACTTCAATGAGTATACCAAGTCATCAGGAGTCTCCTCCATCTATGGACTAGTCTCTTGCAATGATCCATGCACAGATATATCTCCAGACCCATCATTAGAAATCATGTTACCAACACAAACTTGGGGAGTGCTGGATGGCGGGCGATGACCATGTGCAGAGGTGGGCTGATGGGTATAGAACTTTGGTAGTGGTGGAGCAATGGACACATACGACTAGATAGAAGGAGGAGGTGGTGGTGGTGGAACAACATGCACAGGTAGATGAGATGACAGACTCATAGGAGGAGGTGTCATGTAAACCTTATCATCAGAATCAGATGAAGCTAACATGTCACCTGTTGGAGAGAAGTACATCACAGACTCGAGAAATGTGACATCAACACTGATATAATATTTCATGCGCAATGGAGCATAACACCGGTATCCCTTCTGGGTCATGGAGTACCCAACAAGCACACATTTGACAACCCTAGGAGAGAGCTTGTCAAGACTTCGAGCCAACTGGTGGAAGAACACAACAGAGCCAAAATACGAGGAGTAAGTGAGAACAACTCCTTCTCAAGGAAAGCTATGGAGATAGAAATTCTCTCACCCAAGACAGATGAGAGCATGCAATTCACCATATTCCATGTCGTAAAAACATCGCCTCAAAACGAATGTGGGGTAAGACTCTGAATGAGAAGCGTTCAAATGACATCAAGTAAATGGCAATGCTTTCTTTCTATGACATCATTCTGCTGAGATGTGTAAGTACGAGTTATATAATGAATAATGCCACAAAATGAAAAGAAATGTGATAAAGCATAGGTACAGAATTTCAGAACATTATCAGTTCTCACAAATTTCACAAACAAAGAGAACATTCTGCACCGCATTTATAAAGGTTTTGATCATATCCCCTACTTTAGATTTATTCATCCATAAAAAAACCCATGACAAACGAGAAAAATCATCAATAGCAACAAGATAAAACATGTGTCCCTGATGATCGAGAACACGACTCGAACCCCAAATGTCGACATGAAACAACTCAAAAAGGGAGCTACTGCTCCGACTCTGACGATTTGAAAAAGCAGACCGATGATGCTTTCCCAACTGACACACCTCACATTGGAAGGAAGAACCCGGTGAAATTTGCGGCAAAATGCGACACATCTACTAGAAAGGGAAGTGACCAAAACGTAGATGCCAGGTGAAGGGAGAAACTGGTCCTGTTGAATGAGAGGATACACCAGTATAAGGAGTTCGGACCAGGAAATAAAGGTCACCTTGCTCACGACCACAACCAATCACTCTGCCTGTAAAAATGTCCTGTTTTACAAGAGACGATGGGTCAAACATATCTCTACAATGCAAATCCTTCGTGATATGGCCAATAGATATTGAATTCATAGAGAAATCAGGAGCGTGTAACACATTCTGTAAACGCATCGAAGGCGTCAAACTAATGTTCCCCTGTCCGGTGATCGGGGAATGAATCTTATCAGCTATCACAACAGTTCTCCCCAGTAGAACTTGTCTGTATGTTGTAAGATGATCTCTATCCCCGCATAAATGATGTGTCGCCCCCGAGTTCATAATCCACATTGTAACGTCACATTCATGATAAGATGTAAAAGCATAAGTACTACTTGAGGTACTAGTCGTAGCAGAATTACTGGTAGATGTGGAGGTTGCTACATCTGAGTGGCCTCCTGGAGATGGTGAAGAAGAAGCAGGGGGCATGATATCTCACAGTCTGGCAACAAGGTCATCGAACCTCTTATCTGAAGTAGGAGTAGTTAGAGACTTAACATGCTCTATGATGCGGGATGATACCGGAAAATCAATCTTGGAGTAGCATGTATCCTTTGTATGACCTGGATAATGATAGTACATACATGGCTGACGAATGTGGTCACCTCTACCACGAGGTCCACGTCCATAAAAAGAAGAAGCGACTCCCATGCCTCGAGAGGCTGCCATGGCTGAAGAAGTCTGGCCAGTAGCTATGGACTGAATAATAATCCTGTTGTGCCTGCAGAAAGCTTCCTCCATGGGAGGAATTATGGCATCCGTTAGAATCTAAGAGTGAGCAACATCATATTCAGGGTCAAGGGTTGCTAGGAATACACCAACCATGGTAGCATTCCTATATGGGAGCGAGCAACATCATATTCAGGGTCAAGGGTAGCTAGGAATACACCAACTGTGATAGCATTCCTATATGTCTTTTAGTTCTCTGGAGTCACCGTGAGAGGCATGAAGCTATGGAGCTTCTTAAACATTCCACACAAGGATGTATACATTGAATGAAGATGTCGTCATGTTTGATAGTAAATATATCATGCTGGAGTTGGAGGATCTCGGTCTCATTCCTCACCTGAGAATAGGTTGTTGCGTGGATATCCTACATCGCCTTAGCAGTGGGTTGATGTAACACATCATCGGCGATTTCTATCGTCAGTGTTCCTGAAATTCAAACTTTGGCGTTTGCATCGTCCGCTTCCCACGAGGCGTTAACCCCGGTTTTCTCCACCGACTCCTCCTTGGTAAGAATATGTTTCGTACAATTAGACTTCATAAGGCTCATGAATTGCATAGCCCAGTGTTTATAGTTCATCCCATCCATCTTGTCATTTGACAATAGGCGTTGGACCTCTAAACGCATCATTGGAGAGTACATCGACCATATTTTTTGACATATCACCGGATGAAGATCACTAGATTTTTGTAGACCAAAGGATAAATGTCTACACAGATATGAGATGATTTGAATTCATATGTAGACTTATGCACTCAAATCCATCCACCCAAACGAACCTCGATACAAGCAAGAGGTCGACGATGAGAGGCAGGGACCGACCCGAGTGGCGATCGGTTTCGGTAGCTATAGGTGTCGACGATGGAGAGCGGCCGACAGAAGGAGGTGAACCGAGTGGCGGTACGATGACATTGCTCGGCAGGAGATGACGGCACCATCGACACGACGAGAGAAGGGATTGGCGGCGGCGATGGGTGGGAGAGAGAGGAGAGGGTGTGCATTAGGGTTAGGGTACGGAGCTTCGGTCTAAGACCGCGACTCTGATACCATGTTGGGGAAATAGAAGACTTGTTTATTCTTGGGAATCCTAGGCTCTCTTACATAGAGGAGAGACCTATGGGTAAATTACAAAAGATGAACATAAGGAAGTAAAATAATGAAAAGGTACAAAGGAACATAGAAATATCTCTACAGTGGCGAAAGACATGATGGAGGTTATGATGGAGTTTGCCGTTGATAATGCAGGTTTGGAAACGATCAATAGATCCCTCATTTTCTTGTTACCTAAAAAGGAGGCGGCTACGAATATAGGAGATTATTGCCCAATTGCTCTATCCAACGCCCTCTATTTGATTATTGCTAAGGTTATGGCAACCCAACTGAACAGAATTTTAGATTACATTATTTCACCATTGCAATCGACTTTTATTTCTAGTAGACAGATTGATGACAACCTAGCTATGACCATAGAAATCATTGGAGACTGGAGAAGACACGTGACCAAGGGGTTGATGCGGAAAGTGGACTTTCTCCAAGGTGAATGGCACGTTTGATTGGCATTTTCTCTAGTCAACGCTTGCAAAGGGAGGTTTCTTCCAACCTCAAAGGGGTGTGTGACAGGGCTACCCCATTGTGCCTATGCTCCTTATTATTGCAATAGATGTTCTAAATTGTATGGTAGAACAAGTTCTTCAGCACATGGAAGGTCGTATCGATATCGATGTTATTTCGATATTGTGTTGACACGATATTTCGACGATATATCGACGATATGTCGCCGAAATATCGCGCATATAGATGCACTTTTGCCAACCCTCGTTTCGATTGTTGTCTATAGGCATGCGGTGGAGTATAATGCATCCTAACTAAGTTCCTAACACGTCAACTAACTTGTGCTAATCCTCGGAGTAGTAAATCTAAGATCCGATCGATTGTTGATGATTGATAGTTTATGGTAATTAATGATTCTGCGTCCATATTAATTATAGTCCACTCTAGCCAACACAACTTTAATTGATCTCAACTCTAGTCACATTCCTTTATAACACATTCAAGCTCCATTGTAACTCCTCCAATCCTCAACTGCAGCTGCTTCAGATGTAACCTTACACTATCAGCAGTAGCCTTAAGGATGTAGCATAAAAAATTCAGATATAAAAACTCAAGCGATGAGGTAGCCTCCTAAGAGGCTCTTCCGTCTCGCCCTCTAAGTAGAAGGGCGGTTCATTAGAGGGATATGTCTACTCCGAAACTACGATTCTAAGACGGGTGAGAGAGACTCTCCGAAAAAGTCACTCTAAATGGGCCCGACTGGTACGGGTAGACAAGCTCGTATAAAAAAATAAAACTGAGGATCCCACGCATGGGTATCCTAAAACAAGGGGTCAGCAGAGCTGGTCAAAAGTCGGGATCCAATGAGGCGTAAAATACCCGGGAGCTCACGTAAAAACCGTAAAAAGAATTGGGATCCTAGGCCCACGTACTTGGCGGCCGCTGCCCGAACTGGACTTCCTTTCTCTCGCCCAGTTGAGGGTTACCGCACCCTCGCACGGTTATGTGTAAGGATCACCATGACCAACACATATATCAATCTTCATTGATTTACAACTATTTTTAACCTACTGAGGTGTTATGTTTTCTTTAGGATATTCCACTAAGATACTCCTGTGGATTAAGAGATGATATGTAATATATGTCTACCGTCTCATGTGTCAAAGGTTTTGATATACCAATTCTAAAACATGATGTGATGAAGAGATTTTATAAGGACCCAACAACTCCAAGATTCTTTTATGCCGACATCATGGTTGAAAAATTTCGACATCCAACAATGTAATACAATATAAACTCTCTTTTCAGTGATACATTCAATCCAACAAAGATTTTAAATTTTAGACAAACAAGCTAAACCCAGTCGATCCCTTTAACCACTCCATGAAATTCTACTCCACCTTGGCAACTGATGCAGTGATACGACCCACAATCAAGATTGCTCTAACACAAGGAAATGAGGTATTATTGACTTGATTACTAAATTATGAAGGAAGAACACTTAACCCACTTATCAAGATTTCACTAGGACATCATAGTTTGATGAATTACTTTTGATAATCATCCTAGTTATGTTAACAACCATCAACAACTGGTAACAGCTAAATTTTGCAACAAGAGTTGGTGATAGAATAGACAGTCAATACATTGGTGTAGAAAGAGGATGAATTGAAGTTACGAGATGAACTTAAAGATTCGATTTAACTAAGGACCTAAACTAACAGTTAAATCTCTAATTGATACTAAAACTTGAAAAGGAAACATAACTGTAGATAGGGAAAGGAAACATTATGCTATCTTCAGATCTTGTGGGGTTTTGAGCTCAATGTTGTAGGTAAGTCTGTGAATACTATCATCAGAAAAAAAACTATGCCTGCCTTAAACAAGAGGATATTTAGATCTCTAATCAATTATGTTTAATCCCTAGTATATTTTGACTAATCACAATTTATTTCTTATAAATTAGAATATTGATGAGTTATATCTGCAGCTCACTGTATCCAGGGAAGTAATCTTAAAAAAATCATTTATTTTGTTAAACTACGACATAAACAAGTATTACTTACCATCTACTGGTTACAATATATATATATATATATATAGAGAAAAGGGATCCGGGGTGTACCTACACCCGGCTCTTTTTTCAATATTTTTGATTTTTTTGAAATGAAACTTTTGGATAATTAGATCACTATATATCACCATGGTGTCATTCCAAAATCAACTTAATTAAAGACTTCTATCATCTCTATCAAGGCTACCAAATTTTAACAGTCTCGGAATTGTTGAAATAGACCCATTCTAGATGAACGTGTTAGGAATGTTTGTTTTGCATGAAACTTGAAATACATATTCCCCTCAATATATTAAGAAAATCCCCCTAAGATTTCCTTCAAAAAATCCAAAAATAATGAGAAAAAAGGCCGTATGTAAGTAATTACCTACATCCCCGGGTGTAGGCTCCCAGCTCCCATATATATATATATATATATATATATATATAGAGAGAGAGAGAGAGAGAGAGAGAGAGACCCAACTTCTTGGATTCCATTATATATATATGGAGACCCAACTTCTTGGTTTCCATTTATCACCCTTTCAATTAACTTGATTATTCCTTATTAAAGCAATAGTATAACAACTATAAAAATAACATCTTGTCACAAGAGAATGAACTTTTCAAAACCTATATATATGTATGTATGTATGTACAGCAACCGACAATAACGAGAACACCAATTTCTTTAACATATAAATCATGAGAAAGTATCAAATATGGATTAAAATGCATACACCAACATATAGGGCATCAATTGGGATTTGGATTGAACATGCAATGCAAAAAGTAGGAGGGAAATTAAATTGTACCTAAGTATTTCCAGATTGGGAAATAAATTCCAGATTTTGAGGGTTCATAGCCAGATTCGACCAAGAAAAAAAATTCAAAATGAAAAAAAAATGTATAGCAAATGCATGCATGGCGGCAATAAGAATGGAAGAAGGATTGTACCTAATGTTTGCCCCCAATTTGAGAAAATCAATTGCATGCAATGGTGCCTTAATCAGTGGTTTCTCAAGCGGCTATTTGAAGCAACAGCAGCAATCAAGAGCTGCAGGGGCTGCAACAGTACCAACTGCCCTTAGATAAACTCCAATAAGAGGCCTAGGCAGCAGCATCTGTGGCTGCTTGCAGCAGCCAGCCTGCACTAGCAGTTGGAAGGAGACTGCAGTAAAAGCTCCAAGAGAAGGAGAAATCAGCAGTTTCCCTGCTGCTGGACAGAAGTTGCAGCAGGAAATATGGAGAAGAAAAAGAAATTGTAGCCTCCTACGTTGGGGGATAGAGGAAAAGAAGAGAAATCTTGGGGATATTAATAAGGAGGTGAGTCTATTGGTTGTTGCCAATTGGAATGGGAAGAAAAGACCGAGTGGAAAGAGAAGAAAAGCCAACTGAATGGACTGTAGCTGCTGCTGCTGTTCTGATTTTTTTAAATTTTTTGATTCATTTATATGAGATGTTTAAAAAATCTGTATTTGCATCTCGAACGTCGGATATCGATGTGAAATAGCTTGTTTTGATCGTCTCTAAACGGTGATTAATATGAGTATAATATCCGTACATATGGATCAAGGATGAGTCCCCGAAATTTTTTAGATACGATTTTGGTTTGCGGTCAAATTTTGTGATTTAAAATATCAAATGACCTCCGATTGATGAACAATCGATTCCGTTGGTTTTATTTCGTTGAGTCGGATTTTTAGGTGGTCTCGGTTTGTTACGCGGTTTCCGAATTTGTATCACGGCTTTTTCGTGAAACACATTACGATGTGATCGACTTTTGGTATATTTCTCCTTAACGACTTTTGATTTACGATTAATTGATTGATTTAAGTTATTTAATACTGCCTGATAACTTTGTTGGTTTACACGGACCCTAATTGGGTCTAATTGGACCCGGATGTTACATCGATACCCCACCCTGGGGAACTAGTTGTGTTGCACAACCCCTTAGGGCGCTCTTGTTGTTGCACAACCCTTGTTGGGATGCCATCGCTATTGCCTAGGCCACTATTGGCCTCTCACGTGGTTGCCTACCTGTTGGGTACCTCCAAGCACCATTGTGGTCCTCCGACCACCTCTTAGGGCCCCTATCAACCACCTCTAGACCCCCATAGGGCCCTGTTAATTCTCTCTGGCATCGTTCAACACTCCTTGTAGAGATAATTATGTAGTCGGTGTATCTTTTATGTTTTTTTATTTTATCTGTTCCATCTTATGTAATTTACCCATGGATTGTCTCTATATAAGAGAGCCTTGGGTTCCTTGGAATAATAACAACGCTTTTTCTCCCAACATGGTATTAAAGCCAAAACCCTAGGCTCTTTCCACAGTCACCGCCCCCCACCCCCTTCTCTCTCTCCTCGGCGCGCCGCTGCCACCCTCTCCTTGCCCTACCCGCCGCAGGGTCCCCTCCCTCTAGCTCCTCCCCTCTCGCCGGCCACTCACCTTCCGCCGGCCCCTCCCTCGCCGACGACAACCTGCCGGCCCCTCCGCACCCGTCCTCTGTCGTAGTTACCTCCACCGCCATATCCACGGACTTGAGCACGTAAAGTCTATATACGCGCTCAAATCTTATGAAGTTTATGTAGACACTTGTCCTTTGTCTACAAGCCCTAGTTCTTTGACTCCAGCGATATGTCAGAAAACAAAGTTGATATGCCCTCCATAGACGCGTTCAAAGGTCTCACGCCAATAGTCAAGATGGATGGGATGAATTATGAGCTCTGGCCGATGCAGTTCATGAGCCTCATGAAGTCGAACGGTAAGAAGCATCTTCTTACCGAGAAAGTGCCGACAGAGAAGATTGGGATCTATGCTTCCTGGGAGCCTGACGATTCGTATGCCAAGGTCTGGTTGTCAGGCACGTTGTCGATGGAGATTGCTATGATGTCCTTCATCAACCTACCGCTAAGGTAATGTGGGACATACTGACGGCGATATATCCACAGGTGTGGAATGAGACCAAGATGTTACAACTTCAGCATGACATATTCACAATGAAGCAGAATGGGCAGCCACTTCACTCCTTGTATACATCCCTGAGGGGGATGTTTGAGAAACTCTACAGTATTATTCCTCTCACGGCCACCCCCGAGCAGCAGAAGACATTTTAGAATGCTATCATGGTAGGAGTCCTACTTGCGGCCCTTGATCCTGAATATGATGCTGCTCGATCACAGATACTTGCCGATGCTACCATTCCTCATATGGAGGATGTCTACTGAAGGCTTAGCTGCATCTCTGTCGCATCCAGTGCTTCTACTCCACCCCCCTCGGTGATGGTTGCTTCCAGAGGGAGAGGTGGTTCTTCTTCTTCATTCTGTGACCGTGGATCTCGAGGTCGAGGTGGTCGGTTTCATCAGCCATGCACTTTTTGTCACCGTACAAGTCACTCTGAGGATACATGCTATTCTAAGCATGGATTCCCAGCCTCGACGCGAGTTGCCGAACATGTTGCATCCTCGTCAGCATCTACTTTAGATCAGAGGTTTGAGGAGCTAGTTGCGAGATTGCGAGATATTATGCCTCATGTTTCTATAGATTCTCCTGGAGACCCTTCGGATATTGTTGCGTCAGCTTCTACCAGTACTTCTGCCATGGCTAGCACCTCAAGTAGTGCTTGTGCTTTTACCACATGTTATAGTTCATATGTCTCAGATTAGATCATGGACTCTGGTGCCATGCACCATCTCTATCGTGACAGAGACAGACTTATGTCATACAAGGAGATTCCACCAGGGCGGTCAGTGGTAATAGCTAATGCGACTCGTTCACCCATTGTTGGACAGGAGGAGGTTACTTTGTCACCTTCCATGCATCTACAGAATGTCTTACATGCCCCCGATTTCTTGATGAACTTATCTCTATTAGTCAGATTACAAAGGATTTGCACTGCCGCACTATATTTGACCCATCTTCTCTTATATTTCAGGACATTCTAACATGCTGGGTGATTGGTTGTGGTTCTGAGCAGGATGGTCTTTATCGTCTAAACCGGATTTCATATGCTGGAGTCTCTTCTCATATAGCTGGATATGTCTCTTCCTATACATGGCATTTACACTTTGGTCACCTCCCACTTCAGAAGATGTGTCTTCTCTTGCCTCAGATCTCTTCGAGTTCTTCCTTCCGGTGTGAAGCCTGTCAGTTGGGAAAGCGCCATATAGATAGCTTCCCTAGTCATCAGTGTCAGAGCAGTAGATCCCCTTTTGAATTACTTCATGTCGATATTTGGGGTCCCAGTCATGTCCCTGATCACCAGGTACACATGTTTTATCTTGTAATGGTTGATGATTTCTCTCTTTTGTCGTGAGTTTTTCTATTAAAGAATAAATCTGAAGCAGGTGATGTTATCAGAAATCTTATCAATGAAGTGCAAAATGCCTTTTCGTATCATGTGAAATATGTTCGTACTAATAATGCTTTGGAATTTTGCACTCGTTATCTCTCACAATATTTTTCGTCAAGAGGCATTATTCATCAAACCACATGCGCGTACACCTCTCAACAAAATGGAGCCGCTGAGAGAAAAAATCGTCATCTTCTTGACATTACTCAAACTCTACTTATCCAGAGTTGTGCTCCTATTTCTTTTTGGGGAGATGTCGTTCTTACAGCTTGTTATCTGGTCAATCGTATGACATCCTCAGTACTTGGTGAGAAAATTCCCTTTTCTGTTGTTTTTCCAGATAAGGAATTGTTCTCACTTACTCCTCGTGTTTTTGGTGCTATTGCTTTTGTTCATCAGTTGTCTCCCGGTCTTGACGAGTTCTCACCTAGAGCTGTCAAATGTGTCTTTGTGGGTTACTCTCGGACTCAGAAGGGATACCCGACGGGTCCTAGTGTCAGTCCACATTGCCTCCTCATATAAAAAACCACAAGCCCCGTTGATATGATCCTGTAAACAAGAAATATTTTGTCAGTGCGGATGTTACATTCTTTGACTCTGTTATGTTCTTTTCTCCTGCATGTGACAGATTGGCCTCAACACATCTAATGATGAGGTCTATGTTCCTCCTATTGTGAGTCCACAATGTCCATACCAGTTCCTGAGGTCACGCCAACAATAACACCACCACCACCAAAACCACCTGTCTCGCCATTACCAAAATTTTATACACGTCGATCGGGTCCTGCTCATGTTGCACGTCACTCATCCAGCACACCTCAGGTATGTCCAAAAGTTAATACTAATGATGGGTCGGATAGTGTGCATGTACAGGGTTCATCATTGCAGGAGGAATACGAACCGGCGAGTACCGTGGTTAATGATCTGGATGTCCCTATTGCTATAAGATAGCAGAAACGAACCTGTGCTTCGTATCCTCTTGCCTCTCGGGTTTCCTTTCATCGCCTCACAAGGGACTTTCAGACGTTTGCAGTGGCTTTTTCTTCTGTGGAGATACCGTGGAATTATCAGAATGCTTTAAAAATTGATTGTTCGCGTTCTGCCATGGAGGAGGAGATGGTTGCCCTACAGTTACAGGGAACATGGAGCTTGGTTCCCGCTCTCTCAGGAACATCTTCGGTTAGCTGCAAATGGGTATTCACTGTCAAGTATCACGTAGATGGTAGCCTTGATCGTTACATGGCAAGGCTAGTGGCGTGAGGTTGTACTTAGACATATGGTGTGGACTATATGGATACCTTCTCTCTAGCATGGAAGGCCGTATCGATATCGATATCGTATCGATACGATATTTCGACGATATATCACCCATATCGATGAGCATTTGTGAAGAAAATGCCTGGAAATGGGGATATATCGCCATATCGGTGCCTATATCGGTCCCATGTCGATGTCGATATATCAGCGATATATCATCGATATTTCGCTGATATTTCCTTCCTGACTCTAGTTGCCCGTCATTCCACTCTTCGAATTCTTCTATCAGTTGATATGGTACGTGATTGGCCCTTGTTTCAACTTGATGTTAAGACTGCATTCTTGTATGGCTATCTCCAAGAAGAAGTCTACATCCAGCAGCCTTCGGGGTTTGCTGCTGAGGGGGAGAATCATATGGTATGTAGACTTCATAAGGTAATATATGACCTTAAATAGAGCCCAAGGGCGTGGTTTCAGAAGCTTTCCCATTTAATTGAACAACAAGGATTCAAGAGATCCAATACAGATCACTCGTTGTTTGTTCATAAGACTACTAGAGGTACGGTTGTCATCATGGTGTATGTTGATGATATTTTGGTTACCAGAGATGATACTCAGGGGGTAAAGATGACAAAAGCATTTTTGGGCCATCAATTTGTTACGAAGAATCTTGGTACTCTACGATACTTTTTGGGGTTGGAGTTTGCCAGGAATGCACAGGGTCTTGTGATGACTCAAAGGAAATATATTACAGATATGCTTATCGAGACGGGCATGGTTGGATGTAGACCTTCTACTACTCCTATAGACTCCAGCATGAAATTATATGATAACGATACAGAGGAAGTTCACAGGAGAAGGTATAGAGAAATGGTGGGTAACCTTCTTTACATCACTATAACTCGACTTGATATTGCCTTTGCAGTCAGTCGGGTAAGCCAGTTATGGAACATCCGAGACAGGTACATATGGATGCCATATATATGATACTCAGGCATCTAAAGTCGTCTCCAGGCACAGGGTTGTTGTTTAGAAAGGTAACAAATGTACCTATCTCGGCATGTGCGGATGTTGATTATGCAGGATGCCCTAAGGATATGACGTCTACTTCAGGCTTTGCAGTGTTTGTGGGTAGCTCTCTAGTTTCTTGGAAAAGCAAGAAACAAATTGTTGTGGCTAGATACAGTACTGAATATGAATATAGAACCATGGCACAAGCAAGTACGGAGATGATGTGGGTTCGAGATGTACTAGAAGACTTGCATATAAATGTACCTACCCATGCAGCTTCAGTGTGATAATCAAGCCGCATTATTCATTGCTAATAATCCTGCCTTTCATGAAAGAACTAAACATATTGAAGTAGATTACCACTACACTAGAGATATGATCCAGAGGGGCCTGATTTCTACTTCACATGTTAGTTCAAGGGAGCAAACTGCCGACATCTTCACCAAGTCATTGCTTAGAGGACCATTCCAGAAATGTACTTCCAAGCTGAGCATGATTGGTATCTATGCTCCATCTTGAGGGGGAGTGTAGAGATAATTATGTAGTCGGTGTATCTTTTATGCTTTTTTATTTTATCTATTCCATCTTATGTAATTTACCCATGGGTCGTCTCTATATAAGAGAGCCTAGGGTTCCTTGGAATAATAACAATGCTTTTTCTCCCAACACTCCTGAATGGTCTTGTTTTGATAGGAAATGGTGATTTTAGATCAATAATCACTTTTTTTGACCCTAACACAGATCGGGGGTTGATGATGATGGTTGTATGAGTCTACACGTACAACAAATCCTCTATATGATCATGTAGACTCTCTTGGATTGGTCTACTACCCCAGTTGAGTTCCGTTTCAGCTTCTTTTTCTTCATCATATCAGAAAGCTAGGGTGAAATCTTCCCTTCACCCGGTGCCTTCGAGGTCCTGGCTCCCATCGTGAAGATAGATGTGACCAACTATGAGTAGTGGTTCATGCATTTCTTTACCCTCATACAATGCAATAAAAAGAAGCACATTTTGACATAGCCAGAGCCATCGAATAAGACTTGGGAGAACGCTTCGTGGAATCAAGATGCTACGTATGCACGTGTTTGGCTCTCTGGTACTCTCACCACGGAGATCGCTAATGACATTGTGAAGCAGCCTATCATCTAGGCGATGTGGGATATCATGGCAGCCACATATGACCAAGCGAAGAATGAGGTTCAGATTCTTCAGTTGCAGTTTGTCATATACACGAGGAAACATAATGGTCGACCTTTGCACTCTTCGTGGAATGTTCGAGAAGCTTCATAGCTTCATGCCTGTCAGTCTGTCACCACATCTACTTTGCAACAGATGGCGCACATGAACTCTACTATGGTGGGAGTTTTCGTGGCTGCTTTAGACCTTGGATACAGGGCAACAAGTGTATAACTTTTTACCGGTGCAGCTATACCGCCCATGGAATAAACATATAATCGCCTTAGCATGATCATTGTCTCACCTCATGCCACCACACGTACCTCTTCAATAATGATCGCATCTCATAGAAGAGGAGGCTCTACTCAGTTCAGAGGGCATGGTCCTCATGGTAGAGGATGAGGGCATCAGCGTAGACCATGCACCTACTGCTGTCATCCTGGTCATTCATGGGATACGTGCTATCAGAAGCATGGATATCCCTCTTCTGCTCGTGGCCGAGCAGGTTGAGCGTCCTGATAGTTGGGCTCCTCCTACAACTTCGCCTCTTGATGATATTGTGTCCCGTCTGAGGGATATAATGACTCATGTTGCTGGCAGCGCTACAGGTTCCCCTGATGTTGCAACCTTTGTTAAAGCTTCCTCGAGCTCTTCAGGTATAAGTTATACCGTATAACCAATGCTTTTACTACTTGTAGTAGGATAGATATGATAAAATGGATCGTGGACTTTGTTGCTTCCCAACGTCTGTGTGGCGATAGAGTGTTTCCGTTCATACATATCTATACTCCATGTTAGATCAATCACCATTGCGAATGAGGTTCTTTTACTTGTGAATGAAGCTACTATATGTGACTATTACTAGGTCTGACATATCCTTTGCCGTGAGCAAAGTGAGTCAGTTTATGGAGCAACCTAGACATGCAAATATGAATGCAGTCCATATGATTACGAGATATATGAAGACTTCACCTGGTAGAAGACTTCTTTTCAACAAAGGCGCATCTCTTTCAGTTACAGCATGCGCAAATGCAAATTATGTTGGGTGTGTTCATAGGGAATTCCCTATTTTCATGGAAGAGCAAGAAGCAGACTATGGTTGCCAGATCGAGTGTTGAGTTAGAATACAGTGCCATGGCGCAGGCTAGCACAAGGAAAATGTGGGTCATATCTGTTCTTATTGACCTGACTATAGATGTGCCTCTTCCCATGCACCTCCAATGTGACAATGAGGCTGCTCCTTTTATTACCTACAACCCAGCCTTTCGTGAGAGGACGAAGTGCATAGAGGTGAACTATCACTACAGTCATAACATGATACAAAAGGATCTTATTGCCATTGTTAGAGTTATTATATTTACATTTATGTTTGTCACCCTTCGGGTTCCGTAACCTCTGTGACCGTTCAAGTTCCGTAACCCCATGTGACCCTTCAGGTTCTGTAATCCTTGTACTCTTTAGGGTTTTCTCTCTATATAAGAGACCTTAGCTCTATGGAATAAACATCTCATTAGTTTCTCTTCTCAACATGGTATCAGAGCGGCAGTCCTAGATCAGAGCCTAATCCCTAAACCTGCCGCCACCACCAGCCCTTTTTCCTTGTGCGAAACCCCTTGATAAGAGAAGGGGTCCCACACAAGGTAGTCTGAGTCCCCAACAGCATCAGTTACCACCTCCATAGGCACCTAAAGCGCCGCCCGAGGCTCCAGCAGCTCCAGTCGCACCTCCTATGTCGTCGGCACCACTTGGAGCCCACCCCACCCTCACCCTACCCCACCCTCACCCCTCTAACAACTCCTGCTTTACCACGACTTGTTTCTCCCAAATTATTATTTCTCCCAACTTGATGTTCCGTACTCTTTATTCTATTAAGTATGGAAGAAAGGAGGAGTTAGAGATGATTCTTCAACCGGTCTGCTACCTTACTACAGCTGACAGACCGACACTCCAGATTACTACTCAGATCATCCATCTTCACCAAGCATCGACTTCTTCGTCAGGGCGTATACGTCTTTTACGACCCGACTACTACTCCGTGTTGGACTTCTTCTACAACGATTCTTCTTCAAGCATGACAGAGATACATTCCGATGAACTAATATCGTAGCGACTCTACAGATATGGCAGAGATACGTTTCAATGACCTAAAAGCCACAGACTCGTCCTCGAGTGGGGTCTTCTACCAGCAACGGGCATATGTTCTTATGATGCATCGTGTAAAGATGTGGTGTATACTTTCTTTTTGTTACAAGCTGCAACGTTCTCAGATCCGGCTTGAGGGGGAGTGTTAGAGTTATTATATTTACATTTATGTTTGTAACCCTTCGTGTTTCGTAACCCCGTTGTGACCCTTTAGGTTCCATAACCCTCTGTGACTATTCGAGTTCTGTAACCCCCAGTAACCCTTCGGGTTCCGTAATCCTTGTACTCTCTAGGGTTTTCTCTCTATATAAGAGACCCTACCTCTATTGATTAAACATCTCATTAGTTCCTCTTCTCAACAGCCACTATGCATGTCAGCTTTAGAGACCAGACAACAAATGCTTTTACTAAGGCCCTAGGCAGAGGTCCTTATCAGGGATGTTGTTCTAAGCTGAGTCTGACTGATATCTATGCTCCAGCTTAAGAGGGAGTGTTGAGGTATTTGTTAATCTTTATTATTTTCTTATTTTCTATTTCTTTTTCTTCTTGTAATTTGCCCAATAGGTTCCTCTCCTATGTAAGAGAACTCTAGTGCCTCTCATTAATACAATTCGTTCTTTACTCTCTACATTTCTTTATCTGAATTCAATGTTTATGTTTGCACTTAATGAAAGATCCATTAGTACAATTAAGGCCATGTACCATGTTCATCTTGATATTATGCATCCGTTGATCTAAAGGAGATTATAAAGGTTGATGCAAGGTTGTAAATCTAAAGAGTTAGATCAAGGACACAATGACATTGTTAAGTTATATTCAATAATGATCTCCAGTATGAGAAAGAGATGGTAATCTTTCTTTAAAAATTGATTTTCAATTTACCTCTTGATGCATGTCATCTACATATGAATAGAGATTCAGAGGTATCGAATTAGTCAAGACAAAATGTAAAAAAAAATAAACATGTTGACCAAAGTTGAATGTTGACAAAAGGGGTCAAATGTTGGTCAAAAAATCAAAATTGTTGATAAAAGTCTAAAAATTAGCATTGAGTCAAAGTATTGACTTTAGGACATTGAGATACTAAAGACCTGAATCCTATACTTTCATGAACATGCACACAGTCTCTGACCTGACACAGATATACATATATGTACATTTGGTAGACCAATAGGTTGGTGACTTAAACGAGGTATATCTACCATTATGCTAGTGTGCATATGAGGAGATATGAGATGTATAATCTCTCAAAGTAATTATACAAGTTCATATTCTATGAACCGGGAGATAGAGCTCACTCGTGAGATATTGGAGTCAAAAATTATAATATATGTTTTTGGAAAGCATATGGTTGATGTTTTCTCCCAGTGCTCGATTGAGAAATCTATCGATATAACCTCGAACAATAATCAAACAAGGGTTTGAACTTTGGGTTTTATTCAAAGTCTTCCAGTATATATGGTGATTGAGTATTTGAAATATTTTGGTTGGTGCGATCATAATAGTTTATTTTCTACGACACTTACACTCTGAGGGAATGATGAAATCGAGTGGATTTTATTGACTCTATTTTGTGAAGATATTTGTATTTTCATATCTCTTATGTGTCTCTTTCTTATTATCTTTTCTGTCTTCTACTTTATGTAATTTACCCATAGGCCTCTCAACTATATAAGGGAGCCTATTGTTCTCAGGAATAACAAGTTCTCTTATTTTCTCCAACATGGTATCAGAGCGGCGGTCCTAGACCGGAGCTCTCGATTCCAAGAAACCCTAACCCCACCGCCAGCCCTCTTCCTCGACTCGTGCGCCGCCCTCTCCCTCGACTCGTGTGCGCTCCCTCACCTCTCCCGGCGTTGCAGCCTAGCGCGCCTCCACTGCGAGGGCTTTTCGCACGCGCTCGCCACGCACAGCACGCACCGTGCGCTCGTCCATCTCGCGCATACATCGCGCTATTCTCGCGCGCATCGCGCACTCTTCCCCTTCACACGCACATCGCACCGTACGCTCGCCCTCCTCACGCGTACCGTTTGCTCTTCTCGCGCGCATCTCAGCCTAGTCTTGCGCGCTCGCATGCTGTCTTCAATTGCACGCCGCCTCAGCCTCATGCGTTGATTGATGGGTTGGTGTGCATGAGTCTACATGTGCACCCAAACCCATATATGTCTGTATAGACATACAAAATTTGATTTGTTGCACCCGTAGCAGTCTTCTGTCGGCAATATGTCTGAGAACAAGGTTGATGTACCCGCCACTGGCGCATTCAGAGGTCCAGCGCCTATTGCGAAAATGGACGGGACAAGTTATGAGCTCTGGGCTATGCAGTTCATGAGCCTGATGAAGTCGAATGGTAAGAAACATATTCTTACCGAAGAGGAACCGGTGGAGAAGACTAGGGTGCATGCCTCGTGGGAGGCAGATGATGCGTATGCCAAAGTTTGGCTATCTGGGACATTGAAGATAGAAATCGCCAATGATGTACTACATCAGCCCACGGCTAAGGCTATGTGGGATATTCTAGCGGCGACATATTCGCAGGTTCAAAACGAGACCAAGATCCTTCAGCTACAACATGATATTTTTACAGTCAAGCAAAATGGGCGCCCTCTACACTCACTGTACACATCCCTACGAGGGATGTTTGAGAAGCTCCATAGCTTCATGCCTTTGACGGCTACTCCAGAACAACATAAGACGTACAGGAATGCTACCATGGTACGTGTATTCCTGGCTGCCCTTGATCCAGAGTATGATGTTGCCCGGTCTCAGATTCTAGCTGACGCTACTATTCCTCCAATGGAGGAAGCATTTCGTCGATTAAGTCGAATTACTGTTCCAAGCTCCACTGGCAGCCAGACACCTTCAGCGTTGGCTGCATCCAGAGGTAGAGGTTGCTCCTCTATTTTTCGTGGCCGTGGCCCCCGGGGATGTGGGGGTCGGATTCGTCAACCATGCAATTATTGTCGTCGACCTGGTCACTCCGAGGACACATGCTACTAAAAGCACGGCTTTCCTGCATCAGCTCGGGTAGCAGAACAAGTTGAGTCTCCTACACCTTCCTCATTGGACCAGCGATTCGATGATCTTTTTGCCAGACTGAGGAATATCATGCCTCCTGATACAACTCCTGAAGGTCAGTCAGATGTGGCCGTCTCTGCCTCTGCCAATTCACCTGCCACGGCCAGTACTTCAGGTAGTTCTCATACTAACATCTCTTGTGATGGATCTGTGATTACAAGCTGGATTTTGGATTCTGGAGCGACACATCATCTTTGTGGGGACAAAGAACATCTCACTTCATATAGACCGGTCTCTTCAAGACGAACTGTGGTGATTGCCAATGGAACACATTCCCCGATCACAAGACAGGGGGAGATTAACTTGACACCTTCTTTGAGATTGCAGAATGTGTTATATGCTCCCGATTTCTCTATGAATTTACTGTACATTAGCCAGATTACAAAAGATTTAAACTGTCGAGCTATTTTTAACTCATCATCTCTTGTTTTTCAGGACATCCCCTCGGCCAGCGTGATTGACTATGGCCGTGAGCATAATGGTCTCTATCGTCTGATCCAGACTCCTTATGTTGGTGCATCTCTTCATTCTACAGGATCAGACTCTCCGTATATCTGGCATCTCCGTTTTGGTCACCTCCCTCTTCAGAAGATGTGTCGTGTTTTGCCCCAGATTTCTCCGAAGTTGTCCTTCCAATGTGAAACGTGTCAGTTGGGAAAGCATCATCGGTCGACTTTCCCGAGTCGTCGGAGTCTGAGTAGTGGCTCCTTGTTCGAGTTAGTCCATATTGATATTTGGGGTCCAAGTCGTGTTCCTGACCACGAGGGACACAGATTCTATCTGGCTGCAGTAGATGATTTTTCTCGCTTGTCTTGGGTGTTTTTATTGAAGAATAAATCTGAAGCAGGAGATGTAATTCAAATGTTTATCAATGAAGTTAAAAATGTTTTCTCTTTTTCTGTGAAAATTGGCGTTCTGACAATGCATTGGAGTTTTGTACTAGAGCATTGTCCTTGTTCTTCTCGTCGTGGGGTATAATTCATCAAACTTCATGTGCTTACACGTCACAACAAAATGGTGTTGTAGAGCGGAAACATAGACACCTATTGGATATCACTAGAACCTTACTTATTCAGAGTCATGCTCCACACTCGTTTTGGGGTGATGCGGTTCTCACAGCTTGCTACTTAGTAAATCGCATGCCCTCGTCTGTCTTAGGAGAGAAATCTCCTCTCTCTATAGCCTTTCCGGAGAAGGAGGTGTTCTCACTTCCACCTCGTGTTTTTAGCTGTGTTGGTTTTGTCCATCAGTTGGGTCCAAGTCTTGATAAGCTCTCTCCCAGGGCTATCGAATGTGTGTTTGTGGGATACTCCAGGACACAGAAGGGGTATCGTTGCTTTGATCCACTGCATCGAAAATATTTCGTTAGTGCAGATGCCACATTCTTTGAATCTGTGATGTTTTTCTCCTCTACAGGCGATAACATGACTACTTCTCATTATGATTCTGAGGTGTTCATGCCACCACCTCCTATGAGACAGTTACTGTAACGTCCATATCCTAACAAACCCGAACTCGTCCGATTTTGGGTCCAATGAACCCAATAACGTTGTTGGTCAATGCCAAACAACCTAAAACGGTCAATTTATTATGAATCAAAAGTCGTTCGGGCGAAATCGACCGAAAAATGGTCGCATCGTAGCGCGCGCCGTGAAAAAGCCGCAACAGAAATTCGAAAAACGCGAAACGAACCGAGACCGTCATGAGATCCGATTCGACGAAAGAAGACCAACGGAATTGACCGTTCGTCAATCGGAGGTCGTTTGGTATTTTAAATTCGCAAAATTTAAACCCAAACTAAAACCGTATCTTGGAAATTTCGGTCATCCAAACCCGATCAAAAGTATATCAATAGTATACTCATATTGACCGTCATTTTGAGACGATTAAAATGAGATATTGTGCGTCAAAATCCGAGTCCCGAGGTGTACGTACAGTCTATTTTTAGACATGTAAAAAAAATAATAATAAATACAGATAAACAGTATCTGTTGGTCGGCTTCTGTGAGTGTTTAAAAAATTTATTGAATTTTGTATAGAAGCCACCTAATTCTAATTTCTCCACCTGGACCTCAAGATATTTCCACTTGGCTATCTTTTGAGTCCCCTTGGCAACCGCCCAAGAGATTTCCCTCCTTATAAATAACCCCATCTTCTCTCCCTTTCCCTTTTCTATCTCTTCTCTTCTCGTTTCCAACGAAAGAGGTCTTCTCCTCTTAAATACCAATTCCCTCCAAGCATCAGCCGAGGATTTCCTGCTTCATCAGCCGAGTATTTCCTGTTGCTCCGTGTTGGAATAACCATCCAACAGATGGAGGGGTTTGCTGTCCCTGAAATCAAATGCCGTTGCTGCTGCTCTGGGGGTTTTCCAACAACCATTTTCAGCCCAAATAGAGCTACTACAGTTGAAGTTGCAATTCCACCACCCTAATCAGCCACTGCACTCAAAGATCCTTAATCTCCAAATAAGGACAGATCTAAGGTACCTCCCTATACCTCCTATTTGCTGCCATACATGTGTATATCCCTGAATCTACATCTTGCTACCATGCATGCATAATACAGTTGATCATATGTACAATCCTTAACCATCTTCCTTACTGCCATGCATGACCCTCTACCACTTTTGATCTCAAATCTTTTCTTTGTCCTGGAATTCTTCATGCTCTTTATACATGCAGGAGATCCTTGACTTTTGGTTATAAATTTAAACGATGATAAATGGGATTTTATATAGTCTTGGATCTTGACTAAGACCAAATTTGGTTATTTCTTTTTAAATAATTATGCTTTATCCAAAAACATATCCGGATTTTTTTTAAAAGGTTGCAATGGTCATTAAACCTTATGATCTATAGATACTGGATACTATTTTTATATTCCTGTGAATGTTGGACATTTTTATTTGTTCTAACTACTGTTATGGAATCTTGTGGGTAGTTGTAGATAAATGGATGGGGGACTTTTAGTTATTTGTATGTATGATGGCAGGCTTTAGTATTAATTAAAATGAGCAAAGATTTTTATCAATATTAATTAGAGATTTAGGATTGGGTTGGTTAATTCACGATGACTTGTAGCTGTATATATTTTGTCCAATTTGCTTCAAACAGAAGGTGAAGTGCTACATCTTCATCTCAAGTTCTTAAGTCTTATAAGTTCTAAGCAACAGTTGACTCACCTGTAGCATATACCTCAAAGCAAACAGATTGTCAGCACTACGCATTACAGAGATATTAACATATCGAAGGATATATCAAAATAATCTTCTATGCCACCTTATCAATCAGTTATACCTACTTATCTTCAACTCTAATTATGATAAATTGAGGTTGTTGAATGATTTTGAATTGGGTTAGATTATTTGTAATTGGCTGTAGTGATTTTCAAGTTGAGGATTTAATATCACCTGTACATAACACATCTCTACTTTCTTCTTCTTTATTGTTAGGCATATACTATCAATTAATACCATTGGGCCATATGTGTTGTTTATACCACAAAATCCAAATTAAAGTGATTAAGTTTAATAAAGAGTTTACATTTGATCTTTACCTAAAATTTAGCTTTGGAGAGTTTAAATTTTGAAGTCTGATCCCAGTTTAAATTTTGAATTAAATATATTTTTTTTTGAAAAAAAACTGCTCTATTCCCAAATGCATAATTGGAAAGATTTAAATCCAAGATATATGATCTGAGATATGCGAGCATATGGATTAGCTACTGTGAATCCGAACTAGATATCTGCAAGACTTCAACTTTTAATTTTCTATAAATACATGTTCTGTGTTGTTAAGTGGCTTTGGAATCTGGATGAAACTTAATCCTTTGCTTTTAAAAAAAATCTAAGATCTTCATATTCTTGAAAAGTTCAAATTCATGTATGTTTAACTTGAAGTAAACTAGATCATAAAGGCGACCCTTTTAATGCCATAGAAATTTTCTCTGGAAAAAAAATTAAATTTTAGCATATTCAAATTAAAAGTTTATCAGATTGAAATCTGGAACTATTGTATGGGGAATTGGGCGCTGATATCTGAAGTTGATAAACAGTACATTATTGATCAAATAAGTTGCAAGGCTCATATCTTTAGTAAAGACATACTTCGGTTATACGTATGGGTTAAGTATCTGTTATAATAAGATTATTCTCCCTCATTGAGCATCAATTATCAAAAGGGTTGGTTCTACTTATACCGATGACTCACCTTTAGATTGCGGAAGATTAGGAATGATATTATGGTTAGAATTTTTCATAGATCTCTCACAAAACCCTGACATGAATCGTTAATATCAATAAGAATGCTGATCAATCCTGACTCCTGATCCCCATCTCAGCCCAATTATAGATCTCTAAAGTTCACCACATAAAGTATTGAGAAAAGAATGAGTAGTCAAGCAAGCGAAGGTGGCAGTGAATGAATACTGATAATTATTTATGCCAGTTATGGTGACCTTTACACCTGACTGTGCGAGAGCGCGGTGACTCTCACCTGGGCGGGAGATAGGAAGCCCAGTTTGGGCAGCGGCCGCCAAGTGTGCGGGTATAGGATCCCAGTCCCTTTTCGGTTTTTACGCGAGCTCGCAGTGTTTTTACGCCTTGTTGGGATCCCGACTTTAGACCAGTTACGCTGACCCTGTTTTAGGATACCCAGGCGGGGGGTCCTTGGTTTTCAGTTTTACGTACGAGCTCGGTTGCCCGTTACCGGTCGGGCTGTTTTTCTAGAGTGACTTTTCCGGGAAGTCCCTCTCACCCGTCTCAGTGGCGTAGTTTGGGAGTAGACCTATCCCTCTATTGGACCGTCCTTCCATTTAGGGGGCGAGACGGAAGAGCCCTTTTGTTGGCTTCTTCACCGCTTGAGTTTTTCTTTCGCCAACAGACTTGGCGATTCTACATCCAGATTATCCATATCTATATCTATATCTACATCATTGAGAGTTATATCTGGGAGAGTTACTGTAAAGATTTGGAGGAATTGCAATTAAGATTGAGATGATTGGAAGTGACTATAATCTGTTCGAAATCCTTATAAAGATTGCAATCAAGTTGGGTAAATGGAAGTAACTACAATCTGAATCGAAATCTCATTAAGCTAGTGGACGTGTTGGGAACTTAGTTAGGATGCATTATACAACACCGCATGCCTACGGAGGCACCCCAACCCTAAGACAATCCCCAAGTCTTAGAGTCATAGTGTGAGGTTTCACAAGAACCAAGACCACAGACTATCCACTAGACTTAAGAATTTAATAAATCATTATATCTTCTCATCTTATCTTTCCCATTATCAAAATCCAAAAATATGATCTCGGAGTAATATGAGAATGAAATATACATACTTATGATCAATTAGTCACCATAGAAATATACTTATGTAGGAAATGTTGGGATAATGACTGATCATGAGAGGTGCTTGCTAGAAATTTGGAAACCTTTTTCAATTGCAAGTAGAATTAAATTTTAATTTGAGTTGCTCATGCCTCTCTACTTGTTATCTTTTGGTCACAATAAATGCCTGTTGTTTTATATAAGTTTTTAGGAGGTACCAGCAACCGCTGACGCCTCTTCTTTCCTAACATGTTTGGCAGGCAAACAGCCTGCTGTTCAATAGCTATACATGGTTCCAGGAGATAGGATATATAATAAAAGGTATGGTTTATTTTGTTCACTTTATAATGTATTATGTTTCTTTCTCTTCAGTCAGATTTTTGGGATATTGTATGTACAGACAGACATTGTACATGTTGTAAAATCATGTGGAAATTAATGAAATAAGATTTTGGTGCCATGTGTCTCTTTTACTTTGTGGTTATGTGTTGGAATTGAATGTCATAATTGCGCGAAAAATTTTCCCTCTTTTCTACAACTTCTGCGATCAATGTGATTGAAATATTGCGAAATGCGCGTAAACGGGTACCCGGATCGTAGGGGGTTCACAGTTTTGGTATCAGAGCAGTGGTACCCCGATACTCACATTCGCAGTATTTCAATTCCAATCGCATTAAGTTCTCGGATAGCGACAGTCTTCCGACTTGTCATGAGTTCGAAAAGGGAAATATGACATTCGAATTCAATTCCCACAGATGTCACCAATTTCATTAATTTTCATATTATATCCCAAGAAGAGAAAAATCATATATTATAAGTATCCTCAAATGGTACTTCTATGACTAGTTATGGTTCTCATACAGAGCCTTAGCATCCCGACCAAACAGGACCAACCTCAGTCTTGGGCCGACCCTTCCATGTTTTATTTGATTCCGGTGCGACACACTCTTTTCTTGCTTTGAGACTACTAGTTTCTTTAGGTAGAGTCGCAGAGACTCTCTCTTCCCTGTATCACATCCGAAGGCCAGGAGGCCAGTTGTTTATCATTTCTCTGATTGTCAGGCACTTGCCCGTACTGATTGGCGGTCACGAGATGATCACAGATTGTCTACTTCTACAGCTTGATGAGTTCGACTTGATTCTAGGCATGGATTGGTTATCCGCTCATCATGCACTTGTTGATTGTTTTAGGAAGACAGTTGTCTTCAGGATTCCCAATCTACCGGAGTTCACCTTTGAGGGTACTATACACGACTCCGCCATGGAGTACATTTCAGTATTGCGAGCCCAACGACTTGTTGATCAGGGTTGTGATTCCTACCTTGCATTTGTTCGGGAGGTGTCTGATCAGGAGCCGATGATACAGGACATCCGAGTAGTATCAGAATATCCAGATGTCTCTCCTGATGAGCTACCAGGATTACCTCCTGAGAGAGAGATCGAGTTCGAGATCACATTGTTGCCAGATACACAGCCGATCTCTATGGCAACATATCGCATGGCACCAGCCGAGTTGCGGGAGCTGAAGGTGCAATTACATGAGCTACTTGATTTGGGATTCGTGAGACCGAGCACTTCACCTTGAGGTGCCCGGTTCTATTTGTCAAGAAGAAGGACGGATCCATGAGACTGTGCATCGATTACAGGCAGCTAAACAAGAGAACGGTGAAGAACTATTATCCCTTGCCGCGTATTGATGATCTATTCGATCAGCTCCAGGGATCTTCGGTATTCTCGAAGATCGATCTTCGCTCAAGCTACCATCAGTTGAAGATTCGCGAATCGGATATTCCGAAGACAGCCTTCAGGACTCGCTATGGACACTACGAGTTTGTGGTGATGCCGTTTGGGCTCACCAATGCACCTGCGGCTTTCATGGATACGATGAACAGGATTTTCCGTCCATACTTGGACAAGTTTGTAGTGGTGTTCATTGATGATGTGCTCATCTATTCGCAGAATGAATGGGATCATGAGAATAAGCTACGGATTGTTTTGGATACATTGCGGGAGCACAAGCTATATGCCAAGTTGAGCAAGTGTGAGTTCTGGTTATCCCAGGTCTCATTTTTGGGACACGTCATTTCTGAGGCAGGTATCGCGGTTGATCCTGCGAAGATTGAGGCAGTCATGTCTTGGGAGCAGCCCAAGATAGTTACTCAGATTCGGAGCTTCCTCGGGCTAGCGAGCTATTACAAATGCTTTGTCCATGGATTTTCATTCATCGTCTGTCCATTGACACGCCTGATGCAGAACGGAGTCCCATTCATTTGGGACGATTCTTGTGAGCAGACCTTATGTACACTGAAGGAGAGATTGACAACAGCACCTATTCTTGCTCTTCCTTCAGGCACTCAAAACAGTTTATATAGATGCATCTGGAGAAGGTCTAGAGGTAGTGTTGATGCAGAGAGGACAGGTGATTGCTTACGCATCACGGCAGTTGAGACCGCACGAGCGAAACTACCCCACACATGACTTGGAGTTGGCGGCAGTTGTCTTGTCTTAGAGATCTGGCACCGCTATCTTTATGGGGTGAATTTCGAGATTTTCACTTATCATAAGAGCCTGAAGTACATCTTTGATCAGAAGGAGCTGAACATGAGGCAATGCAGATGGCTCGAGCTACTGAAGAATTATGATTGCACGATCTCTTACCATCCCGGTAAGGGAAACGTGGTGGCTGATGCACTTCGCAGGAGAGCACATGCAGAGGGTACGACGAACTGGCTATACACGTGGGATATGCTTGCAGCTCTGACCGATTGGCATCCTCAAGAGAGCGAATCTATTTCTATAGTCGTACCGCCACGATTCAGTAGTTTGTGGGATCGCATCGTCGAAGGCTAGAAGATAGATCCTTGGATTCGAGATAGATACATGGCCGTCAAGAATGAGGTTGTTGACTTTGTTGTGACAGAATCTATTTTATGAAAGGGAAGTCGAGTCGTTGTACGCAATGACGAGCAGTTACGCAGAGATATTCTTGATGAGGCACACAGTTCACGGTTATCGATCCATCCAAGCGGCACGAAGATGTATCGTGATCTGCGTCGACATTTCTGGTGGGATGGAATGAAGCGCGATGTGGCGCAACATGTCAATAGATGCATGACCTGTCAAATGGTCAAGGCCGAGCACAGGAGACCACCCGGATTACTGCAGTCTCTCCCCATTCCCGAGTGAAAGTGGGAAAGCATCTCTATGGATTTTGTTACGGGATTGCCGACGACACCAGGTGGCCATAATTCCATTTGGGTCATTGTTGATAGGTTTACCAAATCAGCCCATTTCATACCCATCAACACGACTTACACTCCATCCAGATTGGCCAAGCTCTATGTGCAGAATATCATCAGACTTCATGGTATACCACGAGAGGTGGTGTCTGACAGAGATTCGAGATTTATATCGCACTATTGGCATCAGTTCATGTCAGCACTACAGACAGAACTGAAGATGAGTTATGCATATCATCCGCAGACAGATGAGCAGAGTGAGCGCACCATACAGACACTCGAGGATTTACTTCGTGCATGCTCGTTAGCGTGGAAAGGGTCCTGGAAGGACCATCTGCCATTAGTAGAATTCACGTACAACGACAACTATCATTCCAGTATCGGCATGGCACCATTCGAAGCCCTATACGAGCAGAGATGTCTTACACCTCTCAGTTGGCATGAGGTAGGTGATCATGCTCTCTATTCCGTAGATCTCCTGGAGGAGACCGCGAGAGCTGTTGATCTTGTGAGACGGAGGCTTCTGACTGCACAGAGCCGCCAGAAGAGCTATGCAGACCGTCGGAGAAGAGAATTGGAGTTTCAGGTATCCAATATTTCCCTATTACTCCTTTTGCGAAATTAGTTAAACCTTATACTAATGGAATTCCCATAGATTATAGGTTGGAGATTGGGTATTTCTCCGTGTATCTCCCATGAATGGAATAAAGAGATTCGGTGTTCGTGGCAAACTAGCACCGCGATATGTGGGTTCTGTTTGAGATTCTTGCGAGAGTGGGGAAAGTGGCCTACTGAGTAGCCCTTCCTCAACATCTATCAGCGATTCATGATGTCTTCCACATATCCAACCTGAGGAAGTATGTACACGACCCACGACACATCATCAGTTACGAGAATCTCGACGTAGAGCCAGATCTGACTTATGAGGAGAAGCCAGTCCAGATACTTGACCGTGCTGTGAAGAAGCTTCGCAGCAAGGAGATTTCATTGGTCAAGGTGTTGTGGCATCGACACGGCGTCGAAGAAGCGATGTGGGAGACCGAAGCCGACATGCGAGCACGATACCCGCAGCTTTTCTGATGTAAACATCAAAACAAGCTTTTGTAATTAAATACATGATTAATATATGGCTTGTTTTCTCTTTGAGGTTTTTATGAGTTTAAAACCCTTTGAGGTTTTTATGTCCATATGTGAATCAAACAAAATACTTATTAACCTGAACTCGAGTCTCGAGGACGAGACTCCCTTTAAGGTTTTTATATTTGTAACGTCCATATCCTAACAAACCCGAACTCATCCGATTTTGGGTCCAATGAACCCAATAACGTTGTTGGTCAATACCAAACAACCTAAAACGGTCAATTTATTATGAATCAAAAGTCGTTCGGGCGAAATCGACCGAAAAACGGTCGCATCGTAGCGCGCGCCGTGAAAAAGCCGCAACGTAAATTCGAAAAACGCGAAACGAACCGAGACCGTCATGAGATCTGATTCGACGAAAGAAGACCAACGGAATTGACCGTTCGTCAATCGGAGGTCGTTTGGTATTTTAAATTCGCAAAATTTAAACCCAAACTAAAACCGTATCTTGGAAATTTCGGTCATCCAAACCCGATCAAAAGTATATCAATAGTATACTCATATTGACCGTCATTTTGAGACGATTAAAAAGAGATATTGTGCGTCAAAATCCGAGTCCCGAGGTGTACGTACAATCTATTTTTAGACATGTAAAAAATAATAATAATAAATTCAGATAAACAGTATCTGTTGGTCGGCTAATGTGAGTGTTTAAAAAAAATTATTGAATTTTGTATAGAAGCCACCTAATTCTAATTTCTCCACCTGGACCTCAAGATATTTCCACTTGGCTATCTTTTGAGTCCCCTTGGCAACCGCCCAAGAGATTTCCCTCCTTATAAATAACCCCATCTTCTCTCCCTTTCCCTTTTCTATCTCTTCTCTTCTCGTTTCCAACGAAAGAGGTCTTCTCCTCTTAAATACCAATTCCCTCCAAGCATCAGTCGAGGATTTCCTGCTTCATCAGCCGAGTATTTCCTGTTGCTCCGTGTTGGAATAACCATCCAACAGATGGAGGGGTTTGCTGTCCCTGAAATCAAATGTCGTTGCTGCTGCTCTGGGGGTTTTCCAACAACCATTTTCAGCCCAAATAGAGCTACTACAGTTGAAGTTGCAATTCCACCACCCTAATCAGCCACTGCACTCAAAGATCCTTAATCTCCAAATAAGGACAGATCTAAGGTACCTCCCTATACCGCCTATTTGCTGCCATACATGTGTATATCCCTGAATCTACATCTTGCTACCATGCATGCATAATACAGTTGATCATATGTACAATCCTTAACCATCTTCCTTGCTGCCATGCATGTCCCTCTACCACTTTTGATCTCAAATCTTTTCTTTGTCCTGGAATTCTTCATGCTCTTTATACATGCAGGAGATCCTTGACTTTTGGTTATAAATTTAAACGATGATAAATGGGATTTTATATAGTCTTGGATCTTGACTAAGACCAAATTTGGTTATTTCTTTTTAAATAATTATGCTTTATCCAAAATCATATCCGGATTTTTTTAAAAGGTTGCAATGGTCATTAAAATTTATGATCTATAGATACTGGATACTATTTTTATATTCCTGTGAATGTTGGACATTTTTATTTGTTCTAACTACTGTTATGGAATCTTGTGGGTAGTTGTAGATAAATGGATGGGGGACTTTTAGTTATTTGTATGTATGATGGCAGGCTTTAGTATTAGTTAAAATGAGCAAAGATTTTTATCAATATTAATTAGAGATTTAGGATTGGGTTGGTTAATTCACGATGACTTGTAGCTGTATATATTTTGTCCAATTTGCTTCAAACAGAAGGTGAAGTGCTACATCTTCATCTCAAGTTCTTAAGTCTTATAAGTTCTAAGCAACAGTTGACTCACCTGTAGCATATACCTCATAGTAAACAGATTGTCAGCACTACGCATTACAGAGATATTAACATATCGAAGGATATATCAAAATAATCTTCTATGCCACCTTATCAATCAGTTATACCTACTTATCTTCAACTCTAATTATGATAAATTGAGGTTGTTGAATGATTTAGAATTGGGTTAGATTATTTGTAATTGGCTGTAGTGATTTTCAAGTTGAGGATTTAATATCACCTGTACACAACACATCTCTACTTTCTTCTTCTTTATTGTTAGGCATATACTATCAATTAATACCATTGGGCCATATGTGTTGTTTATACCGCAAAATCCAAATTAAAGTGATTAAGTTTAATAAAGAGTTTACATTTGATCTTTACCTAAAATTTAGCTTTGGAGAGTTTAAATTTTGAAGTCTGATCCCAGTTTAAATTTTGAATTAAATATATTTTTTTTTGAAAAAAAACTGCTCTATTCCCAAATGCATAATTGGAAAGATTTAAATTCTAGATATATGATCTGAGATATGCGAGCATATGGATTAGCTACTGTGAATCCGAACTAGATATCTGCAAGACTTCAACTTTTAATTTTCTATAAATACATGTTCTGTGTTGTTAAGTGGCTTTGGAATCTGGATTAAACTTAATCCTTTGCTTTTAAAAAAAATCTAAGATCTTCATATTCTTGAAAAGTTCAAATTCATGTATGTTTAACTTGAAGTAAACTAGATCATAAAGGCGACCCTTTTAATGCCGTAGAAATTTTCTCTGGAAAAAAAATTAAATTTTAGCATATTCAAATTAAAAGTTTATCAGATTAAAATCTGGAACTATTGTATGGGGAATTGGGCGCTGATATCTGAAGTTGATAAACAGTACATTATTGATCAAATAAGTTGCAAGGCTCATATCTTTAGTAAAGACATACTTCGGTTATACGTATGGGTTAAGTATCTGTTATAATAAGATGATTCTCCCTCATTGATCATCAATTATCAAAAGTGTTGGTTCTACTTATACCGATGACTCACCTTTAGATTGCGGAAGATTAGGAATGAAATTATGGTTAGAATTTTTCATAGATCTCTCACAAAACCCTGACATGAATCGTTAATATCAATAAGAATGCTGATCAATCCTGACTCCTGATCCCCATCTCAGCCCAATTATAGATCTCTAAAGTTCACCACATAAGGTATTGAGAAAAGAATGAGTAGTCAAGCAAGCGAAGGTGGCAGTGAATGAATACTGATAATTATTTATGCCAGTTACGGTGACCTTTACACCTGACTGTGCGAGAGCACGGTGACTCTCACCTGGGCGGGAGATAGGAAGCCCAATTTGGGCAGCGGCCAACAAGTGCGCGGGTCTAGGATCCCAGTCCCTTTTCGGTTTTTACGCGAGCTCGCAGTGTTTTTACGCCTCGTTGGGATCCCGACTTTTGACCAGTTACGCTGACCCTGTTTTAGGATACCCAGGCGGGGGGTCTTGGTTTTCAGTTTTACGTACGAGCTCGGTTGCCCATTACCGGTCGGGCTGTTTTTCTAGAGTGACTTTTCCGGGAAGTCCCTCTCACCCGTCTCAGTGGCATAGTTTAGGAGTAGACCTATCCCTCTATTGGACCGTCCTTCCAATTAGGGGGCGAGACGGAAGAGCCCTTTTGTTGGCTTCTTCACCGCTTGAGTTTTTCTTTCGCAAACAGACTTGACGATTCTACATCCAGATTATCCATATCTATATCTATATCTACATCATTGAGAGTTATATCTGGGAGAGTTACTGTAAAGGTTTGGAGGAATTACAATTAAGATTGAGATGATTGGAAGTGACTATAATCTGTTCGAAATCCTTATAAAGATTGCAATCAAGTTGGGTAAATGGAAGTAACTACAATCTGAATCGAAATCTCATTAAGCTAGTGGACGTGTTGGGAATTTAGTTAGGATGCATTATACAACACCGCATGCCTATGGAGGCACCCCAACCCTAAGACATTCCCCAAGTCTTAGAGTCATAGTGTGAGGTTTCACAAGAACCAAGACCACAGACTATCCACTAGACTTAAGAATTTAATAAATCATTATATCTTCTCATCTTATCTTTCCCATTATCAGAATCCAAAAATATGATCTCGGAGTAATATGAGAATGAAATATACATACTTATGATCAATTAGTCACCATAGAAATATACTTATGTATGAAATGTTGGGATAATGACTGATCATGAGAGATGCTTGCTAGAAATTTGGAAACCTTTTTCAATTGCAAGTAGAATTAAATTTTAATTTGAGTTGCTCATGCCTCTCTACTTGCTATCTTTTGGTCACAATAAATGCCTGTTATTTTATATAAGTTTTTGGGAGGTACCAGCAACCGCTGACGCCTCTTCTTTCCTAACATGTTTGGCAGGCAAACAACCTACTGTTCAATAGCTATACATGGTTCCAGGAGATAGGATATATAATAAAAGGTATGGTTTTTTTTGTTCACTTTATAATGTATTATGTTTCTTTCTCTTCAGTCAGATTTTTGGGATATTGTATGTACAGACAGACATTGTACATGTTGTAAAATCATGTGGAAATTAATGAAATAAGATTTTGGTGCCATGTGTCTCTTTTACTTTGTGGTTATGTGTTGGAATTGAATGTCATAATTGCGCGAAAAATTTTCCCTCTTTTCTACAACTTCTGCGATCAATGTGATTGAAATATTGCGAAATGCGCGTAAACGGGTACCCGGATCCTAGGGGGTTCACAGTTACCCTTTGTGCCATCTTCACCACCACCTCTTGTCATACCTTCACCTACACCTTTACCACCTCCAGTCACCATTGTTCCCCCATTACCACAGCATTATACTCGTCGATCCTCATCTGCTCAAGGTCATGGCCCGTCATCCAGCAGCCCTCAGGTTAGTTCTGATAACTTGATTTCTAACGATGAGTCTGAGGATCCATTGGTACAGGGAACACAACAGGTGGAAGATCATGGAGATTTGGACATGCCTATCGCTATTAGAAAACAGAGGCGTACTTGTGCTTCCTACCTATTTGCTTCCTAGGTCTCTTTTCGTCGTCTTACATGCGACTTTCAGAGATTTGCAGCAACTCTAACTGCAGAAGAAATTCCACGAAATTATCAGGAAGCACTACAAGATAGCAAATGGCGTCTTGCTATGGAAGAAGAAATGGATGCTTTGCAGTCTCGTGGCACTTGGACACTTGTTCCCCCTCTTTTTGGAGCATCTATTGTGAGCTGCAAGTGGGTATTTACTGTTAAATGCCATGCAGATGGATGCTTTGATCGGTACAAGGCAAGGCTCGTGGCACGTGGTTTTACTCAAACGTATGGAGTTGATTACTTGGACACATTTTCTCCAGTTGCTCGGCATTCTACTTTACATGTTCTTATTTCAGTGGCTGTAGCACGTGATTGGCCATTATTCCAGCTTGACGTGAAAAATGCTTTTTTATATGGAGATTTACAAGAGGAGGTCTACATGCAACAGCGTCCAGGGTTTGTTGCTGAGGGGGAGTGTCAGCAAGTTTATAGACTCCATAAGGCAATATATGGCCTTAAACAGAGTCCAAGAGCGTGGTTTCATGGTGTATGTTGATGATATTGTTGCTACATGAGATGATGAGCATGGAATTAAGATGGCGAAAGACTTTCTAGGCAGCCAATTTGTGACTAAGGATCTGGGCACCCTAAGGTATTTCTTGGGGTTGGAATTTGCTAGGAATGCACAGGGTCTTGCGATGACCCAAAGAAAGTATGTTACAGATTTGCTTGCAGAAACAGGCATGATTGGATGTCGACCTTCCACGACTCCTATGGATCCTAGCATGAAGCTATACGATGATGATACAGATGAAGTTGATAAGAGGAGATACAGAGAGATGGTTGGAAAACTCATTTATATTACAATTACCAGACCAGATATTGCATTTGCAGTGAGTCGAGTGAGTCAATTCATGGAGCAACCTCGACAAGTACATATGGATGCAATACACATGATACTGAGATATTTAAAATCATCTCCAGGCTCAGGAATACTAGTCAAGAAAGGAGGAAATCGACTTTGGGATTTGCAATATTTGTTGGGACTTTTCTTATTTCTTGGAAAAGCAAGAAACAAACTGTTGTAGCAAGATCGAGTGTCGAGTCCGAATACAGAGCTATGACCCAAGCAAGTACAGAAATGATGTGGGTCCGAGCAGTGCTATGCGATCTGCATGTAGAGGTTCCTTTACCCATGGAGTTACACTATGATAACCATGATGCCCTATTCATTGCAAACAATTCTGTGTTCCATGAGAGAACAAAACACATTGAGGTAGATTGTCATTATACTAGAGACATGATTCAGAAGGGCCTGATCTCTACTTCCCATGTCAGCTCGGGCGAGCAAACTGCGGACATTTTCACTAAGCTACTGCTCAGAGGACCATTTCAGAAGTGTTCATCCAAGCTGAGCATGATCGATATCTATGCTCCAGCTTCAGGGGGAGTGTGAAGATATTTGTATTTTCATATCTCTTATGTGTCTCTTTCTTATTATCTTTCTATCTTCTACTTTATGTAATTTACCCATAGGCCTCTCAACTATATAAGAGAGCCTAGGGTTCTCAGGAATAACAAGTTCTCTTATTTTCTCGAACATATTTTATAGCTATATGATAGATAATTAAATGGATTAAATCTCACATCATGGAACCCATTTCTAGTGTCTATTTCTAGTACCTATTTCTAGCATCCATTTCTAGATCTAAGTGTTAATAGAAATGAAAATGGATCCAAATGGTTATGCCATTGATATTTGATATCAAGTCACTATACATGGATAATATAGTCTCCATGACATAATCTCCAAGTATACGCGAATACTGCTCACAACTATTGGATTAAAACTCGTATATTGAGATATCAATATCAAGATAATAATTTTTATTATCTTGGAAATGGGAATATGTGGATATGATTCACATACTGTCTATATAGAACATGAACAAAGGTTTATAGTTATATGATTCATATACATATATTCAAAACACATGTGAATGTGATTCATAAATTTCATACAAATGTAAATTGGTTTTACGTTTTATGGACTAATAAATTAGATTCATTTGTTGGGAGGATGATTGTTTAAATCTTTAGATATTGGTATTTGTCATTTAATTAATTAGGAAATAATTAAATTAAATGTCAAGTCATTAATGGAATTTAAAATAAGAGGACCAATATGGTGGGTCCACCATGGTCGTCCACCATGTTTGTTGGAGACCAAGTTGTTGCTCTACTTCCTACTTTGTTTAGGACTCTATCATTTGGATTTAATTTTGTATAAAAATGTTGGCTAGTTGGTTGACCAACTACTTGAAGGATTAGGAATCCATCGTAGCCATCCAAAATAAAGTTGAAGGCATCATCTTAGTCATTACTCGTATATTTAAAGATGGGCTTGGCTTATCTTTGCTATAGATTAATTCCCAAGAGTGCCTCTTAAAATTCTTGAAGAGAAATTAGAAGAGAAGACTCTCTTCATTGTTTTCTTGGTTGTCCCCATTATCCACCTTACGAAACCTAAGTCATCTGCCCGATTACCTCATCTTCCTCCATGTTGGCTTGGTCAACCGTGAGTGGAGTCACCTTTTTCGTCGTGCTTCGTGTACACATAGAAGGACTTGATTTCTTGCAACAGAATCATGAGGTTGAGATCATCTAGATCTCTATTTGCATGGACAACTTTATGGAGATCTCTCAAATTTGTGGGAAGCAGCACAAGTCATCTTCATGCTCGTAAGAGAAAGTGTCATTGTATTGGACTTTGATTCAAGAGGCATCTTCCTCTAGAGACTCACGCTTCAAAAGGTATTCCTAAATACTCTTCTAGTGAGATGAAACAGATTAGACAATATTTCTTATACCATGTGGTTTCGTATTTGTAATTAAAATTTTGTGTGAAATAGTTTAGACAATATTTCCTATACCATGTGGTTTCGTATTTGTAATTAAAATTTTGTGTACGATTTGCATTGGTGTTCATACGATGAACATCTTTCTCTACGTCATTCATTTATTATGTGTTTCCGTGGTGTGAGGTTAAACTTCCCTTCAGTTCGTTGTGTGGAGTTTGAGGAGGATGTTAAGCACCTTTTCTTTACATGCACGGATTCTAGGCAATTTTGCGAGGCGACACATCTTATCAGTACTGTGCATAATGATACCAAAGCTTTCTGACTCCACTGGGCTCAGAAGATGGCAGTATGAAGGCAATTGCCCTGATTTGGGATTTCCGGCTTGCATGAAATGGGGCTATTTTCGTGTGATAGGTTTTATGTAGAGGATATACTTGAACATATGAAGGTGTTCGTCGAGGCCTCATCCTTGTAACATGTATAGTTATAGTTTATCTTACTCATAATGAAAAATTGAGGTAAGGTGAACATCTACCAGATTGTTCACCCCATGATTTGTCAATATAGATATCATAGAGACGTTACTGTTTTATTGATCATTCCTGAGGGTTTTACTTAACTTATCTTGAAAACATAGATTCATATGCTTGTGATATAATAGTGATTTGTTTGGTGCGTGTTTAAGTTTCTCCCATTCTTCTGGTAGCATCATATATAATCATTCAGTTATGAGTTTGAATCACCTACACTCTATTCTATTCATTTATGAGTTTAAATCACCTAAACTCACTTGAAATCACTGTCGTTTGTAACTAGAACTATGATTCTAAAATAAACTTATTCTAATCAAATCCCATATTAAATACTGTTGTTATGTCAGGTTAGCCATTCAAGATCTAATGCTGATAACGTTCTGTCATTAGCATCTCAGCCATGCATTTTGTCCTTGTTTTAATCACAAAATAATTTCCTGCTAGTGGCTCTGATCCTAATCGACATATAGGGAAATTATGCAGGAGTTTGACAATTTGAGAGAACTTGCACAACCTCGTCTTGCAGATTCTACTGTGGTTGATAGCAAAACTGGGAAGGTAACACTTCCAAACTTTCTTGGTTTGGTTATAACATCGGTAATTTCTATTTTTTCTTTGTTGATTGCTTTTTTAATATAACAGATACAGGTGCCAATTTGATTTTTGCATTTTTACATATAGGCCCAACTATTCTATCAGTAACTTTATACGCTTAAAGTTATTGGGATTCACTTCAACCTGGACTGAGATAGGAGTCTTAGTGGTCATCAGGTTTTCTAGCTTTGTTGTCATTTCTGCTAGGTCTTTCACCAGTTGGACCAAGCAATCCGGGGTAGGGTTCACTGGAACTGCCTCAGAAGTTTCAGCGTGCATACCACGCTATTGCTGATTGTTTGGGGGCTGAGGGTGAGACTGATGGTACTAAGGAGGTGGAGGAAGCTCGTATTGTTGATGTGGAGGAGGGGGATAATGCTGATGTGATGCAGCCGTGTACTGGTGGTATGGTTGTGGCTAGCGGTACTGCGACTGTGAATATTTTTTATTCTATCTCCAATGATTTTGGTACTGCTGAGGCTGGTGATACTGAGGTGGATGTTGAGACTGTCCATAACGACCACCCTGAGGTTGGTGGTAAGGTCAATTGGCCTATGGTTAACCCTAGTGTTGCCTTGTAGGACAGGTCAACTATGCATCATTGCTCCATACACCATTGACTTCTTGAATCAATGGTGGTGTTGGGAATGCTGGATATGAAGGAGGAAGTCCGACTGGTAAACCACCATCTGCTGCTGCGGCGGGCCCTATTTGGCACCTGCACGTAGTACACGTGTTGGATGGCCGGTGGCTGCTGACTCGGCTAAGGTTGATGGGGCTGTGATGGCTCGTCCTCTTCTCAGTAGGAGTCTCTGAAGATGGTGTCGCCAACTGAACAGAAATGATGGTACTCACCAACGTCTCCAACTGCTTGGTGATTTGATCCAGCTTATCTAAGTGTTGCATCCTCTGTTCGATCACAGCGAGCTTCTCGAGATCCTGTAACCGTTTCTCGATAATGTCAACCTTCGAGAGATGCCCCCCAATGATACTGAGATTTGAGTTCTCATCTCTCTCCACCTCACGGGACGCTGCCATATGTACTTGCTTATAGAGGACATGTGGTTGTCTCTGATAGGCGCGAGATGAAGAGAGGACGGCCTCTCCTTCGGCTATTTCTTCAAGGATGTGCCAGACCACGTCTTCATCCTTGTTAAAGTGAGATCCCCCACATGATGCGTCTATGAGCCTTTAGCTTTCTACATTCATGCCCCTGAAAAAATATTAGACCAGACTAGTCCTCGATATCTCATGATGAGGGCACTTTTCTTGCAGATCCGTGAATCGCTCCCAGGCTTCATGAAAGAATCTGGGCACCCTGTGAGAAATTGGTGATCCTGGCTCGCATCTGGTTGAGCCGACCAAGAGGATAGAACTTGTGAAGGAATGTAGATTTCAGTTCCTCCCAAGTCGTCACAACCTTTCCCATGATTGACCCAATATAGGGCCTTGTCTTGCAAGCTGAAGGGAAACATCATCATCTTTACTACATCCAATGGAATGTTTGGGTAGTGGGTAGCTCGGCAGATACGTGAGAACTGCTGCAGGTGAATGTATGGCTCCTCGTTGATGTTCCCGTGGAATGATGGTAGAAGAACAAGGAATTGAGGCTTGAGCTCAAAGTGAGCATGTACCGGTGGAATGAGGATCCAATCGGTCATTTGGCTAATCTCCAGGATTGTATGTCTCCTTTAGTATGGGTTTTTGCCTCTTAGGTTCATGTTCGTCTTCGTCAGAGTCATCACGAGGTCCTCCTCCTCCTACTAGTGTGTTCCATAGATCGTTCAGCATGTCCTGAAATACGGTATGAACAAGAGCTTGCTCTGTCAGTTGTTGCTGAAAGGCTTGTATAGAAGCCAACAACTGAGCATTGACTTGGTTCTGATCGGGTCCTTAACCTGATTCTGGTTGTGGAAGTTGTTGTCCCTTTCATTTTCCCTAAGGTGCCATATTTGGATCTGAGTCAGAGGAAATGAATTCGGCATTCGGATCTAAGACTACGTTTGTCTTCTATTTGAAATGTGATAGAATCCCAATCACACCACTTGAAATTGAATCCAACTGCCAAGATGAATATGAGATTAGGGTCAGTCCTAGAGTGTTGTGATTGGCAAAAAGATGTAGACTGAAATCGACTTCCATTCACAGTGGCAGTTGTGGCACAAGAGTGGCCCCAGTTTATTAGGGTGGTCAAAGAGGATAGAAAGAAGACGAGGAGTCTGGAGATCGACCTGCAACGTCCCGATTGGGTTCTCGTGAATCACCTTGAATTATTGACAATGTTGACAATGTCGAGTTTATAGAATCGATGTGGGTATCGACGGGGTCTCGACTAAACCATCCATGGATCAACATCGTGGAGCAAAAAGGAGATCGATACAGGAGGAAAGATGTTGTGGTCAACGAGGAATAAAAAGGAGTGTAAAATAGTAGAAAGGCTCGAACTGAGCTGGGGTCAAAAGGGAAGGCACATATGACAAAATTTTGCTCAAGAACGCGGGACTTGATCTTCGAACCTTAATCTAGATCCATACAAATACAATGTAAAATTGGGTTCACCAACTCATGCCATGTAAAGTCGTGAAGGATTGACTATTTATTATCTTTTCATTTTTTAAAGTCGTTCTTTTAGGCATATCTTTAAACAAGTCCGTAACATGCTAATCCTATAGGAGAGAGAGTACTGTCAGAAAAGTATCTCGTACTTGTCCTCCTCCTTTGTAACATGTAGTCTGCACTTTTTCAGATCCTTGTAACCCTTCTTAAATCCCTACTCAGCCAAGGAAATAGAGAGAGGAAGCTAATAGGCGAACCGCTACTTCAGACCTTGCTCGCAACGGAGTCACCCATGAGCATGCAAGGACATACTCGGACGCAAACCGATGAGACAACACACCCATGAGTGTGTGACCTAAGCTCGGTACTTCAGATCATGTCGATGTTCCACACAAGACGGGAACACCATCGATAACAAGGACCTACTCGGTCACGTATGATAGAAATGTCGTTACTTTGGAAATCGAGGCGATATACAAGGAAGTTATACACTGGGTTTTTGGCTATAATCCATAATGGGTTGTGCCTCGCTCATGGGAAGGATTTTGGTCTCCTCATAAGGTACCTGAAAACAATGAGGGCTTTATGAACCCAAGGCGATGGTAGTACATTATATATTTTAATTAAGGTCGAAGTTTATTTAGCAGTTCCTTTGTTTTAATTTTTTGGGTTTTCACTTTTTGAGATCTTTTTGCATACAAGCGCCTAACGTTTTTGTAAATTTTCATTTAAGTACTTGGTGCTCAAAATCAGAAGGAGATAGCGAAAAAGCCGTGCAAGTCGATTCGATGATGGAAATCCCACCATTGAATCTAATGATGCATGCTAAGTTAGATGACTTACAGTGCATCCCAATTTCTCCATGTGGTATGCAAAATAGAATTTTTTAATCTATCTACATGACAGTGTGCAATCGACAAAATCACCCTAAACAGTAGTTGCTATTAACCGTGAAAAATCATATGCTAATTTTTCAGAGGCAAATCCTATAGTTCAATCTTGGAGACATCTCAGTGCTCGCCACAACAGGTCCTGCTAGCGCTCTATGATGTCTCTCACGATGCGTGGGTTTGAGTCCAAATAATTAACATTTGTTTGTTTGACTAGATCCAAACGTAAGAGACTATAGGTACTTGCATTCTTGTTAGGGTTTGGACCTAAGTACTGAGACAAGCGATAAAACACGAAAAACTGCAACGAGGCCCTCAGGTGAACAGACACTCGGGCACTGGCCCTCGTTGTGAAGAGTAGTGTCCAACTCTTTACAATTGATAAATAAACATCTCTCTCACCAATAAATAAATAAATATAAGTAACTTCTATTGGGAAAAAATAAAAGAACTTGTTTATTCCATCAGCCCTAGGCTCTCTTATATAGGAGAGTAGCCTATGGGTAAATTACATAAACAGTACTGCAAAAATGAAAAATAATAAAAGACTACATAAGTAGATAATATATATATGTTCACACTCCCCCTAAAGATGGAGCATAGATATCAATCATGCTCAGCTTGGACGCACACTTCTGAAACGGGCCTCGCAGTAATGCCTTGGTAAAAATATCTGCAGTTTGATTTTCTGAACTAACATGGGATGTAGCAATGAATCCCTTCTGGATTATGTCACGGATAAAGTGGCGATCAACTTCAATGTGCTTGGTTTGTTCATGGAATGCTGGATTGTTTGCAATGAACAAGGCCGCCTGACTGTCACATTCTAAAGCCATAGGAAGTGGGACTTCTATATGTAAATCTATAAGTACAGCTTTTACCCACATCATTTCTGTACTAGCTTGGGCCATAGCCCTATATTCAGATTCAGCACTCGACCTTGCCACCACGGTTTGTTTCTTACTCCTCCACGAGACTAGGGAATCTCACACATACACAGCAAACCCAGAGGTGGACTTCCTGTCCTTGGGACACCCTGTATAATCTGCATCTGCACAGGATGAGACAGAGATCACCTTGCCTTTCTTGAACAGCAGACCCGCACCTGGGGATGACTTAAGATACCTGAGTATCATATGTATTGCATCCATGTGGACCTGACGTGGTTGCTCCACAAACTGGCTCACTCGACTCACGTCAAAGGCTATGTCGGGCCTAGTGATAGTGATATATAGAAGTTTGCCCACCAGTTCTCTGTATCTTCTCCTATCCACCTCCTTTGTATCATCATCATATAGCTTCATAATGGGATCCATTGGTGTGGTAGCAGGTCGGCAGCCAAGCATTCATGTTTCACTCAGCAGATCAGTGACATTTTCTCTGAGACATTACCAACCCATGCGGATTTCTGGCGAACTCCGGTCCCAGAAAATATCTAAGAACTCCAAGGTCCTTGGTGACAAATTCGCTACCCAGCATTTCTTTCGCCTTCTTTCCCTTGTACATCATTACTTGTAATCAAGATGTCATCTACATAGACCATGATGGCAATAATACCTCTGGAAGTCTTTTGTACAAACAAAGAGTGATCAGCATTTGAATGTTTGTATCCCTGTTTCTCAAAAAGATCTGAGAGCTTCTGAAACCACGCTCTGGGACTCTGTTTAAGGCCATAGATAGCCTTATGAAGTCTGCACACCTTGGAACACTCCCCCTCAACAGCAGAACCTGGTGGCTGTTGCATGTAGCCTTCCTCCTGTAGGTCACCATATAAGAAGGCATTCTTCACATCCAACTGATATAGTGGCCAGTCACAAGTAACCGCTACAGACAGTAATATCCGTAGAGTGGAATGGCGGGCTACTGGCGAGAACGTATCAAGATAGTCCATCATGTATGTCTGTGTAAAGCCACGAGCAACAAGACGGGCCTTGTATCTGTTAATACTGCCATCTGCATTCTGCTTGACTGTAAATACCCATTTGCAGCTCACTGGGGACACATCTGCAGGTATAGGAACCAGACTCCAAGTTCTTCTAGACTGAAGTGCCGCCATTTCTTCCTCCATTGCTAAATGCCATCTACTATCCTTCATAGCGTCTTGGTAGCTCCGTGGAATATCTACAGCTGACAAAGCAACTACAAAGTTTCTGAAATCTCCTGTTAGGCACTGAAATGACACGGACGCTGCTAAAGGATATGAAGCGCAGCTTCGATTCGACTTGCGTATAGCAATAGGAACATCTAAATCAACCATGTCCTCGTCTGTCCCCTGTAACACATTCTGCTCAGAAACACCGTCAGATCCATCAATAGTAATATTTTCAGAACATACCTTGGGCGAGCTAGATGATGAGTCATGACCATGAGCTGGAGCAGGCCTGCTGGTATAGTGAAGTGGTAGTGGTGAAACAGGTATAGTTATAGGAGGTGCAGATGGTGGTGGTGGTGGTAGTGGTGGTGGTGGTGGTGTCACATAAATGGCATCGGTGTTAGTTGAAGGTATCAACTGATCACCTGAGGATGAAAAATACATTACGGATTCAAAAAACGTAACATCTGCACTAACTAGATACCTCCTGCGCAATGGATCATAGCACTTGTACCCCTTCTGCGTTCTGGAGTACCCAACAAACACACACTTGACAACCCTAGGAGAGAGCTTGTCAGTACCGGGAGACAATTGGTGGACAAAGGCAACCGAACCAAACACACGAGGAGTAAGGGAAAACAAATCTTTACCAGGGAAGATAAGGGAGAAAGGAATCTTTTCACCTAGAACAGAAGACGACATACGATTGATTAGGTAGCATGCTGTGAGAACCGCATCACCCCAGTAAGAATAAGGAGCATGGCTCTGTTTAAGAATTGACCTGGTGACATCTAGTAAGTGCCGATATTTCCTTTCAGCAATCCCATTCTGTTGAGAGGTATAGGCACATGATGTCTGGTGTATAATCCCTTGGGATGAGTACTAATTGGCTAGAACATGAGTACACAATTCCAAGGCATTATCACTTCTCACGATTTTAACGGATGTGGAGAAAACATTACGAATCTCATTAAGAAAATTGATAATAATATTCCCTGCTTCATATTTATTCTTTAACAAAAACACTCATGACATGCAAGAGAAGTCATCCACAATAACTATATAAAATCTGTCCCTGATGATCAGAAACACGACTCGGACCCCAGATATCAATATGAAATAACTCAAACTTGGAGGTACTACTCCGACACTGACGACTGGGAAAGGTAGACTGATGATGCTTTCCCAACTAACAGGCCTCACATTGGATAGATGCGTGAGGTAGACCCTGGGGTAACACACGACGCAACTTCTGAAGCGGTAGATGTCCAAGGCGCAGATGCCATAGCAGAGGAGATACGGATCCAGTAGGTAGGGATGAAGTTCCAGCAAAAGAAGTCTGATTGAGGCGATAGAGGCCTCCTTGCTCATAGCCATGACCAATCACGTTGCCCGTAAGGATGTCCTGAAAAACAAGAGAATGTGGATCAAAAATCGCCCGACATTTTAAATCCTTAATAATTTGGCTGATAGATAATAAATTCATTGAAAAATCATGCGCGTATAACACATTCTTGAGCTGCATGGATGATGTCAGTCTAATCTCCCCCTGACCAGTAATTGGGGAATGTGTGCCATTGGCAATGACCATTGTTCGACCTGGAGGAATATGTCTGTATCCTGCAAGTAGATTGTGATCGCCACAAAGGTGATGTGTGGATCCAGAGTCCATAATCCATGCTGAAGTATCTGATCCACTACTAGTAAGTGCAAGTGTGCTACCTGATGTACTTGGTAGAGGCAGAAGCGGATGCAGCAGCATCAGACTGGTTCTCAGTAGTGGGTGTTGGCCAGATGAAGGAATAATGCCCCTTAGACGGGCAACGAGATCATCAAAATGCTGATCCAAAGAAGCAGCAGATGGAGGCTCTATCTGCTCGGCGACACGTGCGGATGCAGGAAATCCATGCTTAGAGTAGCATGTATCTTCAGTATGTCCGGTGCGATGACAGTAGGTGCATATTGGCCGAGTACGACCTCCTCTCCCACGAGGACCACGACCACGGGTATGAGGACCTCCACGGCCCCTGTTGGTAGCCATTGTTGAAGCAGTCCGATTCGTGGCCGTAGGGGGAACAGTGATCCGACTTAGTTTGTGAAAGGCTTCCTCCATAGGGGGTATAGTAGAATCTGCCAAGATCTGAGACCGTGCCGCCTCGTACTCTGGATCAAGGGCAGTAAGGAAAACTCCTACCATAGTAGCATTCTGGTAGGTCTTCTGTTGCTCTGGCGTGGCTGTCAGGGGCATGAAGCTATACAACCTCTCGAACATCCCTCGTAGAAATGTATATAGTGAGTGTAGAGGTCGTCCATTCTTCTTGATGGTGAATATGTCTTGCTGAAGTTGTAGAATCTTCGTCTCATTATTCGCTTGAGAGTATGTGGCAGCCGGAATATCCCACATTGCTTTGTGTGAACCCCCGAGGATCCGGGTACCCGTTTACGCTACTTTCACGGCATTTCACTCACACAGGATCGCACAATTTATAGAAAAATAGGGAAATTTTTCGCGCGGATAATTTTCCACATGACATTCATATCCACAATAATAACCACAAATTAATAGAGACAAAAGGCACCAAAATCTCATTTCATTAATTTCCATAGTTTTACAACTTGTACAATGACTGACAATACATAGAGTAGTCCCAACATTTTTAAGCAGAAGAGAAGGAAACATACTACATTATCAACCGAACAAAAATTGAGACAAAATAAATCATACCGTCTAGTATATACCCTGTCTCCTGAAGTCATCAACCCGCTACTGAGCTAAAGGCTCCTTGCCTACCATGCGTGCAAGGAAGAAAAGGCATTAGCGGGCGCTGGTACTACCCATAAGATTATATATATATATATATATATATATATATATAAATTCAACAGGCATTTAAATGTTCAAAAGTAACAAGTAGAAAGGTGGAACAAGTACAATTACAACTACTTGCGTAAACAAAAAGGCGTTCAAGTTGTTTGTAAGCATCTATCATGATTGCCCATTTACCCAACATTTCCCATATATAACATATTTATACTGTAGTTGAATATTCATGAATATATGAGTGTAAATCTATATCATCATTTTCTTCAGAGATCATAATTGTGAGTGATGATGGAAAAGTTTGAGATTGGAATAGTTTCTTGATTTATTTAGATTCTTAAGTCTAGTGGATAGTCTGTGGTCTTGGTTAGGGTGTAACCTCATACTATGACTCTAAGACTTGGGGAATGTCTTAGGGTTGGGGTGCCTCTGTAGGCATGCGGTGTAGTATAATGCATCCTAACTAAGTTCCCAACACGTCCACTAGCTTAATGAGATTTCGAATCAGATTATAGTTACTTCCATTTACTCAACTTTTATTGTAATCCTTTCAAACCTCAAGTGCAACTGTCTCAGATGTAACCCTAGATGATGTAGATATGGATATGGATGATTTGGATGTAGAATCGCCAAGTCTGTTGACGAAGTAAAACTCAAGCGGTGAAGAAGCCAACAAAAGGGCTCTTCCGTCTCGCCCTCAAATTGGAAGCGTGGTCCAATAGAGGGATAGGTCTACTCCAAAACTATGCCACTGAGACGGGTGAGAGAGACTTCCCGGAAAAGTCGCTCTAGTAAACGACCCGACTAGTACGGGCGACCGAGCTCGTACGTAAAATCGAAAACCAAGAATCCCCCGCCTGGGTATCCTAAAACAGAGGGTCAACGGAACTGGTCTAAAGTCGGGATCCCAACGAGGCGTAAAAACACTGCGAGCTCGCGTAAAAATCGAAAAGGGACTGGGATCCTAGACCCGCGCACTTGGCGGCCGCTGCCCTAACTGGGCTTCCTTTCCTCCGCCCAGTTGAGGGTCATCGCGCCCTCGCACGGTCAGGTGTAAAGGTCACCATGACCGGCTCTATATGTGTTATCACTGATGCTTATCAACTCCTATTTTTGTGTTAACATCCTTTAATAAGCCAATCATGTATGCTTGATCCAATGGTCTGCTCCTAAAATATTTGATCCAATGATTTGCTAAATTCAATCCAATTAACAATTGGTAAATACTCAAACCAAAATATCTGAAGGTACAAAGGTTTTAAAGAATATGAGAGACCTTTATGGTCTGCTAATGAATACTTGATCTTTGTTGGGGATTATCACTGGCATTCTTGTGATACTAATGTCATTATTAATGAGATCAAATTGCTTGGCAAGAGACGAGATCATATTAACTGTGGTTAGGTCTAACCTATATTGAAAGTAAATGTCAAACATGAAATAAGTCTGAATGAAAGTCACATATTTCAAAGATCATAAGATCGTGATAGTTATCTTATGTCGTCAGGGTAAATTGATTGAAATCTCAATCCAAAATATTTGTTTAGTTTTTACAGAGTAATGGGAAATTTCTATGAAAAGGTATTTTAGATTACTCTTTTGATCATGAGTCTCATGATCCATAAACCATCAACATTGATAGATTATGGAAAGATCATATGTATGTAATAAAATTTGTCCAGCAAGCAGTGAACTTGGGGGTATACTCAACGGGATCTTTCAATCCAAAGAGAGAGTCTACACTATCAAGAGAAGCATATAGAGAACATTTTAGTTGTGAAATCCAAAGAGTCTATTGCGTGTGCACAGAGAGAGCATAATATTACAATAGCAAGAAGATTAGTAGTTCTTCCAATGAAATTGTCCAGATTATCTAATTGTGAACAATTAACCCACTATATTAGCCACACTTGGTTAACTACTCTGATGATTGTTCTAACCAAGATACTGATCAGATATTATTTTAAATTTCTAGTTATAGAATGTCATCCGGAATTAATCCCTGCTCGTTGCTGACATGTGCCTTTTGACATTGGAGTTGAACTCGTTTTTTTTTGAAGCTCTGGAGTTGAACTCGGTAGGATAAATTTTCTGGCCAACATTTACAGATTTCTTCATTAATGGCCTCTACGTTTGATCCTTGTACCACTAGCAGTACAAGAATAATATTACATGCTAATTTCACTTCTGATACCATTTTTAAGTGGTTTACAGTAGTTAGTTTGGCAAAAAATCTGTATTTAATATATTTGACAGTGAGTGGAAGAAAGCATGTAGGTTGATTGTTGAATCATTCGATCCAAGCCATCCTAAATATATTATAACATAATTATTGTCCTACTTTCAGTTTATAATTTGTGGCTATTAAGTTATCTTATTGAAATTTTGTAGTGTCACAAATGATGTATAGAGTATAATCCTTCATAAATTATGATATCAATAACTCAACTCCGAATTCAACTATTAATTTAGGAAGAATAATCAAGTAGATCTTGCCTTTTATCTAAAGAAGAACTTTTGGGTAGATAACAAAAATCCAGATAAGTTCATGATTAATTGCAGTTATATTGTAGAATTTCTTAACCTATCAGTACAGAGATCATCAAATTTCAGGCCAAATTTATTATATGTATATATAAACATTTATATATTTTACAGCAGATGCAGATACAGTAAAAAAATAATAATCAGAACCCACTTCCTCTCATGTTTTATTCCAGAAAAAGACCTCAAAGATATGCAAATAGCATGCATGGAGAACAACAAAAAAAAATGATTTAATCATGCTTGGCAGCAATAGAGGGGATTAGGATTGTACGTGATATAACAAGTGCAGGAGTTTAGCTATTCTGGCAAAGACTTGTAGAATCCTATAAATAAAATTTTTAGATTTTGATTAATCAGACCAAAAATGAGATTGAATATTTTGATTTAGTGGAAAACATGTTAACAGTGGTTCCAGACCAACTGTGATTAAAACTCAAGAGATTTCAACCCAAGAAATAAAAAGAAATCTAAATCAAGTATTAATTATGGAAATCAAATTATGTATGGGTACATGCATGGCAGCAAGATGAATGGCTGGGGATGTACCTTTTTTGAGTTCTTCAAATTGAAAGAGAAGAACTTGCATGCATAAGGGAATTTGACTGGAGATTCCTGCAAACTGGGAGCAGCTCCAAGGGCCTAAATCTTCAACAATTTGGGGCTTCCAGCTGCTGAGATTGGCAACTTCTCGGAGCTAATGGCAGGGCTTGGTTTAAGAGAGGAGCAGCCCTGCCATTCCAAGAACAAGGAGCAGCTCCAGCCGAGATAGATGGAGAGATTGCTTCCAACGGCTGGGGAGAATGGGAGGTTTATTGGAGAAGGAGAAAGAGAGGAAAGGGAAGGGGACTCGGCTGGAATTTGGGGAACAAAAGAAAGGTCTTGTGGTGATATTTATAAGGGAGAGAGACCTTAAGTGCCTGCCAAATGGAACCCATAGCACAGCCAAGTGGAGGTGTGAGAAAAGAGCTAAGTGGTTGGAAAGAGAATTATTAAGAAAGAAAAAAACTCAACGGCATCTGTCTGTGCATAATTTAGAATTTTAATAATTATATTATATATAGATATATATATTTTATACCAAAACTCTATCAACTTAAAGTTGATTGCATATGCACCTCGGGCTTCGGATTTTGACGCGAAATGCCTCGATTTGATCGTCTCAGAATGACGATCAATATGAGTATAATGTTGATATACTTCCGATCGAGTTTTGAATGCCCGAACTTTCGAGATACGCTTTCGATTTGGATTTAATTTTTGTATTTAAAAATATCAAACGACCTCCGATTGACGAACGGTCGATTCCGTTGGTCTTGTTTCGTTGAATCGGATTTTTAGGCGGTCTCGATTCGTTTTACGGTTTTCAAATTTGCATCGCGGCTTTTTCGCGCACGCATTATGATGCGACCAATTTTTGATCGATTTCGTCTGAACGACTTTTGATTCACGATCAGTTGATCGTTTTAGGTTGTTTGGTATTGACCAACAACTTGATTGGGTTCATCGGACTCAAATCGGGTCGAGTTAGGGTTTGTGTGGATTCGGATGTTGCAAATATAAAAACCTCAAAGGGAGTTTCGTCCTCGAGACTCGAGTCAAGGTCATTTGGTGTTTTATTTGGATTCCATGTGGTCATAAAAACCTCAAAGGGTTTTAAACCCATAAAAACCTCAAAGAGAAAACAAGCCATATATTTATCATGTATCTAATTACAAAAGCTTGTTTTGATGATTACATCAGAAAAGCTGCGGGTATCGTGCCCGCATGTCGGCTTCGGTCTCCCACGTCGCTTTCTCGACGCCATGTCGGTGCCACAATACCTTGACCAATGGAATCTCCTTATTGCGAAGCTTCTTCACAGCACTGTCAAGTATCTGCACCGGCTTCTTCTCGTATGTCAAATCAGGCTCTACGTCAAGATTCTCGTAGCTGATGATGTGTCGAGGGTCGTGCACATACTTCCTCAGGTTGGATATGTGGAATACGTCGTGAATGCCGGAAAGATGTGGAGGAAGAGCTACTCGGTATGGCACCTTCCCCACTCTAGCAAGGATCTCAAATGGTCCAACATATCGTGGTGCCAACTTGCCACGAACGCCAAATCTATGTATTCCCTTCATGGGAGATACACGGAGAAATACTCAATCTCCCACCTGTAATTTACAGGAATGTCATTAATATGCAATTAAGTAAATTTTGTAAATAATAAAAGAAAGAGAAGAAGATTGGATACCTGACACTCCAAATCTCTTCTCCGACGGTCTGCATAACTCTTCTGACGACTGTGTGCCGTCAGAAGCCTTCGTCTCACAAGATCAACAGCTCTCGCAGTCTCCTCCAAGAGATCTACGGAATATAAAGCATGATCACCTAGCTCACGCCAACTGAGAGGTGTGAGGCATCTCCGCCCGTATAGGGCTTCGAATGGTGCCATGCCGATACTGGAATGATAGCTGTTATTGTACGTGAATTCAATCAAAGGCAAATGGTCCTTCCAAGATCCTTTCCACTCTAAAGTGCAAGCGCAGAGCAAATCCTCTAGTGTATGAATGGTGCGTTCACTCTGACCGTCGGTCTGTGGATGATATGCAGAACTCATCTTCAGCTCTGTCTGTCGTGCCGACATGAACTGATGCCAATAATGCGATGTAAATCTCGAATCTCTGTCAGACACCACCTCTCGTGGTATACCATGTAATCTGTTGATAGTCTGTAAATAGAGCTTGGCCAATCTCGATGGAGTGTAAGTCGTGTTGACAGGTATGAAATGGGCTGACTTGGTCAACCTATCAACAACGACCCAAATGGAATCATGGCCACCTGGTGTCTTCGACAATCCCGTGACAAAATCCATAGAAATGCTCTCCCACTTCCACTCGGGAATGAGGAGAGACTGCAGTAATCCTGGTGGTCTCCTGTGTTCGGCCTTGACCATCTGACAGGTCATGCATCTGCTGACATATAGCGCCACATCGCGCTTCATTCCATCCCACCAGAAATGTCGGCGCAGATCATGGTACATCTTCGTACTACTTGGATGGATAAATAACCGTCTGCTGTGTGCATCATCCAGAATGTCTCTGCGAAGCTGCTCGTCATTGGGTACAACGACTTGTCCTGCCTTCCATAAAATAGACTCCATCACAACAAAATCATCAAATTCGTCCTTGATGGCGCGAATGTATCTGTCTCGAATCCAAGGATCTGTCTTCTGGCCTTCGACAATGCGATCCCACAAACTACTGAATCGTGGAGGTATGGCGGTAGAAATGGATGCGCTCTCTTGAGGATGTCAATCGGTCAAAGCTGCAAGGATGGTAAGAGATCATGCAATCATAATCCTTCAGTAGTTCAAGCCATCTGCGTTGTCTCATGTTCAGCTCCTTCTGATCAAAGATGTACTTCAGGCGCTTATGGTCAGTAAAAATCTCGAAATTCACGCCATAAAGATAGTGGCGCCAGATCTTCAAAGCGAAGACAACTGCCGCCAACTCCAAGTCATGTGTGGGGTAGTTCCGCTCGTGCGGTCTCAACTACCGTGATGCGTAAGCAATCACTTGTCCTCTTTGCATCAACACTGCTCCTAGACCTTCTCCAGATGCATTTGTGTATACCGCATAGTCCTGAGTGCCTGAAGGAAGAGCAAGAATAGGTGTCGTAGTCAATCTCTCCTTCAGTGTCTGGAAGGCCTGCTCACATGAATCGTCCCAAATAAATGGGACTCCCTTCTGCGTCAGTCGTGTCAGAGGGCGAACAATGCGTGAAAAATCATTGACAAAGCGTCTATAATAGCCCGCTAGCCCGAGGAAGCTCCGAATCTGTGTGACAGTCTTGGGCTACTCCCAAGACATGGCTGCCTCAATCTTCGTAGGATCAACTGCGATGCCTGCTCCAAAAATGACATGCCCCAGAAATGAGACCTGAGATAACCAGAACTCACATTTGCTCAATTTGACATATAACTTGTGCTCCCGCAATGTATCTAAGACGATCCGTAGATCATTCGCATGATCCTATTCATTCCGTGAGTATATGAGCACATCATCTATGAACACCACTACAAACTTGTCCAAGTATGGACGGAATATCCGGTTCATCATATCCATGAAAGCCGCAGGTGCATTGATGAGCCCAAACGGCATCACCACAAATTCGTAGTGTCCATAGCGAGTCCTGAAAGCAGTCTTCGGAATATCAGACTCTCGAATCCTCAGCTGATGGTAGCCTGAACGAAGATCGATCATCGAGAACACCGAAGATCCCTGAAGCTGATCGAATAAATCATCGATGCGCGGCAAAGGATAACGGTTCTTCACCGTTCTCTTGTTCAGCTGCCTGTAATCGATGCATAACCTCATGGATCCATCCTTCTTCCTGACAAATAGAATCGAAGCACCCCAAAGTGAAGTGCTTGGCCTCACGAATCCTAAGTCAAGTAGCTCCTGCAACTGCACCTTCAGCTCCCTCAACTCAGCTGGTGCCATACGGTAAAGAGCCATCGAGATCGGCTAAGTGTCTGGTAGTAATGTGATATCGAACTCGATCTCTCTCTCAAGAGGTAATCCTGGTAGCTCATCAGGAAAAACATCTGGATGTTCAGAGACTACTCGGATGTCCTATATCATCGGCTCCTGATCAGACACCTCCCGAACAAATGTAAGGTAGGAATCGCAACCCTGATCAACAAGTCGTTGTGCTCGCAGCACTGAGATGTACTCCGTGGTGGAGTCATGTATAGTGCCCTCAAAGGTGAATTCAGGTAAATCTGGAATCTTGAAGACAACTGTCTTCCTAAAGCAATCAACAAGTGCATGATGAGCAGATAACCAATCCATGCCTAGAATCAAGTCGAACTCATCAAGCTGTAGAAGTAGACAATCTGTGAGCATCTTGTGTCTGCCAATCAATACGGGCAAGTGCCTGACTATCAGAGAAATGACGAACAACTGGCCACCTAGCCCTCGGATGTGATATGGAGAAGAGAGAGCCTTTGCGACTCTACCTAAGAAGCAAGTAGTCTCGAAGCAAGAAAAGAATGCGTTGCACCAGAATCAAATAGAACATGGAAAGGTCGGCCCAAGACTGAGACCATACCTTTCACCACAGTAGCCGTTGAACGTGCCTGCTCCTCAGTAGTTGCATGTATCTGCCCCTGCCTGGCTGGTGCGGCACTGGAACCAGTTACACTCTGCGTGTGCCTCTGTTGTTATTGCCTAAGGTTGGAGTTCCTGCCACGGAAACTCCCTGAACGTTGTGTTTGAGGCTGTGACTGTGAAGGCTGTGGCTGAGGCTCGCTAGAAGCATGTGGATACTGTGCTCGGTAATGTCCCCACTCGTGACATCGGTAACATCGGACTGGTCGAGTAGATGGAGTAGTCGTGTCCGTGCTCTGAGCTGGTCCTGCAGGTGGTCTGTCTGCTCGCTACGACCCAGATGATTGAGCAGAATCTGTGCCTCGTCCCCCAAGTGCTCCTCCTAAAGTAGTCGATGGAGAAGAGCGAGCACTGCCAGAGAATGTCGAACCTGTAGGTCGGAACCGTCTGGCTTATCTCTGCTGCTGGAACGGTCGACGTATCGGTCCAAAGGATCGTCGTGGTCTAGGCGGTGCTCCAGACGAGCTCCCGAAACGTCTCCCTCTAATGTCCTCGAATTTCTCTGCTGCATTGGTAGCCTCGGAGATGGATGTGATGTGCAGTCCAGCCATCTTCTCCTGTACCTCCTCTCTCATGCCGCCAATGAATTTTTCCAGATTCTCCTCTGGAAATGCGCCAGCTGCTCGTGTATGTCGTGACATCTCTGTGTATCGGATAAAGTAATCTATGGCTGTCATTTGTCCCTGACGAAGCTCTGCAAAAAGTCGGCGCTGGGACTCCTTCCACTTCGCAGAAAAGAAGTGGGCTCTGAACCTCGTCTCGAAATCGTTCCATGTAGGCTCTCGGCCTAACTCAGAAACTACGGCTTCCCACCATCTCTCAGCAAAGTCTGTCAGTAAGTACTCTATGAAAGATAGCCACGTGTTTCGTAGCGCATGAATCATCCTGAGCACCTTCATTACTCTCTTCAGCCACTGCTCAGCAACATCTGCTGGACCTGTACCCTCGAACAAGGGTATGTTGGCTCGTTGGTAGGATGTGAAGACCGACTGATGCCTATGGATGGCAGCGTACTCATGTGCGTCCTCATCTGCAAAATCAACAAGGTCCTGCTCCCTGTCAAAGTCTCCATCCTCATCAGCTCCATGCTCTGGTATGTCCTCTAGTGGATCATCAAGATGAGGCTGCTCGACCTCAACAGACTGGAGTTGGTCCTGTCGTGTTCCATCCTGAGATGGATGGTACGTGAAATCTGATAGGTCCTCAAACCTCATCTCTATATCTGTCTGTCTATCGGCAATCTCAGTCTGTTGTGCCAATATCTGCTCCTACTGACCTCGTATGGCAGCCTGTTGCTGCTGGAGGTCGGTGAGGGCAGCCAGAATGCGTGTCAACTGGTCAGCCGTCTCCTGACCGGGTCGGGATGCCATGGCTCTGCATGAGAACCATCTATTAGTCATAAAATTTATTGTTTACAGATATTATGATATATGCTTTCTCTTCATGGGATATAATATGAAAATTAATGAAATCGGTGACATTTGTGGTGATTGAATCTGAATGTCATATTTCCCTTCTCGGACTCACGACAAGTTGGAAGACTGCCGCTATCCGAGAACTTAATGCGATCGGAATTGAAATACTGCGAATGTGCGTATCGAGGTACCACTGCTCTGATACCAAATGTGAACTCCCGAGGATCTGGGTACCCGTTTACGCTACTTTCACGACATTTCATTCACACAGGATCGCACAATTTACAGAAAAATAGGGAAATTTTCCACATGACATTCATATCCACAATAATAACCACAAATTAATAGAGACAAAAGGCACCAAAATCTCATTTCATTAATTTCCATATAATTTTACAATATGTACAGTGACTGACAATACATAGAGTAGTCCCAAAATTTTTAAGCAGAAGAGAAGGAAACATACTACATTATCAACCGAACAAAAATTGAGACAAAATAAATCATACCGTCTAGTATATACCCTGTCTCCTGAAGTCATCAACCCGCTACTGAGCTAAAGGCTCCTTGCCTGCCATGCGTGCAAGAAAGGCATCAGCGGGCGTTGATACTACCCATAAGCTTATATATATATATATATATATATATATATATATATAAATTCAACAGGCATTTAAATATTCAAAAGTAACAAGTAGAAAGGTGGAACAAGTACAATTTACATCTACTTGCGTAAGCAAAAAGGTGTTCAAGTTGTTTGTAAGCATCTATTATGATTGCCCATTTACCCAACATTTCCCATATATAACATATTTATACTGTAGTTGAATATTCATGAATATATGAGTGTAAATCTATATCATCATTTTCTTCAGATATCATAATTGTGAGTGATGATGGAAAAGTTTGAGATTGGAATAGTTTCTTGATTTATTTAGATTCTTAAGTCTAGTGGATAGTATGTGGTCTTGGTTAGGGTGTAACCTCATACTATGACTCTAAGACTTGGGGAATGTCTTAGGGTTGGGGTGCCTCTGTAGGCATGCGGTGTAGTATAATGCATCCTAACTAAGTTCCCAACACATCCACTAGCTTAACGAGATTTCGAATCAGATTATAGTTACTTCCATTTACTCAACTTTGATTGTAATCCTTTCAAACCTAAAGTGCAACTGTCTCAGATGTAACCCTAGATGATGTAGATATAGATATGGATGATCTGGATGTAGAATCGCCAAGTCTGTTGGCGAAGTAAAACTCAAGCGGTGAGGAAGCCAACAAAAGGGCTCTTCCGTCTCGCCCTCAAATTGGAAGCGCGGTCCAATAGAGGGATAGGTCTACTCCAAAACTACGCCACTGAGACGGGTGAGAGAGACTTCCCGGAAAAGTCACTCTAGTAAACGACCCGACTAGTACGGGCGACCGAGCTCGTACGTAAAACCGAAAACCAAGGATCCCCTGCCTGGTTATCCAAAAACAGAGGGTCAGCGGAACTGGTCTAAAGTCGGGATCCCAACGAGGCGTAAAAACACTGCGAGCTTACGTAAAAACCGAAAAGGGACTGGGATCCTAGACCCGCACACTTGGCGGTCGCTGCCCTAACTGGGCTTCCTTTCCTCCGCCCAGTTGAGGGTCACCGCGCCCTCGCACGGTCAGGTGTAAAGGTCACCATGACCGGCTCTATATGTGTTATCACTGATGCTTATCAACTCTTATTTTTGTGTTAACATCCTTTAATAAGCCAATCATGTATGCTTGATCCAATGGTCTGCTCATAAAATATTTGATCCAATGACCAATTAACAATCGGTAAATACTCAAACCAAAATATCTGAAGGTACAAAGGTTTTAAAGAATATGAGAGACCTTTATGGTCTGCTAATGAATACTTGATATTTGTTGGGGATTATCACTGGCATTCTTGTGATACTAATGTCATTATTAATGAGATCAAATTGCTTGGCAAGAGACGAGATCATATTAACTGTGGTTAGGTCTAACCTATGTTGAAAGTAAATGTCAAACATGAAATAAGTCTGAATGAAAGTCACATATTTCAAAGATCATAAGATCGTGATAGTTATCTTATGTCGTCCGGGTAAATTGATTGAAATCTCAATCCAAAATATTTGATTAGTTACATAGTAATGGGAAATTTCTATGAAAAGGTATTTTAGATTACTCTTTTGATCATGAGTCCCATGATCCATAAACCATCAACATTGATAGATTATGGGAAGATCATATGTATGTAATAAAATTTGTCCAGCAAGCAGTGAACTTGGGGGGTATACTCAACGGGATCTTTCAATCAAAAGAGAGAGTCTACACTGTCAAGAGAAGCATATAGAGAACATTTTAGTTATGAAATCCAAAGAGTAAGTGTGCACAGAGAAAGCATAATATTACAATAGCAACAAGATTTGTAGTTCTTCCAATGAAATTGTCCAGATTATCCAATTGTGAACAATTAACCCACTATATTAGCCACACTTGGTTAACTACTCTGATGATTGTTCTAACCAAGATACTGATCAAATATTATTTTAAATTTCTAGTTATAGAATGTCATCCAGAATCAATCCCTGCTCGTAGCTGACATGTGCCTTTTGACATTGGAGTTGAACTCGGTAGGATAAATTTTCTGGCCAACATTTACAGATTTCTTCATTAATGGCCTCTACGTTTGATCCCTGTACCACTAGCAGTACAAGAATAATATTACATGCTAATTTCACTTCTGATACCATTTTTAAGTGGTTTACAGTAGTCAGTTTGGCAAAAAATCTGTATTTAATATATTTGACAGTGAGTGGAAGAAAGCATGTAGGTTGATTGTTGAATCATTCGATCCAAGCCATCCTAAATATATTATAACATAATTATTGTCCTACTTTCAGTTTATAATTTGTGGCTATTAAGTTATCTTATTGAAATTTTGTAGTGTCACGAATGATGTATAAAGTATAATCCTTCGTAAATTATGATATCAATAATTCAACTCCTAATTCAACTATTAATTTAGGAAGAATAATCAAGTAGATCTTGCCTTTTATCTAAAGAAGAACTCTTGGGTAGATAACAAAAATCCAGATAAGTTCCTGATTAATATATGGGTCATATGTGGCTGCCCCCGCCTTATTTGGGCAAAATTTTTTATTTTTTTTTGAAAAATAACACCATTTACATTCATCCGTATATCCCTCCTATATACCATTCGAATTTCGTCAGAAACAGAGACTCCTACGGCCTCCATCCGGACAGTAATTTTTTAATGGTAACAGGATTTTTTTAAATCGATACCATCGAGATGGAGGCCGTAGGAGTCTCTGTTTCTGACGAAATTCGAATGGCATGTAGGAGGGATATATGGATGAATATACAAGGTTTTATTTTTCAAAAAAAAATAAAAAAACGCCGAAAAATGGGGCGGGGGCAGCCCCATTTTTTCCTTAATATATATATATATATATTATGTATGTTTTCTTTTATTTATTTGACAAAACTTAAAACGCACCGTATGCGTACCTCGGATCTCAGATTTTGACACGCAATATCTTGTTTTGACCGTCTCGGAACGACGATCAATATGAGTATAATGTTGATATACTTCCGATCGAGTTTTGAATGCCCGAATTTCGAGATACGGTTTCGATTTGGATTTAAATTTTGTGATTTAAAAATATCAAACGACCTCCGATAGACGAACGGTCGATTCCGTTGGTATTGTTTCGTTGAATCGGATTTTTAGGCGGTCTCGATTCGTTTTACTGTTTTCGAATTTGCATCGTGGCTTTTTCGCGCACGCATTATGATGCGACAGATTTTTGATCGATTTCGTCCGAACGACTTTTGATTCACGATCAGATGATCGTTTTAGGTTGTTTGGTATTGACCAACAACTTGATTGGGCTCATCGGACTCAAATCGGGTCGAGTTCGGGTTTGTGTGGATTCGGATGTTACACTTTGGCCGTGGGCTGATGAAGAATATCATTGGCAATCTCGATTGCCAGAGTACCTGATAGCCATACTTTGGCATATGCGTCATCCGCCTCCCACGAGGCATTAACTCCAGTCTTCTCAGCAGGCTCTTCTTCGGTAAGGATGTGTTTCTTACCGGTTGACTTCATCATACTCATGAACTGCATTGCCCACAGTTCATAGTTCGTACCATCCATCTTTACAATAGGCGTTGGACCTTGAAAGACGCTTATAGATGGAATATCCGCCTTACTTTCTGACATACTGGTAATAGAAGACTGGAGTTGTAGACTGACGTTGTAATTGTCTACACTAACATATATGAGTTTAGTCGCTTGTGTAGACTTCAAGCAACCAACCCCATTTCTTAGGAGTTGTGAGCCCTAGAGATATATGCAGGACGGATTCACTGCTTAGGGGCGCACAAGGAGGATCGCACGATAGGGCGCGCAGGGAGCACGCGAGAGGTCACGTGAGAGGGCGCTCAGGCGAGCACTGGAGATCTGCAGGTGCGCACTGTTCGCGCGAGACGGTGCACTGGAGTATGCGCTAGGTGCGCAGGAGATGCACGCAGGCGCACTGCCGGCAACGCGTGGAGAGAGGGAGGCTCGACGGTGGGGTTAGGGTTAGGGTTTCAAGAACTCTGGTCTAGGACCGTCGCTCTGATACCATGTTGGGAAAAAATAAAAGAACTTGTTTATTCCATCAGCTCTAGGCTCTCTTATATAGGAGAGTAGCCTATGGGTAAATTACATAAAGAGTACTGCAGAAATGAAAAATAATAAAAGACTACATAAGTAGATAATATATTATATGTTCACAACTTCTACGCTAAATATTTTTCTCCTTGCTTCACTTGCTACCTCTCCAACTGGTCAATGGATGAAGACCAGTCTCCACCAAGCTCGGCTGCCACGGCCTCCTAAGAAGCCAACCTCACGTAGCGAGCCCTTGCAACAAATTCACAAAGAGGTGTATTAGCACAGATAATCAAATAATGTAATCAAAATTAATTATACACAAAGAATCAATCAACATTCAACCTACGAATGAATTAAGCAATGAATAGCACAAAATGTGAGTCAAAATTTATTATTCTCTACAACTAAATGTATAGCAAGTAAGCATGTAGAGGTCAAACCACAGAGAGCAAAACAGATAGCCTACGATTATTGTTAATCAAAGCATATTATGTACAAACATGTCTTTCATTCTATATTTTTGTGGGTTTTTAATTTATATATATGTATATATATTGGATTTTTGTATTCTTTTTTTGTTTTTGGTTTTATAATTTTGTATTTTCTATATATATTTTTTCTAACTTATATATATTATAATAGATAATAGAGTATAGAAGGTTATGTATGCCATATAGAGTAATATAATTATAAATACTAGTAGAGATTAATAAAATACAGAAAGTAAAATGTTTTTTTGTTTTATATATTTCTCTAATGTTTTTATGATTTCCCTAGAATTTTTTGCTAATTTTTACAGATTTTTAAAATCAAAAATATCTCAAATCAGGGATTTAATAATAGATCGAAATTGATTTAAATATTAAAAAAAGAAATGAGGTCCAAAATTACCTAAATCCATTTTTATATATAGATAATTATATAGAGAAAATTATAAAACAAAAAGAAATATTTGTGGGATTTTTTTTGGATTTTGGAGCTTTTTTATTTCTAGTTTTTTTTATTTTTTTCTATTTTTAGGAATATTTTTGGTCTGGAGTCAAAATATGATAAAATAAAAACCATGTAATTTTTTTTGAATTTTTAAAAAAGTTTTTCTTATTTTTTGGTAATTTATAAGCTAGTCAGGGATAAAAACGTGCTCATTTTAATTTTGATAAATAGTTAGGATGCCAAAAATGCTAAAATAAAAATATGACGTTAACGCACATGTTAGAGCAAACATCTAACCCTATTTTTACATAATTTTGGAGCATGGGGGTTATTTTTGATAGATGAAATTCAAGCACCAAAATTCATAAACTGACAAGGGCATAACTTCAAATAAAATAAACATTCGAGGCTCAACTGCAATTTTTGCAAAAATATACAATGCATATTAAATTTTATTGGACTAAAAGTAAATACAAAAATGTGCAAGTGTATCCTTACAATTTTGTCACCTCACGTGGGGCGACACGTGAGGTGACCTGCCATAGACCTAAATGGAATATGAAAGAAATATAGGGGTCTTACATGCAATTTCACCATTTTATTTACATTATACATTTTATTTATTAAACTAAAGAATAAATACAAAAAATACCGGGGCGAGATATGCAATTTACCCCTTCCTTGCACGCCATCAGAAGACTATGCTTATTCCACTTGCCACGCGTCGCCATATGGATGACGGATATCGATTCGACGATCGACGGTGCTGATTAGATCTCAGGCATGAGTTCAACGATGCATGTGAGGTTCGATCGAACGGTAGAGATCCAAACTAGAGCGGCTGATGAGATCGGATGACAGGGAGGGGCTCAGGAAGAACAGGTCAAGAACTCGCAGATGGTGAGTTTCGATCATACCTCCTGAGCTGCTCTAGTCGTCTGGAACGCTAAGGTGTAGAGCAAAATGGAGCTCAGGCTCGTCCGCTCCCAATGGTTGCTGCAGAAGATCCGCCAGAGTTCCGGTGAAGTCGTTCGAGCTCGAGAAAGGGAAGGAGCTCCATGTACCTGTTCTACTCCAAAATTGACTCCCAAGGGAGTCCTTCGGCCTCCAGAACTTGCAGGAGTTAGTCACAACGAAAAAGGGAGGTGGTGGGGGCTTATTGGTATAGATGGACAGTAGGTGCGATGTGCGGTGACTACTCCGGTGAGATGGCGGAGGTGGAGAGTCGTATCTCTAGATCCGTGCAGGATCTGGGTGAGCAGAGGGGTTCACGATGAACAAGAAGCGATTGGGAGCGACGTAAGGGTGGTAGGCACGGCGAAAAACGACCAGACTCAAGTAGAAGGGTTCGTCGGAGCGGAGATCCGGTGAACTACGATTTTAGTAATTTATGCTAAATCAAAGTACAAAATGGGTCCTATTCCTCGTCTTCCTCCCGCTCTTTTTCCCAAATCGACCACCGACGTACCCCGCGATTTCCGCCGCCCCTCCCCGCGTATCTCGCGCTCAACCTCCGATCACTCCTTGTTTGGGGCCTCCGTCAAATCCCATCGCATCCCGTCCCCTCAATCATGCGATCCCCTTCCGATCACCGCCATCTTCAAGCATCTGCCGCAACTTCTAATACAAGGAGGAGGCAGTTGTCACAGAGTCCCTCCTCCATCTTCATCGACAAGGTCCGATATCCTCCTCGGCACCGTCACAGATCGCTCTCCGCGCGAACTGCTCTCGCTTCAGCCATCACAGTTGAGCTAACGACAACTTCGATTCCTTCGCCCTTCCATTATACCCAACTCCATCTTTTACCTTCGCACAAACTCCATCTACGCTCAACCAATGCCTACATCTCCAACAGGTCCTCCGCTCGGTCGGCCTCTATGAGAGAACTCCATGTCCAAGACCCTCTGCCTCGAAGCCACCTCCTGCACAAAGCTTCGTCAACGACGCATCTCAGCATGTCCTCCACGCGACAACACTTCTCCACCAACCACGCAAGTTCTTCACCAAAGCACTGCACTGTCGTGATTCGCCTCCAACGACCGCTGACCGTGTGTCGACCATCCTTCGCCTCTCGAAGAGCTCCGCTGGATCCATGTCCCAGGGGTTCACGTGCTTCTCACGTGTAGCCTGGGGACATTTACAACCCGACCCTTGAAAGTCTACTTAATTGCAGATCAAGCCCCCCACCAGAGGTCACGTGCTACGCACGTGACCCTCTGGTAAATTTTGTAGAAATCACCCCTAGCACTCGGTAATTCCATTTATACCCCTGGTATGCATATGTTTTATATTTATTTAATTATTGTAATTGCACAAATACCCATGTGTTCCCCTGTTATTTTAGACCTCTTTATTGCATCATTTATTTATTAAAAATAGGCAATGTGTCCTACAATTAATTTTCGACATTAGAGCATGTTTGTGATATTTTTGTTGTTCATGGTTAATTAACGATTGATTGTTTCATGGAAAATTGCATATTTTACTCACTCTTTGCTCTAAGATTCATAGTTAAATAACCATTGCTCGACAAATTTCCAAAAATGCAAAGATTGTAGGATTAGGTGTGTATTATATCGTGTCCAAAAATATTTGCATTTGCATGCATGATTTGCCTGATAAAATCATTTTTGTGTATTTCAATCTTTAATTTTTAATAGGTATTAAATCTCTTATTTTGAGGTTTAAGATATTTCTAAGATCAATCACTTACTGATAGATCTTTGATAATTTCATCCCTTGAAAATAATTATATTTGATATTTATTAGAATTAATTATTGAAAATCATTGGATTTACATTCATAAATTCATAAAATATTTATCTCGCATCCAAAAATTCCAAAAAGTTTACAGTGCATTCATTTCATCATTATTCGCATATCAACCAAGTTTCATAATCTTCGGACTTAGTTTGATTGAAAATTACTTTTTAGTCCCTAAATTTTGCCTCATTTACATTTGTATCCCAACATTGTATTAGAAATAACAAAAAAAATAATGACTTGAAAACCATGCGTAGACTTTGATAGACATTATTCTAGGTTGTTCCTTTGCCTCTTGAGTTTGACTTTGGGACTTTCCCAAGTAAACTAAACATTAAACCACTTCAATATAAACTATTGTGATTATTTCTTGACTGATTCCGAATTCCCGCCTACAGTGAAACAACATATTTTAAAGCTTAATTCTCACAAATTAGTGAAGGGCATTCTCGGACTCATCACATGGCGATGTTGTTGGGGAGGCATATGACTTAGTTTTTGTCTAAAAAAATTAGTGCTCACTTTTCAACACATTATGGTAGTATGACCCCTGAGCGTGCTACTATACATTTTCCATTTATTTTCAATCATTTATTTTATGTCCTTATATTTTATTAATTTTGTATCACTCTGTTACACTTTCTCTCTTATTTTTTGTACGAAATACACGACGTATGCGGATCGGTTTTCGAAAATCGATGCATATTCACTGACTTCCGAAAAACCATAAATTAAAAGTAAGATCGAGTCGAGTCGTGAGAGAGTGTAGAGTCTAGGATTTATTTTTCTACAATTTTAATTTTTGTAATTAATTTGTCATTTCTAACGTGTCAATTTGGACTCTCGCGTGTGTAAAAAAGACTTTGAACTTTTTCTGTGGTGTGTCGTGGCATGTTTCACTCTTCAGTGAGGGTGGGATCCGACTTGAGTGGCGCTTAAGATAAACCTACACATATGGCTATTAGAGCTTCTAGATTTATTGTTTGTGCTCGTAGAACGTAGGACCACACTTCACTTAATTAGGATGCACATTAGATCGTTCAACCTAGTCAAAATTTTAACTCAATTCTCCATGGTTAATAGAACTTCTGATATGTGTTATTTTTATTTGCTTGCATTTATCTAGAATAATTTCAATTATTGTATTGCATTCCACATGGAGATTACGAGGAATCATTGTAAGTCTTCTAACTGAGTATACATTATTGGTTCACGTGCATCGGCTTTTTCCAAATTTCTTCCTCCTATTTTGTCACGTAAATTTTAAAGGAGATTGGGACTAGACTGTAGACGTGTATTTCTGCTCACCTTAAATTTTCAGTGATCACTTAATTAAAATTAGAACTGCTAACTAAATCTGACCAAAGTAACTCATAAAATCAAGAATTTTTGCGAGAGATCAACCCTGACCTTGGATTCATTTATTTTTCTGAGTGAGCAAGAGATGACACTTTAAGGGTAGAGCCCAGATCCGAATTTTCATATTGACTACTGATTCTATAAAAATGATTACCTACTTCTCAGTGAGGATCAATGGGTAGCCGGTAAACGGTACATATTTCCTTAGCAGAGTGGGTGGTTTAAAGGACACAGCGTAAGGCTCCGTCCTTAAGTAACACGACCCATACTGGCTAAAAGAGGATGCACCTAGTCGTAAGAATTCGGGACAATCTTTAAGAGAATTTTCGATACCTAATAACACGCTAAATTTTTTCCAAGATTGAATTTATCACCAACTAAAATTGAAAAGATAATTTGCTGAACTCTTGCTGCTTCATTGTGTGAGTTTGTGAACTTGGGATTTGATTTATGTTGCATTGGTGTGCGTGAATTGAGCTCGAATATCAAAAACCGCACATTTGTGCCATCACTCTCCTTTCTTGATCTAAAAAAAATTAGGATTTCTTCTGTTAAGTATTCCAAGCACTTGAACATTTTTAACCAAGATCTAGTATGTCAAGTAATAAACCTCCTTCGAAAATTATGCAACTTTTGTTCGAGCACCCGCAGATCTGTACTATGAAAATGAATTCATCTCGGTCAAATACAAATCATCATCCATTACGTCAGCTCATTCAAAAATGATGAGACATTTGTCCAAGTACCCATCAGATCTATATTATGAAAATGACTTCGTCTCAGACAGACCCGAAGCCTCAAAACCTCCTCCAACCAGACATCATCCAACTTTTACAGGAAACTCTCACCTTCGGATGAATACAACCCACTCTATGAATTACAATCCATGTTATCCGATCAAAGTCACCACAACATCACCTCCATCACTTGTGACCGCACATGATCAGCTGCTATCTTGAGATGACCCGACTTATGCTAGATTTCTTTCTAGAACCCAAGAACCATTTGAAGAACAAAACATAGAAACAAATGACTGGAAGAAATACATTAATCCTAAACATTTGTTGGGATAGGTCAACACTACACAAATCCACATCTTTCCTTGACCATAGGGAATAATATGGAATCCCGATCAAACCAGATGGAGAGGCCCGCACCTAATGATCAACCATATTGGATTGACCCTAACGATCGAATCCCTATTGATCAACCGAATTCATTCCTTCAATCAGCCTATACATACAGAGGACCAGACTGATGATATCGACACATATGAACCCTGTATGACTCCATTGTTTGGGGATACGATCAATCATGACCATGGAAGTAGACTCTACTTAAACCAACATTGCATGCCTGAGTCACGCCATGCTGAGTATGAGACCTACAAATTCCCGCAAAATCCTTCCACGGAGCAGACTCCTTCCATAACTTTTGAGAAATGTTCAGAAAATAACGATCATATATTGGATGTTCCAAGAGAATCTTCTCCAAGTTCATATAGAAAAATGGAAGATGAAATGGATGGATATCAAGTTGAAAAATGAAAGAATACTCATAAAGCTACACAGATTGCTTACATGATTGATTCTGAGAATTCTTTGGAGGATAATATTTTGAGGATAAGTAAGTAAGAGATGAATTAATGGAGGAAAAATTTAGAATTTCACTGATCGAGTAATTTCGTTTTATGGAAACTCAGAAATTAAAGTGGTGGATGAAATGATTGAATCTAATGGTGAGAATCATGAAGATATTCAGAAACTCGTAGACAATGATCAGCCTAGGGACAACCCTGACAACAACACCTCTGCCTACTACTCCCCTAGAGATGACTCTGATTCTGACTCTTCCTTGGCAAATCAAAAATCCCTCATCATCTATGGAAAGAACCATTTCACCACACCATACAGAAAATACCAAAAAATTTGAAATATTAAAAAATACTCAAAAAATTGAAAATCCAAAAAAATACATAAAAATTGAAACTGAAGACGATCTGAAGAATTTGGATCCTCCTACTTTACGGGAAGCACTGGAGAAAAGATTGATTTTTGAACTTCCCTTGATACAGGCCATTGAACACTTTCCCAACCTTAAAGAATTTGTAACGAGCAAATTAATGATGAAAAAGTCATGCAGGATGAGAACAAAGACTGAAAGACATATCTTGTCAATGGCCACCTCCTAAGTGTTGAGGAGAAAAACCAAGCGCCACATAGTGAAGCAGTTGCCCAGATTTGACTTTGGAATCTAAGACATAATATTTACCCATGATTGAATTGATGATGACTCACCAATAAATATCTAAAAAATGAGAATACGGAAGTCACTAAGTAATGGCCTGACAATTCAGGCTCACTGTCGCTGAGGCGACTACTCCAATCCTCACGTTGATCAATAATTAACCCACATAAATAATCAAGCAATTAAGAGCAGACATTAAAATTTATTATACCCTACTAAGAATTTATAATGGCAAGAAAGTAGGGGTAGAACACAGGAAGGCATTCTGCTCCTGATTTCTTTCTTAGTCTATTGTTTGTTCATAAGCTTTGTGTTGAGCTTAATTGCCATGTGATATTTGATTAAGGCATGATCAAAGCCCGATGGACCTTTAGATTTCCTACAGGTTAATCTTTGCCTACCTGTGAACATTGTATTCGAGGTAAAATGACTAGGATGTCTTTCCGTAACAAGGTTACAAGATGCAAAGGTATTATTGACCTAATACATACCGATGCATGTGGTCCCTTCAGTATCGCGACTCGAAATGGATACCGATATTATTTGACGTTTATCGATGGCCATTCGCGATACGGGTTTGTCTTCCTATTACATCATAAATCCGAAACCTTTGAAAAGTTCAAAGAGTTCAAGGCTTTGGTTGAGAACCAAACCGATAGGAAGATTAAACGGATTCGATCTGATCGAGGTGACGAGTACCTATCAGATGAATTCAAGGAATACCTTAAGGAGAATGGAATTGTTTTCAATCTCACTCCTCCTGGAACTCCCCAACTTAATGGTGTTGCTGAAAGACGCAACAGGACCATCATGGACATGGTCCGTTCAATGATGAGTAAAGCACATTACCTCTTAGTTTCTGGGGATATACAGTAGAGACTGCAATATATATCCTGAATAAGATTCCTAGCAAATCTGTGCCTAAGACTCCTCATGAGCTCTGGTATGGAACCAAACCTAGTGTTAATCAGTTGAGGGTTTGGGGTTGCTTGGTCCATGCGAAGAACGTGGACGCAAGTAAGCTAGAATCTCGCACTCGTGAGTGTTACTTCATTGGGTATGTTAAAGATGGTATTGGATACCAGCTTTATGACCCTGAGACCCAAAAGGTTTTTGTCTCTAGAGATGTGAAGTTTCTGGAGGATGATTTCCTTAAAGGTCAAGATAAAAATGAAGTAGAGGAACTCATTGAATCCCAAGAGGATTCTGAGCTTCCCAGACAAAACTGAAGAAGTAAATAAAGATGAAACACACATACCTCTTCGAAGGAGTTCGAGGGTGGTTGCATCACCTGAAAGGTATGGATTCCATGTGTCAGGCGAGACTGACATTGATCCTACTTCATTTGATGAAGCACCCGTGGATCAAGACATGGATAGATGGATGCTACCAATGAAGTCAGAGATTGACTCCATGCATAAGAATGGTGTATGGACCCTAAAGGATCCACCTAAGGGGGTAAAACCCATTGGTTGTAAATGGATCTTCAAGAGAAAGAGGGGATCTGATGGGAAAGTAGAGACTTTCAAGGCACGGCTCGTAGCCAAGGGCTACACACAGAGAGAAGGCATCGACTACGATGAGACATTCTCTCCTGTGGTTATGCTTAAATTCATCAGGACACTGCTGGCTATAGCTGCGTATCTTGACTACGACATCTGGCAGATGGACGTCAAGACGGCTTTCCTCAATGGATACCTCGAGGAGGATATCTACATGGAGCAGCCCCAGGGCTTCATGACTGAGGATGGCAAAGTATGCAAGCTGAAGAAATCCATCTATGGGCTCAAGCAAGCTTCTCGTAGCTGGAACATCAGATTTGACGAAACCATAAAGAGTTATGATTTTGTGCAGAATCCTGATGAATCCTGCGTGTACAAGAAGCTTAGTGGGAGCGTCATTGTGTTCATCGTGCTTTATGTAGATGACATCCTTATCATTGGGAATGATACAGGGATGATGACCAGTGTAAAGATTTGGCTATCCCATACCTTTGAGATGAAAGATCTTGGAGAAGCCTCTTACATCTTAGGCCTGAAGTTGTTCAGAAACCGAAAAAAGAGGATTTGGGATTGTCACAACATGGATACATTAAGAAGATTCTTGAACGATTCCGTATGGATAGTTCCAAGAATGGATTCCTACCCTTAAGACATGGTATTCACATGTCTAAAGGAATGGCTCCTCAAACTGTTGAGGAGAAGAAGGCCATGGCTGGATGTCTTCATGCATCAGCCGTAGGAAGCTTAATGTATGCCATGATGTGTACTAGGCCAGATATCTGCCATGCAGTGGGAGTGGTAAGTCGTTACCAATCCTGCTATGGAGAGAAACACCGGAATGCAGTAAAGAACATATTCAAATATCTAAGACGGACGCAAGATTACATCTTGGTCTATGGAGATGGTGATCTCCAAGTCTTGGGATATACAGATTCTGACTTCCAATCGGATGTAGATGATCGAAAGTCGACATCGGGGTTTGTGTTCTTGTTGAATGGTGGTGTTGTGAGCTGGAGAAGCAAGAAGCAGGACACTACTACAGATTCGACAACAGAAGCCGAATACATTGCCGCATCAGATGCTGCAAAGGAGGCGGTGTGGTTGCGCAAGTTCGTCCTGGAGCTTGGCGTAGTTTCCTCTGATACTCACATCCCGTTACTCTACGATAACACGGGAGCCATTGTCCAGGCAAAGGAACCCAGATGGCATCAAAAGAGCAAGCACGTGGAAAGGAAATACCACATCATTCGGGAGATACAAAAGCGTGGTGACATCATCATCACCAAGGTGGCCTCTGCCGACAACGTTGCTGATCCCCTTACCAAATCTCTGACACGGAAGTATTTTGACCAGCATGTAATGAGTATGGGTTTAAAGATTGTACGTGAATGGTTCTGAGGACTAGTGGGAGATTGTTAGCAATGTCAGCCCCGGGCGAACCATTTCTACAATAAATGTTATTGTAATGAATAAATTATCAATGATAGTTATTGATTATTTTTCACTCCCTTTTCTGAGATTAATGAATTAATGCACTATAGGGTCCCTCTGTACAATAAGGGTTATGTACCATGGCCAACCTAATGATCATACAGCTGTTGATTCATTGGATGAATCATAGAGGTTGATGCTTGAATGAATATCTAAAGAATTAGATAGAGGACTCACCAAGCATCGTCAAATGATTATTAAGTGATGATCTCCAGCCTGAGTAGGAGATGACAATCCTCTCTCAGATGGCTGATATCTGACTGACCTCTTGATGCAGGTCCTCTACATGGGAATAGTGATTCGGAGGTGCCAGGTTAGTTGAATCAATGGGTTGACTTGACGAGATCAAGATAACCAACGACCTACGTTGAATACTGTCATAACATAGGCATGCATCCTCTGACCGAAGACAGATGTGTTGCTATATGTCTGAGTGTGTACATTTGGCAGAGCAATAGGTTGATGACCTAACCAAGGTCTATACACCGGCGAGCTGGTGTGTATGTAAGGACATATGAGTAATATGATCTCTCAAAGGGATCGTACAGGTTCACTTGTGAACCGGGAGACATGAGTTCACTGATGAGGTATTGGGACTGAACAAATTACATGCATGGTCGTGATGCTTTGGAAGCATGACATGAATTTGATAGTAAGATATATGCTTTGTGAAAGCATATGATCTATACCAAATCCCGATGACCAAGATTGAGAAACTTAAATGATCTAACCCTGAAGATGACAGTGCAAAAGTGATCTTTATCTTCAGAATGATCATTCTTCCAGTATACAGGATGTACAAGTATTGGGAATACCTGAGGGTGATTTGATCATATACGATTGTATAACCATGACGCTTCCATTCCAAGGGAGTGATGAAACAGGTTTGGATTTTAGTGACTCCTCCTATTAGAGAAGTGACCTAATCTTAGTCCATGAACTGGACATTGATCTGAATGAGATTCAGATGCAATGAGAAGATTAGGTCTACGGTCTTGATTTGATCAAGCATCAGTGAGAGGTCCATGGGATCTGGATTTGAGATATGATCTCAACATCTAAGTCACTATACGAGGAACAATACAATCGCCCTGTCCTTATATCCAAGTATCTGCGGAGAGATTGCATTATTCTTGAAAGGTTCAAGAATAATTCCATAAGATCTAAGCAATGAAGAAATCATGATTAAATGTGATTTAATCATCTTGATATATGAAGAAATTATCCAATATAATTAAATGTGATTTAATTATTATGGATAACAATAATGTGGATAGAAATATCTAATTATTCATAATATATTATAAATGTGATTTATAATGTATTAGAGAGAGAGCTAATTATAATTTATATGTGTTGATTAATTATTATGTGTATTGGATACACATTGTGTAATTAATTAACAATGTAAATTATATATTGTTTTGGGTTGTGAATATGATTCACATTTTTTCCAGGGCAAGATTGCAATATTCTCAAATATAATTGTGAATTATTTTTGATGAATAAAACCCAACAAATTTGTTACAAATAAATAAATAGAGATTTCTATATAGAGATATGCAATCTCATGAATTATCATGAGATTGCTCTCCACATGGAAAGGGTGGGCGGCACCCTATTCCCAATAGGAATGGGTGGTCGTCCACATGGAAGGTACATGGAGATGAAATCCCCATGTATTTTCTCTCCTTATTTATTGGTTTGATTTAGGACTAATTTATATTTGATTTTGTCAAATATATTTTAATCCAAATTTGTTGTTTTTGACAACAACAATCTTGACCATTGGATTGACATAAATTTATCTCATCTATTGATTTTATGTGTCCCATGGATTGAGAGATCCATGGATCCCAAAACTCTATAAATAGAGAGGCACACCATGCTCTCTCTTTACATGCAATATTGGAGCTCTCTCTCTCTCTTTCTTCATACACGACAGCCCTCTCTCCCTCTATTTTTGGTGGCCGTCCACCATACTCTAGAGGAGAGAAACGTCGACGCTCTCGCCACCGCGCCGCCACTACGACGTTTTTCGGTTCTCCGTCTTCTTGGAGTGTTGCACTCACGAAGGAGACGTTCGATCTCGTGCGACGAGATCAGGAGCAACTACGCTTGGATCAACTTCTTGGATTGCGAGGACAACACGGTTCATCCCCGTGCTCGCAAGCGGTCTCACCGACGATCGGACTTGAGACAGGAGGTCTCTTCTCTTAGAGACTTGATCAACCACACTTCAAGAGGTATTACATCATACTTGTTGTGTTTATAGATGAAACGATCTGAGAATGGTTCTCGGATCATGTGGTTTCATCGAATAAAAATTTTAAATTCCGTTGCACTGAACAACTAGTGCGACTAGTCGTTCTTCGTCGTATTCGATACGACGATCACGCTTCCGTGATGCGCTTGAGGATAATTCCATATCCTTCAAGCGCCTCATCCAAGATATCCATTTGTCAAGGAAGCCCTTCCTCCGCAGCACTGACCACAGGAATCTCCATTCGAGACTATCGTACGCCTTTGCAAAATCCACCTTCCAAAGGACACCGCTCGTACCCCTCCGCCACCAGTCCGCAATGATATCATATCATACATGATATCACATCTTCTTATTGTATCCGAATCATTTTCAGATAAATGTCTAGCAATTGGATCAAGATTGAATGCCATATCTACTGAGAGGAGTCACTAAAATCCAAACATATTTCATCACTCCCTCGGAATGGAAGCGTCACAGTTATACAAATGTTTAAGATCACATCACCTCAAGTATTCCTAATATTCGCACATCCTGCGTCCTGGAAGACCTAAAATAAACCCAAAGTTCTGATCTCAATTAAATTGTCTTCTTCAGGTATTTATCATTAAGTTTCTCATTTAATCATTGAGAGGTATCGATCATATGCTTTTCTTGGGAAAAATGATCCATCTGTTTATTCCAATAACCCTAGGCTTTCTTATATCGAGAGCAGTCTATGGGTAAATTATATAAAGCATACATAAGTAAAGAGAGTTAAGAAATAGTCCAAGAAACAGGAAATAAACATGGTAACATAAAAAAATCTATACACTCCCCCTTAAGATGAAGCATAGATGTCTATCATGCTCAGCTTGGACAGACACTTCTGAAAAGGTCCTCGAAGTAAGGCCTTGGTGAGAATATCTGCAATATGGTCTCCTCAGCTAACATGAGATGTGGAAATAAAACCCTTCTGAATAATATCACGTATATAATGGCAATCAATCTCAATGTGTTTGGTGTGCTCATGAAATGTTGGGTTATTTGCAATAAATGTAGTAGCATGATTGTCAGATTTCAGTGACATGCAAAGAGGAACTGTTAACGCATATAGTAGTATATGTATCCCTTCGTTATTTTTATTTTTAGTTGTATGCTTTATGTAATTTACCCATAAGCTACTCTCCTATATAAGAGAGCCTAGGGCTTATGGAATAAATAAGTTGTTCATTTTTTCCCAAAATGGTATCAGAGCGACGGTCCTAGACCGGAGTTCTCGAAACCCTAACCTACCCCTCCCCACCCGCTGGCCTTTCGTTCTCTCTCCATCTCATCAGCACCGCCGGGGCTCACCTTAGCCACACCAGCACCCTCGTGCGCCGGTGTCGCTGCTCCTACGCGGCTGTGCCCCTGCGCGAACAACGCCTCTCCCTGCGCGAAGAGCGCCCCTACGCCTCTCCCTGCGCGACGAGCGCCCCTACGCAAACAGCGCTCCTGCGCCTGCACTGCGCCTCTGTGCACTGTGCACTGCTGTGCACTGCGCGAGCGCGCCTCCACTGCGCCTGCGCGCTGTAGCCCTCTTGCGCGATCCAGCACTCCTCTGTGCTGTGCGCGCACATCTCTTGTGCGCGTACATCTCCTCGCCTGCGCCCTAAGCACGTGAGATCCAGTTGCTAGGGCAAACTAGTTGTATGTGCGCGTGCTTTTTGCGTGCATGTACGTGTACTAAGCCCTAGGGCGCACATCTTCATCTACATGGGTTTAGTTGCTTGAGGTCTACACGTGTAATTAAACCCGTCTATGTCATTGTAGACGAATCTCATCCTCTGTCAATCGCTCCAGTCTTCCATCTCCAAGTATGTCAGAAAGCAAGGCGGATATCCCATCTATTGGTGCCATCTATTGGTTCCTTTCGTGGTCCAGCGCCTATTGTAAAGATGGACGGTACAAACTATGAACTGTGGGCAATGCAGTTCATGAGCATGATGAAGTCAACGGGTAAGAAGCACATTCTTACCGAACCAGAGCCTGCTGAGAAGACTGGAGCCAATGCCTCTTGGGAGGCTGATGATGCATACGCCAAAGTTTGGCTATCCGGTACACTGGTAATTGAGATAGCCAATGACATTCTACATCAACCCACGGCTAAGGATATGTGGGACATTCTGGCGGCTACATATTCACAGACAAAGAACGAGACAAAGATTCTGCAACTCCAGCATGATATCTTCACTATCAAGCACAATGGTCGCCCTCTCCATTCTCTCTATACATCACTAAGAGGGATGTTCGAGAAGCTCTATAGCTTCATGCCCTTGACAGCCATGCCAGAACAACAGAAGACATATAGGAACGCGACTATGGTGGGTGTGTTCCTGGTTGCACTTGATCCAGAGTATGAGGCAGCACGATCACAGATTTTGGCCGAGTCTACTATTCCTCCCATGGAGGAAGCTTTCCATAGAATGAGTCGGATCACAGTTCCTTCCACGGCCTCGAGTCCGAATACTTCAGCCATGGCAGCCAACAGGGGTCGCGGATTTCATCACCAGGACCGTGGACGTGGACCTCGTGGAAGAGGTGGCCGCACTAGGTCAACATGTACCTACTGTCACCGCGTTGGACACAATGAAGACACATGCTACTCGAAGCATGGATTTCCTGCATCCGTACGGGTGGCTGAGCAGATAGAGCCTCCATCTGCTGCTACTTTGGATCAACGGTTCGACGATCTAGTTGCCCGTCTGAGGGGTATTATTCCACCATCTGGTCCAGCACCGACTACGGAGAGTCAATCTGATACCGCTGCTTCTGCCTCTGCGTCTACCAGTGCTTCAGGTAGCATACTTGCATTCACCAGTAGTAGATCAGATACATTACCATGGATTATGGACTCGGGCGCTACACATCACCTATGTGGCGACGAGAGTTTACTTACAGGATATACTCAGATTCCTCCAGGCCGAACAGTAGTAATTGCCAATGGTACACATTCGCCCATCACTGGTCGGAGGGAGATTAGATTGACATCTTCTAGACAGCTCAAGAATGTGCTACATACACCTGATTTTTCAATGAATTTGTTGTCAATTAGTCAGATTACGAAGGATCTACATTGTCGGGCAATTTTTGATCCATCTTCTTTGATTTTTCAGGACATCCATACGGGCAACGTGATTGGTCGTGGCTATGAGCAAGGTCTCTACCGCCTGAATCAGACCCCATTTGCTGGAACCTCATCCCTTCCCACTGGACAAGTATCTACTTTATTGTGGCATCTGCGCTTTGGACATTTACTGCTTCAGAAGTTGCGTCACGTGTTACCTTATGGTCTTCCTCACATACCTATTCAATGTGAGGCGTGTCAGATGGGAAAGCATCACAGGTCGTCCTTTCCCAGTCGTCCAGGTCGGAGTAGTACCTCCAAGTTCGAGTTATTTCATATTGATGTCCGGGATCCGAGTCGTGTACCTGATCATCAGGGACACAGATTTTATATAGTATTTGTGGATGATTTTTCTAGAGTGTCATGGGTGTTTTTGATGAAAAATAAATCTTAAGCGGGAAATATCATTATCCATTTTCTGAATGAAATACAAAATGTTTTCTCCACATCTGTAAAGTTTGTGAGAAGTGATAATGCTTTAGAATTGTGCACCAATATTCTTGCCAATTATTACTCCTCAAAAGGGATTGTTCACCAAACATCTTGTGCTCATACATCTCAACAAAACGGCGTTGCTGAAAGGAAACACCGTCACCTTCTTGATGTCACAAGATAACTTCTTATACAGAGTCATGTTCCCTACTCTTACTGGGGTGATGCAGTTCTCACTGCATGTTACCTAATCAATCGTATGCCTTCTTCTGTCTTGAATGAACAGATTCCGTTTTCCCTCATCCATCCTGGGAAGGATCTGTCACTCTTACTCCTCGTGTGTTTGGTTCGGTTGCCTTTGTCCATCAGTTGTCACCTGGTACTGACAAGCTCTCTCCTAGGGCTGTCAAATGTGTTTTCGTTGGGTACTCCAGAACTCAAAAGGGGTACAAGTGTTTTGATCCCCTGCGTCGGCGGTATATGGTCAGTGCAGATGTTACATTTTTTGAATCTGTTATGTATTTTTCAGCCTCGGGAGACAAGCAGCTACCACCTCCATCTACTGATGCCATATACATGACACACACCACCTCAAATGCCGTCATCAACACCACCAACACCACAACCACCACCGCTACCACCACATATAGCTGTCTCACCGCTACCGTTCCATTATACCCGTAGGCCTCCTCCCGCTCATGGTCGTGACTCGTCTCCTAGCTCGCCTATGGTATGTAATGAAAATATTTCTATTGATGGATCTGACGACATTTCTGAGCAGGATATGTTGCAGGGGCCAGATGAGGCTACAGCAGATTTAGATGTTCCCATTGCTCTAAGCAAATCGAAGAGCAGTTGTGTTACATATCCATTGTCAGCATCTGTGTCTTTTGAGAGATTATCTGGAGATTTCAGGACATTTGTGGTGGCACTGTCATCTGTAGATATTCCACGGAGTCATCAAGACGCTCTGCAGGATAGTAGATGGCGGCTAGCAATGGAGGAAGAAATGGCGGCACTTCAGTCCAGAGGAACTTGGAGTTTGGTTCTTATACCTCCATATGTGAACCCGGTGAGCTGTAAGTGGGTGTTTACAGTGAAGCACAATGCAGACGGCTCTATTGATAGGTACAAGGCACGTCTTGTTGCACGTGGCTTTACACAAACATACGGGGTGGATTACCTTGATACATTCTCGCCTGTGGCCCGTCATTCCACTCTCCGGATCTTGTTGTCCGTTGCAGTAGCTAGAGACTTGCCGCTCTATCAATTGGACGTGAAGAATGCATTCTTATATGGAGATTTGCAGGAGGAAGTCTATATGCAACAACCACCCGGTTTTGCTGTTGAGGGGGAGTGTTCCAAGGTATGCAGATTACATAAGGCTATCTATGGCCTTAAGCAGAGCCCCAGAGCATGGTTTCAGAAGCTCTCAGACCTCTTTGAGAAACAAGGATACAAACGCTCCAATGCTGATCATTCCTTGTTTGTACAGAAGACTGCTAGAGGTATTATTGCAATTATGGTTTATGTAGATGATATCTTGATCATAGGAGATGGTGAGCAGGGCATAAAGCAGGCGAAAGAAATGCTGGGAAGCGAATTTGTCACTAAGGATCTTGGTGTTCTTAGATATTTTCTGGGGCTGGAATTTGCTAGAAATCCATATGGGTTAGTAATGTCACAAAGGAAATATGTTACAGATCTGTTGAGTGAAACAGGTATGCTTGGGTGTCGACCTGCTACGACACCAATGGATCCCAACATGAAGCTCTATGATGATGATACAGAGGAGGTGGACAGGAGAAGATACAGAGAACTGGTAGGCAAACTGTTGTATGTCACGATCACTAGACCAGATATATTATTTGCAGTGAGTCGTGTGAGCTAGTTCATGGAGCAACCACGCCAGGTTCATATGGATGCAATACATATGATTCTTAGATATCTCAAATCATTTCCAGGTGCAGGTCTGCTATTCAAGAAAGGAAAGGGGATTTCTACCTCAGCATGTGCGGATGCAGACTATGCAGGATGTCCCATGAACAGGAAGTCCACCTCAGGGTATGCCGTCTATGTCGGAGATGCCCTAGTCTCATGGAGAAGCAAGAAACAGACGGTGGTAGCTAGATCTAGTGTTGAATCCGAATATAGGGCTATGGCCCAGGCTACTACAGAAATGATGTGGGTGAAAGCTGTACTTACAGACCTATGTCTAAATGTACCACTTCCTATGAACTTGGAATGTGATAATCAGACAGCCTTTTTCATTGCAAACAACACAGCATTCCATGAGCGGACCAAGCACATTGAGGTTGACTGTCACTTCATACGTGACATGATTCAGAAGGGGTTCATTGCTACGTCTCATGTTACCTCAGATAATCATACTGCGGATATATTCACCAAAGCATTACTACGAGGCCCATTCCAGAAGTGTGCGTCCAAGCTGAGCATGATTGATATCTATGCTCCATCTTGAGGGGGAGTGTTAACGCATATAGTAGTATCTGTATCCCTTCGTTATTTTTATTTTCAGTTGTATGCTTTATGTAATTTACCCATAGGCTACTCTTCTATATAAGAGAGCCTAGGGCTTATGGAATAAACAAGTTGTTCATTTTTTCCCAACAGGAACCTCTATGTGTAAATCTGTAAGAACAACTCGAACCCAAACCATTTCTGTGCTAGCCTGGGCCATAACCCAATACTCTGACTCATCACTAAACTTGGCCACAATAGTTTATTTCTTGTTCTTTCATGAGACAAGAGAATCTCCAACATATGCGGCAAATCTTGTGGTGGACTTCCTATCCTTAGGGCACCTTGCATAATCTGCATCTGTGTATGCCGAGACGGTGATCGACTTATCTTTTCTAAACAATATACATGCACGTAGAGACGATTTAAGATACCTTAGTATCATCTGTATAGCGTCCATATGTACCTGACACGGTTGCTTCATGAATTGGCTAACTCTACTAACTACAAATGAGATATCTAGTCAAACATCCGTAACATAAAGGAGCTTTCCTACCAGCTTTTTTACCTTCTCCTATCTACTTCATCAATTTTAATTTTGTACAGCTTCATGCTTGGATCCATAGATGTAGTAACAAATCTACACCCAAGCATACCCATGTCACTAAGCAGATCAGTGCCATATTTCCTCAGGGTCATTACTAGTCCTTGCTGATTTCTGGCAAACTCCAATCTCAAAAAGTATCGGAGAGCTCCAAGGTCCTTGGTAATGAATTCACAACCCAGAAAGACATTAGCCATCCTTATTTCTGTAGGTCTTCTCTTGTAATGAGAATATCATCAACATATACCGTAATAGCAGTCATACCTCTGGTAGTTTTCTGTATGAAAAGAGAATGATCTGCATTGGATCGTTTGAATCCTCGTTTTTCAAACAAACCTGAGAGATTTTGAAAATAAGCTGTCGGGTTATGCTTTTGTCCATATATGACCTTATGAAGTCTACATAATTGTGTACACTCCTCAGTAGTAAAACCAGGTGGTTGCTGCATATAGACTTCCCCCTGAAGATCGCCATATAGGGATGCATTCTTAACATCAAGTTGAAACAGAGGCCAATCTCAAAGAACCGTAAAGATAAAAGAATCCTTAGGGTAGAATGACGTGCAACGGGAGAAAAGGTATCCAGATAATCCACCCCATCTGTTTGTATAAAGCCTCTTACAACTAGCATGGCCTAGTATGGATCAATGCTACCATTTGCATTATGTTTCACTGTAAAAACCCACTTGCAGCTCCCTAATGATGCCCCAGAAGGAGCAGGTAATAGACTCCATGTACCTGTTAGAAAATACACATGCGGAAACGAAATCAGAGAAAATAATATAAACATGAAGAACACATGGGATTTAACGTGGAACCCTACACCATAAGGAGCGGGATGAAATCACGGGAGAATGCCTCAGAGGGTTGGTGTGTCTATTGACTTTATCTCAATGGACTACAGGGGTGTGGGGCTCTATTTATAGCACCCACGGAGTCTCCACATCCCACAGGTGGTAGATGTGGTACTAAACTCTTGATGGGGTCAATGGATCTCTCCAGGATCCATTTACCCATCACCCTCATATATGACGCATACAATGAATACTCCAACACCCCTCCTCAAGATGGAGCATGCAATGCTCAGCTTGGACAAACAGAAAGAAACTCAACTCACGCAACAGGACAATACAGACAATATCAACTCAACACGCACAACTGTTGTTGTCGAGGATGTTGCTTCTCATGTCCTGCATGTGAGGAGGACGAATGAGCTGGAGTGTGAGTCTGCTAAATCTCCTCGTCGGAGAGCATGTGCTCTGAACTGCGTCTGTCAGAGTTACTGCAACTGGAAATGAGTCTCCTTATCGGAGTATTCTGGCCCGCCACAATATGTGGGCAACTGCTCCATCTCTGAAAAGGGCCGAACTGAAAAAGGTCGTGGAAGTGCAGTCCTCGTCGGAGTTCACTGTCGCTGGAGAATGGAGTCTGAAAAGTCTCCTCGTCGGAGAACTGGGTCTCTCCCATCTAGCACAGATGGTACACTACTCTGGAGTACCTATGATACCACATGAAAACTCTTACCCACATGGCATAGGGAATGGTCCTCTGCTCTGGATTCCCTATGGCTCATATGAAAACTCTGGCCGATACAACACAAGATGATAGGGACCACGAACAAAAGATGGCATGCATCTGCACATCTGAAAAGACCGCATACTCGTACATGTGTGAAACCGAAGACTCGGAAAATATCTGACGTCGAGTCTGAACAACTGATCTGTAGAGTCTGGAGAATCTGGTCGGTCTGAAATTTGACATCTGGAGAAGACCTGTGATTCTACATAATACTCCCCTTTTCTCCCATACTTGTCAGAAAATGGCAATCGTCGACCAAGTTGGGAGAAGACATGAAAAATCGGAGTTAATATAAAATTCCAAAAAAATCTTGCAACTTTTCTTCAATTCAATTTTTTTCCTTTTTTTAAGTTGTCCAAACAATATCTTTTTCTTTTTTTAAAAAAATATATTATTTTTTCAAACCGTTTAACTTTTTTGGCTTTTTCTCCTTTTTTTGCATATGCGTACGGCTTTTCAATTTTTTTTTGAAAAAAGCATATGACCTCTTTTTTTTTATGTATGCACCTCTTTTTCTCTCTTTTTTTGAACTGACATGCTCTCTCTCTCCATTTTGTTTTTTTTGGCATGCAGGACCTCCCCCTTTTTCTTTCAATCAAATTTTTTTTTGATACACTGCAGGCCCAGTTGGGCCAGCAATTTCTTTTCCCATTTTTTTATAACTAAATGGGCATTGGGCCCGCTCTGGCCCCCATTCATTTTTTCTTCCTTTTTTTCTATCAAATGACTTTCTGCACAAGCCCAGGTAGTAGGGTTCCTATTTGGGAACCCCTTTTTCCATCGAGCACCCCCCTTGATTTGGGGATTCCGCTTGGGGTTTGCCTCGCGTCGCATGTGTGAGGTGAGGGAGGAGGTGCCTGTGAGGAGTAGTAACGCGGGAGGAGGATCGATGGCGAGAGGGGCATCGTCACGTGGCGTCGCCTGGAGCGTTGCCTAGGAGCGGCAGCATCGATGGAGATCTTTGTGATGCATCGCCAAAGGGTTTTTGCATGGAGGGCTATTACGACCTGGGCGGTGATGCTGAGTACGGCGACCTGGGTAGCGCCGCCTGAAGGTGGAGTGCGGAATGCGTAGGGCTGGAGCGAGTCCCACCTAGGGAGGGAGCCGCGCCATGGGACTGGAAAGAGGAGCGCGCGAAGGTGCCACCGAAGTCTGGGGTCGCGCCTGGGTCCTGGGTGCGTGAGGGGAAGCAGTTGTTGGAGATCACCCGGATCTTCTTGTGAGACATACCACCGCCGATAGGTTTGGAGGGGAGAGTTGTGCATCGCTCCAAGAGATCTTTGCGGTCTGGAACCTCCTGGAAAGGGCTCTGTGGCCTGGTAAGGGCTTTGAGGAGATGAGCTCCGCTGGGCTATCTCCGTAGATGAAGGGCTTTGGGACCTGGAACCGCCGCTTTCGCGCTTGGAGGTCACTACCTCCTGGAAGATCTCGAAGGAGCGCCGCCTGTACGAGAATCATCTCGTGATGCATGCACTAGAATCGAGATGCGGTGAGCAGAACTAAGGATTCGGAAAAAAACCCTTTAAGTTGAAAAATAACATGATCTTCGTAAAAGTGGTCTTCACGAACTAAACGCCATAATCAACTCTTAAACAGAAATAAGAATAAGAAAAACTCGAGATTCGAACCCGCTCCGATACCATGTTAGAAAATAAACATGCGGAAATGGAATCAGAGAAAATAATGTAAACATGAAGAACACAAGGGATTTAACGTGGAATCCTACTCCCTAAGGAGCGGGATGAAACCACGGGAGAATGCCTCAGAGGGTTCGTGTGTCTATTGACATTCTCTCAATGGACTACAGAGGTGTGGGGCTCTATATATAGCACCCACGGAGTCTCCACATCCCACAGGTGGTAGATGTGGTACTAAACTCTTGATGGGGTAAATGGATCTCTCCAGGATCCATTTACTCATCTCCCTCATATATGACGCATACAATGAATACTCCAACAGTATAGTACCTCTAGATTGTAGAGACGTCATCTCCTCCTCCATGGCTAGACGACACCAACTGTCTGTCAATGCCTCCTGGTAAGTCTGTAGGATAGCCACAGTGTTCAGAGCAGGTACAAACTTCCCAAAATCTCATGTCAACTGTTCAAAGGTGACATGAGAAACAATTGGATACGAAGCACAGGAACGTTGCTGCTTCCTAATAGCAATGGATAACTCCATATCATCATAATCATTCCTGCCAACACCCTAATCATCATCCTCCTGAGAGAAGCCCTATTGAGAATCATTATTAATCCCATCATCAGAAGCAATGCTATCAGAACAAAGCTGGGGCATGTTGGATGATGGACCAGGAGCATGTGCAGGAGCAGACTGTCGATTGTAATGATGAGGTAGTGGAGAAACTAGATTAATGGGTGGTGTGGGGTTGATGGTGGTGATGGAGGTGGTAATGGAGATGGTGTGGGAGGTGGTTGACGAATGGGCGGAGGTGGAATGTAGACTTGATCATCCGAATATGGAGTCAACCTGTTACCTGTAGGAAAAAAATGACAGGCTCGAAAAATCTGACATTTGCATTGACATAATATTTCCTGTGTAGCAAATCATAGCAACGATAACCATTATGAGTTCTACCCAACAAAGACACATTTGACAGCCCTTAGCAGCGCTGTAAACAAAAAAAATATTATATAATTAGACTAAATTTTTAGTAATCTTCTAGACAGCCATTTGGCTTTCCATATCTTTACACTTGGCAAGATATAATATCCCCTTTCCCCTTATTTATACCCCCAAAGCCTTTCCTCTTTGCTTCTCCAACGAAACCCTCATTCCATTTCCCTCTCCTTCTTGATTCCCAATTCTATCCTTCGTTATTCTCCAAACTTCACATTAAACCCCAAAGAAGCTCCAGCCGAGAAGCTTTGTGGCAGCACTCCACTTCAATTAGAGCACTCTAATGCTGCTTCCAAACAGCAGCTTGAAGCTGCTGAGTTCTTCCTCCTGGAGCTTTTAAACAACCATGAAGAACAGCCCTGGTGTGGATGTTTTTAGCTCCAGATTCCAGCCTGCATGCAAGTGATTTCTCTCTTAGAAATCAAAAATCTGAAAACCAAAGAGGTACCAATTTTCCTTTTCATTTCTACTCATCAAAAATCACCATTTGAGGATCTAATCTATATTTTTCCCCTTATGTTGCTGTCCAGCAGTGGTTTAGACCACTGTTACATGCTATTTTGAAATAATTTTGAGCCCAAAAGATTGGAATCAAAGATACCTCCTTCCCCACTTTGCTGCCATGCATGCCTATTATACTTGTTTCTCTGTACAATCCTATCTTCTTTTGCTGCCATGCATGTATAACCACACATTGTAAGCCAATATTCCGTGTTGGGGGATTATCCTTAAGCAACTGTTTATTTATTAATTTTTTAAAAAAATATTAGTAACAGTTCCTGGAAAGATTATTTATATCAATTATGAGAGTTAAATTCATGAAGAAGGGGGTTAGCATGTTTCCATAGCTTCTGGAGGGTACTGTACTGTACTATACTGTAGACTGTTGGTAAAAAAAATATATAATTGAGAAAATATAAATCTCTATTACTGTATTCTTATATTCTGTATTCTGTCTACTCAAAAATTATTTTCATTCAAAGGTTAAAATTTAAAAAAGGATATTATCTAGGCATTTAGTCATTGTCTTCACTATATAAAGAATATGAAAGTAATTAGATTCTAAAGACATGGTATGATATCTGCTAAAATTTTAGTCTCGAAAGTTTAAATTAGAACTTTGTCTGTCTGCTACTAAGTATGTCCACGGCCCAAATTTTTATGTAAAATTTTGAAATCTAAAAGTCCTGTATTCACTATTAAAGGATATACTACAATTTCCTATGTAAAAAAATTGTCTCATCTTTTTCGTGGTTACTGGAACATCACATTATAGTCATTTTAAAGTTATTTTCAGACCTATCTATCCTTTGATATTGTAGGATATTACGTAAGTCTGTCAGAGTATGTTGTTCTTTATCTAGCAATTGGCCTCTCATAATATACACTTGCTAAATTGAGTGTTAGCTGGGATTGTACATTTGTAATCATCTATATAGCTCTAGCTAGTATACAGTAGCCATGTAGTTTCTTATTTTTAGGATTATATTATTTATGAATATCCCGTTATGGAGGATTCACGGTCTAAGGCATCACAAAGCTCTTCCGAATTGGTCCTTATGAAACATGTCCATCTTCGTGGGTATCTATTGTAGTGCTCATTATGATTGGATTAGTGGAAAGTAATGGAAAATAAAACCAAATCTTTTCCTATATTAAGTGAGAGTCTGCTGCATATACATGGTGAGCAAAGAAATCTATTCTTCGACATGTGAGCAAAGAAATCTATTCTTCGACATACTTCGGGGCTTGGGTGCAAATGGGATACATATATGGAATTTTTTTCTATCAGCCTCATATATCCATGAATTGTTCCAATAAGACTGCCAGTCTAATTCATACTGTTGATATACTTACCAAGAATCTTCTATGAGAAACTGCTTGAACTTTTTGGTAGAACAAGCTTACATGATAAACATGCTTCAACTAAAAAATATATATATAAAATAAAATTTAAAAGACAAGCTTCGGCCTAAGCTTAAGGAGTAGTTATGTATGTTAATGACATGGAACAATGATCTAGGTCTGCCCTTCTCAATACAAGTTAAACTTTAAGTTGTAAATATATAATGATCAAGAAATCCTAATATTTTCATGATCAAAAATCCTCAATCGATTGAATCTTGAGTAGAATTGGTTATATTGCTAAAAAAATGATGGCAAAATACCTAGATCTGCAAATTTACCATAGCAGAAAAAAAAAGGATGTTGATAAATCTGTAACAATTGATATTTAAGAGTGCCGGTCACGGTAAACCTTACACCTGACCGTGCGAGGGCGCGGTGACCCTCAGCTGGGCAGAGGAAAGGAAGCCCAGTTTGGGCAGCGGCCGCCAAGTGCGCGGGTCTAGGATCCCAATCCCCCTTCGGTTTTTAACGTGAGCTCACAGTGGTTTTACGCCTCGTTGGGATCCCGACTTTAGACCAGTTACGCTGACCCGTTGTTTAGGATACCCAGGCGGGGGATCCTTGGTTTTCAGTTTTACGTACGAGCTCGGTTACCCATTACCGGTCGGGTTGTTTCTAGAGCGACTTTTCCGGGAAGTCCCTCTCACCCGTCTCAGTGGCGTAGTTTGGGAGTGTAGACCTATCCCTCTATTGGACCGTCCTTCCAATTAGAGGGCGAGACGGAAGAGCCTTTTGTTGGCTTCTTCACCGCTTGAGTTTTTCTTTCGCCAACAGACTTGGCGATTCTACATCCTGATCCTCCATATCTATATCTACATCATCTAGAGTTACATTTGAGGCTGTTGCATTAAGGTTTGAAGGGATTGATTTTACATCCAGATCATCCATCTCTACATCTACATCATCTAGAGTTACATCTGAGACAGTTGCACTTGAGGTTTTAAGGGATTACAATTAAAGTTGAGTAAATGGAAAAGACTATAATCTAATTCGAAATCTCATTAAGCTAGTGGACGTGTTGGGAACTTAGTTAGGATGCATTATACAACACCGCATGCCTACGGAGGCACCCCAACCCTAAGACATTCCCCAAGTCTTAGAGTCATAGTGTGAGGTTTCATAAGAACCAAGACCACAGACTATCCACTAGACTTAAGATTTTAATAAATCTTTATATCTTCTCATCTCACCTTTCCCATCATCAAAAATCCATAAATATGATCTCTGAGTACTATGAGAATAAAATATACAATCACTTACGATAGAAATATGCTTATGTGGGGATTGTTGGGATAATAGGTAATCATAAGAGGTGCTTACTAGAATTTGGAAACCTTTTTCAATTGCAAGTAGGAATAAATTTTAATTTGAGTTGATCTTGCCTCTCTACTTGCCTGGTTTTGGTCACAATAAATGCCTGTTATTTTATATAAGTTTTTGGGAGGTACCGGCAATCGCTGACTCCTCTTCTTTCCTAACATGTTTGGCAGGCAAACAGCCTGCAGTTCAGTAGCTATACATGGGTCCAGGAGATAAATTTTATACCCAACGGTATGGTTTATTTTGTGCCAGTTTTTGTTCACTTTATAATGTATTATGTTTCTTTCTCTTCAATCAGATTTTGGGATATACTGTATGTACTGTCAGACTTTGTACATGTAAAATATATGGAAGTTAATGAAATGAAATTTTGGTGACCATTGTTCTATGAGTTTGTGGTTATAAATGTTGATATGAATGTCAGATGAAATCATTTCATTCGCGAAAAATTTTTCCTCGTACTTTCAGTTACTTAATGCGATAGTAATGATTGTTGTAACGCGAAATGTGTGATTAACGGGTACCCGGATCCTATGGGGTTCACATTTGGTATCAGAGCAGTGGTACCCCGATACACACATTCACGGTATTTTAATTCCGATCGCATTAAGTTCTCAGATAACGGCAGTCTTCTGACTTGTTGTAAGTCTGAAAAGGGAAATATGACATTCATATTCAAATACCACAATTGTCACCAATTTCATTAACTTTCATATTATATCCCAAGAAGAGAAAAGCATATATCATATTATCTGCGAACCATCGATTTTATGACTAAAAATGGTTCTCATGCAGAGCCATGTCATCCCGACCAGACCAGGAGATGACTAACCAACTAGTACACATACTGACTACTCTTGTCAACCTTTCCATGATCTACTTAATTCTAGTGTGGCACACTCTTTTCTTGCTTCGAGACTACTAAGCTTCTTTAGGTAGAGTCGTAGAGACTCTCTCTTCTTCATATCACATTCAAGGGCCAGGTGGCCAGCTGGTTGTTATTTCTTAGATAGTTAGGCACTTGCTCGTACTGATTGAAGGACACGAGATGCTCGTAGATTGTCTACTTCTACGGCTTGATGAGTTTGACTTAATTTTGGGCATGTATTGGCTATCTACTCACCATGCACTTGTTAATTGCTTTAGGAAGACGGTTGTCTTCAGAATTACATATTTACCCGAGTTCATTTTTGAGAGTGCTATACATGACTCCACCACGAAGTGTAATTCAATGTTGCGAGCTCAGCGACTTGTTGATTAGGGTTGTGATTCAAATCTTGCATTTGTTCGGGAGATATCTGATCAGGAGCCGATGACACAGGACATCAGAATAGTATCTGAATATCCAGATATGTTTCCTGATGAGCTACCAGGATTTTCTCCTGAGAGAGAGATCGAGTTCGAGATCACATTATTACCAGACACCCACTCGATCTCAATGACTCCTTACCGTATGGCACCAGTTGAGTTGCGGGAGTTGAATGTGCAGCTACAGGAGTTACTTGACTTAGGATTCGTGAGGCCGAGCACTTCACCTTGGGGTGCTCCGATTCTATTTGTCAAGAAAGAAGGACGGATCCATGAGGTTATGCATCGATTACATGCAGTTAAACAAGAGAACGGTGAAGAACCGTTATCCTTAGCCACGTATCGATGATTTGTTTGACCAGCTCCAGGGATCTTCGGTTTTCTCGAAGATCGATCTTCGCTCCGACTACCATCAACTGAGGATTCGCGAGTCGGACATTCCGAAGACAGCCTTCAGGATTCGTTATGGACACTACGAGTTTGTGGTGATGCCGTTTAGGCTCACCAGTGCACCTGCGGCTTTCATGGATATGATGAATAGGATTTTCCGTCCATATTTGGACAAATTTGTAGTGGTGTTCATAGATGATGTGCTCATATACTCACGAAATGAATGTGATCATGCCAATAATCTACGGATCGTCTTAGATACATTACGGGAGCACAAGCTATATGCCAAGTTGAGCAAGTGTGAAAACTGGTTATCCCAAGTCTCATTTTTGGGACACGTCATTTCTGGGACAGGTATCGCGGTTGATCCTGCGAAGATTGAGGCATTCATGTCATGTCTTGGGAGCAACCCAAGACAGTTACTCAGATTCGGAGTTTCCTCGGGCTAGCAGGCTATTACAGACGCTTTGTCAACGGATTTTCACGCATCGTTCGTCCTCTGACACGGTTGACGCAGAAGGGAGTTACATTTATTTGGGACGATTCATGTGAGCATGCCTTCCAGACACTGAAGGAGAGATTGACTACGACACCTATTCTTGCTCTTCCTTCAGGCACTCAGGACTATGCAGTCTATACAGATGCATCTGGAGAAGGTTTAGGAGCAGTGTTGATGCAAAAAGGACAGGTGATTGCTTACGCATCACGACAGTTGAGACCGCACGAGCAAAACTACCCCACACATGACTTAGAGTTGGCGGCAGTTGTCTTCGCCTTGAAGATCTGGCGCCACTATCTTTATGTGGTGAACTTCGAGATTTTCACAGACCACAAGAGTCTGAAGTACATCTTTGTTCAGAAGGAGCTGAACATGAGGCAGCGCAGATGGCTCGAGCTACTGAAGGATTATGATTGCACGATCTCTTACCATCCCGGTAAGGGAAACGTGGTAGCTGATGCACTTAGCAGGAGAGTACATGCAGAGGGTACGGTGAACTGGCTATATACGTGGGATATGCTCGCATCTTTGACTGATTGGCACCCATAGGAGACCACCGGGATTACTGCAGTCTCTCCCCATTCCTGAGTGGAAGTGGGAGAGCATTTCTATGGATTTTGTCACAGGTTTGCCGAAAACACCAGGTGGCCATAATTTCATTTGGGTCGTTATTGATAGGTTAACCAAATCAGCCCATTTCATACATGTCAACACGACTTACACTCCATCCAGATTGGCCAGGTTATATGTGCAGAACATCATCGGACTACATGGTATACCACGAGAGGTGGTGTCTGACAGAAATTCGAGATTTATATCGCACTATTGACATCAGTTCATGTCAGCACTACAGACAGAGCTGGAAATGAGTTCTGCATATCATCCACAGACAGATGGGTAGAGTGAGCGTACCATCCAGACGCTTGAGGATCTACTTCGCGCATGCACATTAGAGTGGGGAAGGTGGCATACCGAGTAGCCCTTCCTCCACATCTTTCCGTTATCCATGATGTCTTCCATGTATCCAACTTGAGGAAGTATGTGCATAACCCTCGACACGTCATCAGCTACGAGAATCTAGACGTGGAACCTGACTTGACATATAAGGAGAAGTCAATACAGATACTTGACAGTACTGTGAAGAAGCTTCGCAGCAAAGAGATTCCATTAGTCAAGGTGTTGTGGCATCGACATGGCGTCGAAGAGGCGACGTGGGAGACCGAAGCGGACATGAGGGCACGATACCCGCAACTTTTCTGAGGTAATAATCAAAACACGCTTTTGTAATTAGATACATGATAAATATATGGTTTGTTTTCTCTTTGAGGTTTTTATGGGTTTAAAACCCTTTGAGGTTTTTATGAACATATGAAATTCAGACAAGACACCTAATGATCTTAACTCGAGTCTCGAGGACGAGACTCCCTTTGAGGTTTTTATATTTGTAACATCCGGAAACCGCCAAACCCGAACTCGTCCGATTTTGGATCCAATGAACCCAAAAACGTTGTTGGTCAAAGCCAAACAACCTAAAACGGTCAATTTATTATGAATCAAAAGTCGTTCGGGCAAAATCGACCGAAAAACGGTCGCATCGTAGCGTGCGCCGTGAAAAAGGCCGCGACGCAAATTCAGAAACCGCAAAATGAACCGAGACCATCATTAGATCCGATTCGACGATACAAGACCAACGGAATCGACCGTTCGTCAATCGGAGGTCGTTTGATATTCTTAAATCGTAAAATTTAACCTTAAACAAAAACTGTATCCGAAAATTTCGGGTATTCAAAACCCGACCGAAAGTATACCAATATTATGCTCATTTTGACCGTTATTTTGAGACGATCGAAACGAGATATTACTCGTCAAAATCCGACATCAGAGGCGCGAACACGGAGGACTTTAGTATTTTAAACAAATAAATAAAATAGTTTAAAAAAATTTAAACTTAAATCACGGTAGCAGATAGCAGCGGACCACTGTAAACAAAAAAAATATTATATAATTAGACTAAATTTTTAGTAATCTTCTAGACAGCCATTTGGCTTTCCATATCTTTACACTTGGCAAGATATAATATCCCCTTTCCCCTTATTTATACCCCCAAAGCCTTTCCTCTTTGCTTCTCCAACGAAACCCTCATTCCATTTCCCTCTCCTTCTTGATTCCCAATTCTATCCTTCGTTATTCTCCAAACTTCACATTAAACCCCAAAGAAGCTCCAGCCGAGAAGCTTTGTGGAAGCACTCCACTTCAATTAGAGCAATCTAATGCTGCTTCCAAACAGCAGCTTGAAGCTGCTGAGTTCTTCCTCCTGGAGCTTTCAAACAACCATGAAGAACAGCCCTGGTGTGGATGTTTTTAGCTCCAGATTCCAGCCTGCATGCAAGTGATTTCTCTCTTAGAAATGAAAAATCTGAAAACCAAAGAGGTACCAATTTTCCTTTTCATTTCTACTCATCAAAAATCACCATTTGAGGATCTAATCTATATTTTTCCCCTTATGCTGTTGTCCAGCAGTGGTTTAGACCACTGTTACATGCCATTTTGACACAATTTTGAGCCCAAAAGATTGGAATCAAAGGTACCTCCTTCCCCACTTTGCTGTCATGCATGCCTATTATACTTGTTTCTCTGTACAATCCTATCTTCTTTTGTTGCCATGCATGTATAACCACACATTGTAAGCCAATATTGGGTGTTGGGGGATTATCCTTAAGCAACTGTTTATTTATTAATTTTTTAAAAAAATGTTAGTAACAGTTCCTGGAAAGATTATTTATATCAATTATGAGAGTTAAATTCAAGAAGAAGGGGGTTAGCATGTTTCCATAGCTTCTGGAGGGTACTGTACTGTACTATACTGTAGACTGTTGGTAAAAAATATATATAATTGAGAAAATATAAATCTCTATTACTGTATTCTAATATTCTGTATTCTGTCTACTCAAAAATTATTTTCATTCAAAGGTTAAAATTTAAAAAGGGATATTATCTAGGCATTTAGTCATTGTCTTCACTATATAAAGAATATGAAAGTAATTAGATTCTAAAGACATGGTATGATATCTGCTAAAATTTTAGTCTCGAAAGTTTAAATTAGAACTTTGTCTGTCTGCTACTAAGTATGTCCACGGCCCAAATTTTTATGTAAAATTTTGAAATCTAAAAGTCATGTATTCACTATTAAAGGATATACTACAATTTCCTATGTAAAAAAATTGTCTCATCTTTTTCGTGGTTACTGGAACATCACATTATAGTCATTTTAAAGTTATTTTCAGACCTATCTATCCTTTGATATTGTAGCATATTACGTAAGTCTGTCAGAGTATGTTGTTCTTTATCTAGCAATTGGCCTCTCATAATATACACTTGCTAAATTGAGTGTTAGCTGGGATTGTACATTTGTAATCATCTATATAGCTCTAGCTAGTATACAGTAGCCATGTAGTTTCTTATTTTTGGATTATATTATTTATGAATATCCCGTTATGGAGGATTCACGGTCTAAGGCATCACAAAGCTCTTCCGAATTTGTCCTTATGAAACATGTCCATCTTCGTGGGTATCTATTGTAGTGCTCATTATGATTGGATTAGTAGAAAATAATGGAAAATAAAACCAAATCTTTTCCTATATTAAGTGAGAGTCTGCTGCATATACATGGTGAGCAAGGAAATCTATTCTTCGACATGTGAGCAAAGAAATCTATTCTTCGACATACTTGGAGGCTTGGGTGCAAATAGGATACATATATGGAATTTTTTTCTATCAGCCTCATATATCCATGAATTGTTCCAATAAGATTGCCAGTCTAATTCATACTGTTGATATACTTACCAAGAATCTTCTATGAGAAACTGCTTGTACTTTTTGGTAGAACAAGCTTACATGATAAACATGCTTCAACTAAAATATATATATATATAAAAAATAAAATTTAAAAGACAAGCTTCGGCCTAAGCTTAAGGAGTAGTTATGTATGTTAATGACATGGAACAGTGATCTAGGTCTGCCCTTCTCGATACAAGTTAAACTTTAAGTTGTAAATATATAATGATCAAGAAATCCTAATATTTTCATGACCAAAAATCCTCAATCGATTGAATCTTGAGTAGAATTGGTTATATTGCTAAAAAAATGATGGCAAAATAACTAGATCTGCAAATTTACCATAGCAGAAAAAAAAGGATGTTGATAAATCTGTAACAATTGATATTTAAGAGTGTCGGTCACGGTAAACCTTACACCTGACCGTGCGAGGGCGCGGTGACCCTCAGCTGGGCGGAGGAAAGGAAGCCCAGTTTGGGCAGCGGCCGCCAAGTGTGCGGGTCTAGGATCCCAATCCCCCTTCGGTTTTTAACGTGAGCTCACAGTGTTTTTACGCCTCGTTGGGATCCCGACTTTAGACCAGTTACGCTGACCCGTTGTTTAGGATACCCAGGCGGGGGATCCTTGGTTTTCAGTTTTACGTACGAGCTCGGTTGCCCGTTACCGGTCGGGCTGTTTCTAGAGCGACTTTTCCGGGAAGTCCCTCTCACCCGTCTCAGTGGCGTAGTTTGGGAGTGTAGACCTATCCCTCTATTGGACTGTCCTTCCAATTAGAGGGCGAGACGGAAGAGCCTTTTGTTGGCTTCTTCACCGCTTGAGTTTTTCTTTCGCCAACAGACTTGGCGATTCTACATCCAGATCCTCCATATCTATATCTACATCATCTAGAGTTACATTTGAGGCTGTTGCATTAAGGTTTGAAGGGATTGATTTTACATCTAGATCATCCATCTCTACATCTACATCATCTAGAGTTACATCTGAGACAGTTGCACTTGAGGTTTTAACGGATTACAATTAAAGTTGAGTAAATGGAAAAGACTATAATCTAATTCAAAATCTCATTAAGCTAGTGGACGTGTTGGGAACTTAGTTAGGATGCATTATACAACACCGCATGCCTACGGAGGCACCCCAACCCTAAGACATTCCCCAAGTCTTAGAGTCATAGTGTGAGGTTTCACAAGAACCAAGACCACAGACTATCCACTAGACATAAGATTTTAATAAATCTTTATATCTTCTCATCTCACCTTTCCTATCATCAAAAATCCATAAATATGATCTCTGAGTACTATGAGAATAAAATATACAATCACTTACGATAGAAATATGCTTATGTGGGGAATGTTGGGATAATAGCTAATCATAAGAGGTGCTTACTAGAATTTGGAAACCTTTTTCAATTGCAAGTAGGAATAAATTTTAATTTGAGTTGATCTTGCCTCTCTACTTGCCTGGTTTTGGTCACAATAAATGCCTGTTATTTTATATAAGTTTTTGGGAGGTACCAGCAACCGCTGACTCCTCTTCTTTCCTAACATGTTTGGCAGGCAAACAGCCTGCAGTTCAGTAGCTATACATAGGTCCAGGAGATAAATTTTATACCCAACGGTATGGTTTATTTTGTGCCAGTTTTTGTTCAATTTATAATGTATTATGTTTCTTTCTCTTCAATAAGATTTTGGGATATACTGTATGTACTGTCAGACTTTGTACATGTAAAATATATGGAAGTTAATGAAATGAAATTTTGGTGACCATTGTTCTATGAGTTTGTGGTTATAAATGTTGATATGAATGTCAGATGAAATCATTTCATTCGCGAAAAATTTTTCCTCGTACTTTCAGTTACTTAATGCGATAGTAATGATTGTTGTAACGTGAAATGTGTGATTAACGGGTACCCGGATCCTAGGGGGTTCACACCCGCCCTCAGGAAAAGAGGATTTGTTGTTCTCCCATTAGATGAGCCGCGAAAAGTCCCGAAATGAATGTTCCCTGGAATGCGAGCGGTCTCCGCGGCAACCACTCCGGATTCCCACGAGTGACTCTTCATCTTCATGTCTGGCACGAAACAGGTGATGGGTGGAATATGAACGGTCGAAGCCGGAACCGGTCTCTCAGCCCCAAGCTCCAACGTCCTCTCTCCCACTACCGTGCCCACCTCCACCGGGCCACCGCCAAGACTGGGCGGACCATCTCCTAGAAGCCCATGGCTAAGGAGATCATCCCGACGTCTGGACAGGCTCAGTGACGAAAGCTCCACGGACAAAGATTTCCCCTGCAATATGATCCTCCACCAGCTCAACCTCGAAGTCTTCATATGCCGAACCCGAAGGATGGGATTGGGCGGGTCCCCGGTTTGACAGCCATTGGTTTCCATACCCAAGACCTCCACGATCCCACCCAGAATGAAATGAAGGTCACCTAGGTTGCGCATCGAGTACGGCACACCTTTGACGCTAACTCTCTCAAGAGCCTTGGAACATAACGTGCCATCCCATGTACCGGGGTGGTACCACCACATGAGAGATAGCCCCTCTCCCGACCATCGAAGCAGCCCTCCTTCCTCTTCCTCTGTAAGACCCCTTGCCACAACCTTCCACGGTGTGAGCTCAACAATGTCTCCCCGAAACTTTCCCTTCGAAATCGCACCAACTTCAGAAGAGGCGAGGAATAGAGTCTTCAAATCGTCGCCCTCTCCGATCAACACCCCCGATGAGCGAGACCGAGGTGTCCGTCGCGAGCACACATGTCCTCTGTGACCCAAACCTTGACACACGAAGCATCTGATAGGTTCTCTGCAGGAACGCGCCCAATGCCGCAGAGATCCACAGCGGAAGCAACCACGACCGAAGGGTTTAGCGCGGAGCAGAGCTGGCCCTGAGGACTCCCCCCACCGACGAAAGGGTCTTCGATGTTGAACCTCCACCCACTCTCCTTCGGAGTGTTCTCCCATCCTCTCACCAACCCTGCCATATCTTTAAAACATACACTCTCAAAGTGCCAAGGCTAGTAGTTAATGAGATAACATGCCGTGAGAACCGCATCACCCAGAATAAATGAGGGGCACAGCTCTCTATCAGGAGTGTACGGGTGACATAAAGAAGGTGGCAGTGCTTTCTTTAAGCAACATTGTTGGAGTATTTGGTTGTGCGCCACTTGAGTTGTAGATGGGTAAATGGATCACTCCATGATCCACTTATCTCATCCATGTGTTTAGTCCCACATCTACCAGTGGTGGGACTTGGAGGCTATGTGGAGCCTATATAAGGAGCCCCGGACCTCCTGTATCCATTGAGAAATGTGAATGAAAACATAGGGTCCTTTGAGGCCTTCACCCGTGGTTTCATCCCGCTCCTTAAGGAGTAGGGTTCCACGTAAAAATTTGGTGTTCCATGTTCATATTTTTAATCTTATGCTCTGCTTATCATTCCGCTTCCGCATTCTTATTTTCTAACATGGTATCAAAGCAGGTCGATTCTTGAGGATTTTATGTTGATTATTTAATAGTCTGAGATTTGAGTTTTTAATGTGTTGCTATTGAAGATTATTTTTCATGAAGTTCATATTCAAGATCCGTTCAAGATTGTTCAAGAAGTTATAGGATTTCACATGAAACCCTAATCAAGATATCCACCAGCATCCTCCAAGCAGATCGCCACATGCCTCCATTCTCCTCACCGCTCTGCATCATATTTTCTAAAGGGAGTGGATCTCCTGCATGCGGCATATTCAGCCGCGAGCCCTAACCCAGGGCCCCACTTCCATCTCTGTTCACGTAGGGGGTCACATCTCCAGTCGAGCTCCATCGTATGCACATCGATCACCCATCAAGTCGCACCGAACCTCCAATCGTACTCGCGTGAAGGAGCAGACCCTCCGTACGACACCTCATCTAGTGTGATCTCCAGGAGCCCTTCGAGCATCCAATGCATATGTGAATCCTTCTCCTCGTAAGGTCTCATGCGATGGTGAGAAGTAATCTGGTGCCTCCTTTCAGTTGTGGCGAGGCGACCCCGTGCGGTCCCTGGCAACCTCCATCGTGCACAGGTCCAGTCAGAAGTTCCTACTCCTCGCTAGTCGCGCAACGCTCCAAGCACTCCAGACGGTGAGGCACCACCGTCATCACCTCCTCCTTGCAATCGCGGATGGCGATCTCCCATCCTCCTCGCAGGCGGTGCGCCAATCTACAAGGATCCAAAAGGGGGGCTTCTTATGCGATGGGCACCCATCTGGGAAACCCTAAAAGAGCCGGAATTAAAAAAAAGGGTGTGCCTGCTTATATAAGCCCAAGTGGGATGTTATTTGCAAAAAATGAGAAGAGGGAGAGAAAGGGAGCCCAATTTGGGCGAATATCCAAAAAAAGGAGGGTGGTTTTGTTTAAAAAAATTGGAGACAAGGTGCATACATTAAAAAAACGTACGCATAAAAAAATGAAAGTTGGGTCAGCTAATAAAAAAGGGAATAGACGAGTTTAAAAAAATAGATTTGAAAAAAATGGAAAAAAAAGGCACGTAAAATAAAAAGTCGTACGCATATTTGCAAAAAAAATTGATTTGAAAAGTTATTAAGAAATAAACGGCTTACGTGACGGCTACATATATATAGCCGAGTAAAAAAATATTGCAAGGAAAGCCAAAAGAAAAAAATGTGAAATGGCTTTAAAAAATGTCTAAAAAATGTGAGAAGAAAAGTCAAGAAAAATTATAATCGATTTATTAGGTTTTGTTTAACCCCATTTTATTGTCTTCTCCCAACATTGTCGATGTCATTTTCCGACAAGTATGGGAGAAAGGGGGAGTATTGTTTAGAGTTCTTCGGCATCATACAACATCACCACTTTTAGTTCAGATCCAAACGACTATCCAGTCTTCAGAGATTTTAGTCTTCAGATGCCAGTGTAGATTCTAGTCCAGATGCCTTTAGTTGTTCAGACTCTACAAATTTCAGATGTTCGGAGTCGACGTTCAGATATTTCTGAGTCTGCAGTTCAAGATGCACGAGTGTGCGATCTTCAGTTTTGTGGTCCCCATCATTCTTGTTATTTCGGCTAGAGATTTCATGTGAGCCATATGGACTCCATAGTAGAGGACCATTTATGCCATGTGGGCAAGAGTTTTCACGTGGTATCATAGGGATTAGTGTTGTAAAAGTCGCTCGACTGGTCTGACTAGTAAGTCCGACTAGTCTAGTTAGTGGGGTGGCCGACCGAGTACCGATTAAATCTGAGTAAGTATACTAATCGATCAATTTTTGCTTGGAGATACCATATTTTTTTAATAGTTTGCTTTTTTATAAGCAAACTTATTAGCTTAATATTTTATTTAAATTCAATTATTTCTTTTATTTTATTATAATAACATAAAAATGTACAAAATCTATGTAAATATATGTATAAAAATGAGTTATATATTTATAACAATCATAAAATTCAAAGTTGATTAAAGTCCGACCAAATCCGATTAGTCGCCCGACTACCGATTAATCCTTAGCTAGTGACCTAGCCGACCGAATACCGACTACCGAATTTTGCAACATTGATAGGGACTCCAGAGTAGAGTACCATTCTCTGTGCCAGATGGGAGAGACCCAGTTTTCCGACGAGGAGACTATTTCAGACTCCATTCTCCAGCGACCATGGACTCCGACGAGGATTGCACTCCATGGCCCTTTCAATTCGGCCCTTTCAGAGATGGAGCAGTTGTCCACATGTTGTGGCGGGCCAAAGTTCTCTGAATGGAGACTCATTTCAGTTGTAGTGACTCTGCCTGACGCAGTATAGAGCACATGCTCTCTGACGAGGAGATTCAGTTGACTCACACTCTGTCCAGTTCGTCCTCCTCACCTGCACGGCATGAGAAGCAACGTCCTCAAAACCCTAACCCTAAACTCAGTCCTCTTGTATCTATTGAGAAAAGTGAATGAAAACATATGACCATTTGAGGCCTTCTCCTGTGGTTTCATCCCGCTCCTTAAGGAGTAGCATTTCACGTAAAAATTTTGTGTTCCATGTTCATATTTCTGTTCTTATGCTCTGTTTATCATTCCACTTCTGCATTCTTGTTTTCTAACAAACACCGTTCTGTTGAGACATATAGGCACACGACGTTTAATGAAGAATACCATGTAAAGAAAAGAAACGAGACAGCACATTTGTATAGAATTCAAGCACATTGCCAGTCCGTACAATCTTCACAGAGGTTGAAAACACATTCAGCACTTCTCTAATAAAATTTATGATGACATTACCAGCTTCAGATTTATTCTTCAACAAGAAGACCTAGGACAGATGACTAAAATCATCCACAGCTAGTAAATAAGATCTATATCCCTGATGATCAAGAACACGACTTGGACCACAAATATCAACATAGAAAACTCAAAAAGGGAGCTACTGTGCCGACTCTGATGACTAGGAAAGACAGATCGATGATGTTTCCTAATTGACATGATTCACAATTGAATGACGAGCAAGGTGAAATCTGAGGAAGGACTTGACGCAGTTTTTGAAGTGGGAGATGACTGAAATGCAGATACCATAGGTAGGGAGAAATCGGTCCAGTGAAATGGGACGATAGACCAGCATAAGGTGTGCGGACCAGCCGATAGAGTCCATCCTGCTCACAGTCAATGCTAATCACCCTGCCCGTAAAAATGTTCTGAAAAACAGGAGATGATGGGTCAAAAATTGCTCGACAGTTTAAATCCTAGTAATCTGACTGATAGACAACAAATTCATCGAGAAATCAGGAGTATGCAGAACGTTCTGCAATCGCATAGAAGGTGTCAAGGTGATCTCCCACTGTTTCGTAATAAGGGAATGAGTCCCATCAGCTATGACAATTGTCTGTCCAGGATAAACTTGTATGTAGGTTGTGAGTTGACCTCTATCTCCACACAAATAACATGTGGCTCCGGAATCAATAACCTATTCTGAGATATCATAACCATGATAAGAAGTAGAGGCATCAACATTACCTGAGGTTCTTGCTCTTGCACTAGCGACGAAGTCCGAACTGTTCTATGAATCAGGTGTTGAGGTACAAGATGGGGGCACGATGTTTCTCATTCGAGACACAAAATCATCAAATCGTGGATCCGATGTGAATGGAGGAGATTGTTAATGCTGGGCATATTTTGCTACATGTGCTGGTGATGGAAAACCATGCTTGAAGTATGATGTATCTTCTGTACGACCATATATGTGACAATAGGTAGAATGTGGTCCACGACCACGTCCACCTCTACCATGTTATGCCCATCCACGAAACTGAGATGAACCGCCTCTTCCATGAGAGGCCGCCATTGTAGAAGAATTTGGTGTTAGAGATGTGTAGAGATATATTTTGGTCTATAACATTCTCGTCTGTGCCTCTTCACCAAATCATCAAATCAAGGATCCGATGTGAGTGGAGGAGATTGTTAATGATGGGCATATTTTGCTACATGTGCTGGTGATGGAAAACCATGCTTGAAGTATCATGTATCTTCCGTATGACCATATATGTGACAATAGGTACAATGTGGTCCATGACTACGTCCACCTCTACCATGTTATGCCCGTCCACGAAACTGAGATGAACAGCCTCTTCCATGAGAGGCCACCATGGTAGAAGAATTTGGTGTTCGAGATGTGTAGAGATATATTTTAGTCTATAACATTCTCGTCTGTGCCTCTTCACATTTTCTCTTTCCCGTTGGACTCTTTATGTATTTTACCCATAGGCTACTCTCCTATATAAGAGAGCCTAGGGTGTATGGAATAAACAAGTTTTCTCATTTTCCCAACATGGTATAAGAGCGACGGTCTTAGACTGGAGTTCTTGAACCAAACCCTAACCCTAGCCTCCACCGTCAATCCCTCCACGCGCCGCCGCAAGCCGCCTCCTCCGCCCTGTCGTCGGCGCTCCTGTGCACGCCTCCTTGTGCACGCTCACGCGCCTGTGCACGCATCTGTGCACGCGCTTGTGTGCATCTGTGCACGCCTCCTCGTGCTTGTACGCGCATGTGCACGCATCTGTGCACGTTCCTCGTGTACGCGCCTGTGCGCACCTGCTCGATCGCTCGTGCCTGTGCGTAGGAGCACGCACTTGTGCGCCTGTGCACTGGTGCACGTGAAGGTGTGCCATGCACCCCTTGGTCCGTGTCCCTGTTCGTGATTCTGCATGCGCATCTGCGCGCACATATGTGCGTGTGATTTCCGTGCGTGTGCAGCCCTAGGCCAGTGCACGTGCGGCTCCAGCCTCGTTCTGCGCACGTATTTTCAGAATAATGGGTTCGGTTGCTTTCGTCAACACATGCAACTAAACCCGTTAATGTCAGTGTAGACAATTATCTCTTTAGTCTACTCCCCTAGTCTTCCATAATCATAATGTCAGAAAGCAACGCAAATATTTCATCTACATGCACCTTCAAAGGTCCAGCGCCTATTGTGAAGATGAATGGTTCAAATTATGAAATGTAGGCCATGTAGTTCATGAGTATGATGAAGTCAACCGGTGAAAAACACATTCTTACTGAGGAAGAGCCTGCTGAGAAGATAGGGGTTAATGCCTCTTGAGAGGCAGATGACGCATATGCCAAAGTCTGGCTTTCCGGAACATTAGCAATTGAGATTGCTAACTGTTGGAGAAAAATAAGAGAGTTGTTTATTTCTGAGAACCCTAGGCTCTCTTATATAGTAGAGAGGCTTATGGGCAAATTACATAACAGAAATAAAAATAAGAAAGAGACACATATAGAATACAGAAAAACATAAATATCTCCACACTCCCCTCAAGATGGAGCATAGATATCGATCATGCTCACCTTGGACGAACACTTCTGGGAATGATCTTCTAAGCAATGGCTTGGTGAAGATATCTGTTGTTTGCTCTCCAGAGCTAACATGGGAAGTAGAAATCAGGCCCTTCTGAATCATATCTCTGGTGTAGTGACAATCCCACCTCAATATGTTTTGTTCTCTCATGGAACACAGGGTTGTTTGCAATGAATAGAGCAGCATGGTTATCACAGTGTAACTCCACAGGTAGAGGAACCTCTATATGCAAATCAACTAATACTGCTCGAACCCACATCATTTCTGTACTTGCTTGAGCCATAGGCCCTGTATTCTGATTCGGCACTTGATCTTGCTACAACTGTTTGTTTCTTGCTTTTCCAAGAAACGAGAGAACTACCAACGAATATCGCAAATCCCGAAGTCGATTTTCTATCCTTAGGACAACCTGCATAGTCTGCGTCAGCATATGCGGATACAGAGAGTGTTTCTCCTTTCTTGAATAGCAATCTTGAGCCTGGAGATGATTTTGGTTATCTCAATATCATATATATATAGCATCCATATGTACTTGTCGAGGTTGCTCCATGAATTGGCTCACTCGACTCACTGCAAATGCAATATCCGGTCTGGTGATTGAAACATAAAGAAGTTTTCCCACCATCTCTCTGTATCTTCTCTTATCGACTTCATCTGTATCATCATATAGCTTCATGCTAGGATCCATAGGAGTGGTAGAAGGTCGACATCCAATCACGCCCGTTTCTGCAAGTATATATGTAACATACTTTCTTTGGGTCATCACAAGACCCTGTGCATTTCTAGCAAATTCCAACCCCAAGAAATACCTTAGGGTGCCCAGGTCCTTAGTCATAAATTGACTGCCCAGAAATTCTTTTGGCATCTTGATTACCTGCTCATCATCTCCTGTAACAACAATATCATCAACATAAACCATGATAGCAACTGTACCTCTAGGCGTCTTCTGCACAAATAAAGAATGATCTGCATTTGACTTCATGTCGTTCCATCAGATCTGAAAGCTTTTGAAACCAAGCTCTAGGACTTCTGTTTAAGGCCATATATTGCCTTATGGAGTCTACAAACCTGTTGACACTCCCCCTCAGTAGCAAACCCCGGAGGTTGTTGCATATAGACCTCCTATTGTAGATCTCCATACAAAAATGCATTTTGGACGTCAAGATGGAATAAGGGCCAATCACGTGCTACAACAACTGAGAGAAGAACACATAAAGTTGAATGTCGAGCAACCGGAGAGGACGTTTCCGAATAATCAACTCCATAGGTCTGAGTAAAACTACATGCCACAAGCCGTGCTTTGTAACGATCAAGGCTCCCATCTGCATGGTATTTAACAATAAGCACCCACTTGCAGCTAACAACATATGCTTCGGGAGGAGGAGAAACAAGAGTCCATGTGCCACGGGACTGCAAGGAAGCCATTTCTTCTTCTATAGCAAGGCGCCATTTGCTATCTTGCAATGTATCCTGCTAAGTCCGTGGAACTTCTATGGCAGATAGAGCAACTGCAAATCTCTGGAAATTGCCTATAAGACGATGAAAGGAAACCTGAGAGGCAAGTGGGTAGGATGCACAAATACGCCTCTGCTTCCGAATAGCGATAGGAACGTCCAGGTTCTCATGAACGTCATCCTACTGCGATCCCTATATTAATAGATCTTCAGACTCCCCCGTTAGAAATCATGTTATCAAAACAAACCTGGGGCTTGCTGGATAACAGGCTAGACCATGAGCAGAAGAGGGCCGACGAGTATAGTATTTTGGTAAAGGTGAAACAATGGTCACAGGAGGTGGTGAAGGTATGACAAAAGGTGGTGGAGGTGGTGTAGGAGGTAACTGACTCATAGGAGGAGGTGGCATGTAGACCTCGGTATCAGAATGGGAAGTAGTCATTCTGTCACCTGTAGGAGAGAAAAACATCACAGATTCAAAGAATGTGACATTGGCGCTAACAAAGTATTTTCGACGTAACGGGTTAAAGCACCGATATCCCTTCTGTGTCCTGGAGTACCCCACAAACACGTATTTGACAGCCCTGGGAGAGAGCTTATCAAGACCGAGCACCAACTGATGGACAAACACAACATAGCCAAAAACACGGAGTGTAAGAGAGAACAACTCCTTCTCAAGAAAGGCTATAGAGAAAGGAGTCTTCTCACCCAAGACAGAGGAGGGCATGTGATGCAAACGGAATCTGGCGATGGCGGGAAATAAATTTGAGCGGTGGAATTTAAGGTGGAGAAGAGAAATAGAGGGGTTGAGAAGAAAACTCGTCAGGAACACGAGGGGAGGGAGAGGAGAAACGTGAAGATCACGTGAGGGGAGAGTAACAGAGAAGGGAGAGGAGAGATAAATCTCAATTTTTCATTAACCTGAACTGACTAAAACAATAGGCCTTCATCCCTTTATATAAGAGGGATGAGTTTACAAAAATAGCAACTAATTCAAATTCTAACTAATTATCCTAATTTGACTCTAACCGACTATTTTGAAATTCAAATCTTTAACTAACTAATTGAGATCACAGGCGATCTCGTTTATTTAATTAAAAATACGACAACTCAAATAAATGTAAATAAAATTGACGGATATAAATTTAAATAAATGCAGCCCTATATTTCCTTTTTACGTTGCATCAACTCTCCTCTGCTTTTAAAAATTCGTCTCCCGACAAATTGCTTAATCTTCGATGTACCGTTGGAGAATTTGATCCTTGAAATTGTGGTTTGCAATTCCCTCAATTAGATCCCTTTCAACGTTACGTTTGTAGTTTTTTTCCAATTGGAGGGTGTCTCTGCAAATTTTGTACCCCTTCATCCCTTCTTAGGTTACCATCAACCTTGTTCTTAAAAAAACTCTGAGTGGAGGTGCCCTTTGCAATTTTTCCGAACAAATCCCAAATTCCTACTTTGGGGAGATCCGATTCTTTTTTGAGGAGAACTCTGCGCTAGGGTTCCTCTCTTCTTCATGTGATGCCGGCGGGAGCAACATGGGGGCCGGCGATGGTGGCGGCGAGGAAGCTGGTGCGAGCGGCAGCGGCGCGTGGAACACACGTAGTGGTGGCACGGGGCAACAGGGAAAGCGGCAGTGGTTGTGTGGTTGCGGCTGCAGCTGTTCTGGAATGGGTCGGGATGCACAGCAGGGGTGACTCCGTGGTAGCGCCGCGGGGAGCTGGAGGCGACTTGGTGTAGGTTGGAGGGGAGTCGATGAAGCGAGAGGTGGCTGGCGGGTTGACTCCAGGGGCGGGTAGGCCGATTCCAGCGGTGGGAGTGGTGCGGGAACGAGGCAGCGCTGGTGAACAATGAATGGGGGTAGCGAGTGGTGGGGTCGCACTGTCTTGAAGGAGGGGGAAAGGAGTGAGGGATGCGGAATGGGGAGAGGGAAAGAGGTCTGCCAGCAGGCGCGCGGGTGAGGGTTGGTCGCTTGGGGACGATGGGGAAGGCGGCGGGATAGAGGGTTAGGGATTGTGAAGAGGGAAAGAAACTTCGGGGGAGGGGGAAAGGAGAGTTGCGGAATGGGGCGAGGGAGAGGGTGGTAGGCAGGCGCGCAGGAGAGGCCGAGCTGCTTGGGGAAAGTGGAGAGCACGGGGTGGGGCGGGAGGAAGATGTCGGAGTGGTAGATATGGGTTGCGGGAGAGGCGGCGGGGCAATGGGTGGGGAAGGCGTCGGCAGGACTGGGAGCATGGTCGGGGCCGTAGGTGCTGCGAGGATGGTGGGTGGGGTCCGCGCAAGGGTTGCGGATGGGGCGTGGGTCGATTCCGGGGGCTTTTGCGAATCTGAAAGTACCTGGACAGCGATCGGCTCGATGTTTTCTTCTTCCGAAATGGCCTGGACAGGGGTCGAATCCTCTTCTCCAGCGAGGTTTTCTTCGTCAAAACTCTGGATAACGGCTTCGGTGATTGGTGTCGTTGGAGCCTTTGATTTGGCGGTGCTCATAGCCTTGAAATTAGCTATCATCTCTCGACATTTGGACTCGAATTCTTGACATTTGGATCGGAAATCACGCATTGCGTCCATCTCCTTGTTGTAAGCTTCTTCGACTTGTCGTTTCCGTTCCGACGAATGATGGTGTTTCGTTGCATGTCGGCGCGCATGTCTGGACGGATCGTCAGATCGTGATGACGATCTGTAGGCCATGCTCTGATACCAAATGATGCAAACTGAATCCGACAATGGCGGGAAATAAATTTGAGCGGTGAAATTTAAGGTGGAGAAGAGAAATAGAGGGGTAGAGAAGAGAACTCGTCAGGAACACAAGGGGCGGGAGAGGAGAAACGTGAAGATCACGTGGGGGGAGAGAGACAGAGAAGGGAGAGGAGAGATAAATCTCAATTTTTCATTAACTGCATCACCCCAAAACGAGTGTGGAGCATGACTCTGAATAAGTAGGGTCCTAGTGATATCTAATAGATGACGATGTTTCCGCTCTGCAACACCATTTTGTTGTGAAGTGTAAGCACAAGAAGTTTGATGAACTATACCACGAGATGAAAAAAAACAAGGAAAGAGCCCTAGTACAAAACTCCAATGCATTGTCAGAACGCACAATTTTCACAAAAGAAGAGAAAATATTTTGAACTTCATTGATAAACATTTGAATCACGTCTCCTGCTTCAGATTTATTCTTCAATAAAAATACCCAAGACAAGCGAGAAAAATCATCTACGGCAACAAGATAGAATTTGTGTCCCTGGTGGTCAGGAACACGACTAGGACCCCAAATATCAATATGGACTAACTCAAACAGGGAGCTACTGCTCTGACTCTGACGACTCGGGAAAGTAGACCTATGATGCTTTCCCAACTGACACGCTTCACACTGGAAGGACGACCTCAGGGAAATCTAGGGCAAAACACGACATATCTTATGAAGAGGTAGATGACCAAACCGGAGATGCCAGGTATATGGAGAGTCTAATCCTGTAGAGTGGAGAGATGCGCTGACATAGGGAGTCCGGACCAGACGATAGAGACCATTCTGCTCACGGCCACATCCAATCACTTTGCATGAGGGTATGTCCTGAAAAACCAGAGACGATGAATCAAAAATAGCTCGACAGTTCAAATCCTTTGTAATCTGGCTAATTGACAGTAAATTCATAGAGAAATCGAGAGCATATAACACATTCTGCAGCCGCATGGAAGGCGTCAAACTAATCTCCCCCTGTCCTGTAATCGGGGAATGTGTCCCATTGGCTATCACCACAATCAGTCCTGGAGAAACCTGTCTATATGCAGTAAGCTACTCTTTGTCCCCACATAGATGATGTGTTGCTTCGGAGTCCATAATCCAGTCTATAATCATAGATATATCACAAGAGGTGAGAGCATAAGAACTACCTGAGGTACTGGTTGTAGCAGGTGAACTGGCAGAGGCAGAGACAGCCACATCTGAATGGCCTCCAGGAGATGTATCAGGATGCATGATATTCCTCAGTCTGGCAACAAAATCATCGAATCGTTGGTCCAACGAAGAAGGTGCAGGAGACTCAACTTGTTCTGCTGCCCGAGCCGATGCTGGAAAACCATGCTTAGAATAGTATGTATCCTCGGAGTGGCTAGGGCGGTGACAATAATTGCACGGCTGACGGATCCGACCCCCACGACCACGGGGACCACGGCTACGAAAAGTAGAGGAGCCACCTCTTCCTCTGGAGGTAGCCATCGCCGAAGGTGTCTGGCTAGTAGTCGAGCTTGGGACAGTGATTCGAATCAGTCGGCGGAAAGCTTCCTCCATAGGAGGAATAGTAGCGCCAGCAAAAATCTGAGAGCGGGCATCATCGTACTCTAGATCAAGTGCAACCAGGAATACACCCACCATGGTAGCATTCCGGTATGTCTTCTGCTGCTCAAGAGTGGTTGTCAAAGGCATGAAGCTATGGAGCTTCTCAAACATTCCTCGTAGGAATGTGTACAGTGAGTGAAGAGGACGTTCATTCTGTTTGACTGTAAAAATATCATGTTGCAATTGAAGTACCTTGGTCTCATTCCGCACCTGCGAATATGTCGCCGCTAGACTATCCCACATGGCCTTCGCCGTGGGCTAATGCAGTACATCATTGGCGATCTCTATCGTCAACGTCCCAGATAGCCAGACTTTGGCATACGCGTCGTCCGCGTCCCACGAGGCATTCACCCCAGTCTTCTCCACCAGCTCCTCCTCGGTAAGAATATGCCTCTTACCATTTGACTTCATCAGGCTCATGAACTGCATAGCCCAGAGCTCATAATTTGTCCCGGACATTTTTACAATAGGCGTTGCACCTCTGAATGCGCCAGTGGTGGGTACATCAACCTTGTTTTCAGACATATTGCCGGAAGAATAATACTACGGGTGTTGGAAACCAAAGTTTGTATGTCTACACAGACATATGTGGGTTTGGGTGCACGTGTAGACTCATGCACACCAACCCATCAGCCAAACGACGAAGTCGATACGCACAGAGCGTGAGAGGCGTGCTCAACCCAGTCGCACGCTCACACGCATGCCCTAGAACTGACTCAGAAGCGGCGTGTTGGGGTGTCGCGCGCGAGAAGAGGAGCCACACGCGAGGCTGCGGGCTGAGAAGTTGCGCGCGAGGCCGCTAGCACGAGGCGCGCGAGGCGATGGCGCTGGGCGGTGCGCGCGAGGCCGGCGGTGCATGCGAGGAGACGGTGCGCGTTGGGCGATTGCACGCGAGGTGGCGGCGGCGCGTGAGGCGGGGGCTGAAGGTAGGGTTAGGTTTTTCGGGAATTGAGAGCTCCGGTCTAAGACCGCCGCTCTGATACCATGTTGGAGAAAAAAAGAGAGTTGTTTATTTCTGAGAATCCTAGGCTCTCTTATATAGTAGAGAGGCCTATGGGTAAATTACATAAAGTGGAAAACAGAAATAAAAAAAAGAAAGAGACACATATAGAATATAGAAAAACATAAATATCTCCACACTAACGATATTCTCCATCAGCCCACTGCCAAAGCAATGTCGGGCATTCTGGCTTCTTCCTAGTCACAGGCAAAGAATGAGACGAAGATTCTGCAACTTCAGCATGACATCTTTACAAGCAAGCAGAATGGACGGCCTCTACACTCATTGTACACGTCTTTACGTGGAATGTTTGAAAAGCTTTATAGCTTCATGCCTCTTAAAGCCACTCTAGAGCAACAGAAGACCTATCGGAATGCCACTATGGTGAGTGTTTTTCTGGCTACCCTTGATCCAGAGTAAGAGGCAGCGCGTTCCCAGATCTTGGTGGATTCCACTATTCCTCCTATGGAGGAAGCTTTTGATAGGTTGAGTCGTATCATTGTTCCTTCGTCTACTGCAAATCAGACCGCCTCAGCCATGGCAGCCAATCAAGGTCGTGGGGGTCCTAATCAGTTTTGTGGCCGTGGACCTCGAGGCAGAGGAGGTCGTGTTCGGTCATCATATACTTTTTGCCATCGTTCTGAACATACCGAAGATACATGCTATTCTAAACATGGGTTTCCTGCTTCTGCATGAGTAACTGAACAGACTGAGCCTCCAACTGCTTCATTTATGGATCAGCGCTTTGATGACCTTGTAGCTCGTCTGATGGGCATTATTCCTCCAGCAGGTCCCGTTGCATCAGCGCCTACTTCTGAGAGTCCCTCCGACGTTGCTTTGTCTGCATCCATCAGTACATCAGGTAGCACTTATGCATTCACTAGCAGTAGTGGATCAGATACTTTAGAGTGAATTATGGACTCTGGTGCCACGCATCATCTGTGTGGTGATCAAGGTCTACTTACAGGATACCGATAGGTTCCTCCAGGTCGTACTGTAATTATTGCTAATAAAACACATTCCCCGATTACTGGTCAAGGGGAGATTAGACTGACACCATCCATGCATCTCAAGAACGTGTTACGTGCACCTGATTTTTCGATGAATTTGTTGTCCATTAGCCAACTTACAAAAGATTTACATTGTCGAGCAATTTTTGATCCATCTTCTCTCATTTTTTAGGACATCCTTACGGGCAACATGATTGGACGTGGCTATGAGCAAGGCAGCCTCTATCGCCTTAGTCGGACCCCTTATGCTGGAGCCTCATCTCTACCCGTTGGATTAATTTCCCCATTACTGTGGCACTTGCGTTTTGGACATCTACCGCTTCAGAAACTGCGTCATGTGTTACCCCAGGTTTCACCTCACACGTCCATCCAATGTGAGGCTTGTCAGTTGGGAAAGCATCATCGGTCTACCTTTCCCGATCGTTAGTATCGGAGTAGTACCTTCAAGTTTGAGTTGTTTCATGTCGATATCTAGGGTCCTAGTCGTGTTCCTGATCATGTTTTATATAGTTATTGTGGATGATTTCTCTCATGTGTCGTGGGTCTTTCTGTTAAAGAATAAATCTGAAGTGGGGAATATTATCATCAATTTCATTAATGAAGTTCGTAATGTTTTTTTTGCATCTGTTAAAATTGTGAGAAGTGATAATGCCCTGGAATTTTGTACTCATAACCTCTCCAATTACTTTTCATCTCAAGGGATTATCCACCAAACATCATGCGCCTATTACTTCCCAAAAAATGGAGTTTTTGAAAGGAAACATCATCATTTACTTGATGTCACCAGGTCGCTTCTTATACAGAGTCATGCTCCTCATTCTTTCTAAGGCGATGCTGTTCTTACGGCATGTTATCTCACTAATCGTATGTCGTCATCTATCCTAGGTGGGAAGATTCCTTTCTCTCTTATTTTTCCTGGCAAAGAACAGTTCTCCCTTACTCCTCGCGTGTTTGGCTCGATTGCCTTTATCCACCAGTTGTCTGTCTCCAGGGATTGACAAGCTCTCTCCTAGGGTTGTCAAGTGTGTCTTCGTTGGGTACTCAAGAACACAGAAGGGGTACAAGTGTTATGATCCATTGTGCAGGAGGTATCTCGTTAGTGCTGATGTTACCTTTTTCGAATATGTTATGTACTTCTCATCTACAGGTGATCAGTTGGTATCCTCTGACTCTAATGATGCCATATACATGCCGCCACCACCATCACCTCTACCACCTCCACCGCTACCATCTCCTACACCTCCTGTCACTGTGCATGTTTCGAATATGATTTAGTTATCAAGAATATGATTAATGTAGATATCACTATCTATAATAATAAATATTATAAATGTGATTTATAATATGTTAGAGAGGTGTTACTGTAAATAATATTTACGAATAAAATGTTGATGTGAATTGGATTCACATTGAACAATTAATTGTAAATAGAATTCACATTTTATATTAGATGTATGTATATGATTCATAATTGTCAATGGCATGACCGAAGTTATCACAAAATAATTTGGAATTAATTTTGTGGATAATTATGCAATAATGTTGTTGTACATGTGGAATTTTGAAGAGATGTGAGATCTCATCAATCATGAAAAAGAGAGCCACCTTCCCCCTTTTGTAGGGTTGACGACCATGGACTCCTAAATCCATGTGTGGACGTCCACTCTATTAAGGGAAGGAGGCTTATTCCCCTTCTTTTATTTCCACTTGAGGTTGATTTGAATTCAATTAAATTTATTATAAATTATTTACAACAAATTTAATTTATTTTAAATTGATGATTTATTGTTGCAAAGTTATACAATAAAATCATAGTCATTGATTGAAAGCACAAAATAATAAAAACCATTAATTTTGTGTACACATGGATGAGATCCATGGACATCCAATTTAGTATAAAAGGGAGGGTATTCCTAGCCTTTTCTATTGCAAAAACAATAAATCTCTCTCTCTCTCTCCATATTCTCATACACACCCACACTCTCTCTTTCTCTCAACATTGTGGTTCTCCACATTGTTAACCTAGTGTGCTGTCGGATCGACTGTTCGTGAATCTCCTCCATACTCAACGATTCTTGCTCGTGAAGAAGGCATCGGATTTCATGAGACAAAATCAGGAAACTCCTCGCTTAGATCATCAACTTAGATTACGGGAAGCATGTGTATCATCCACGCGGCCATAAGTGTGACCTTCGTTGGATTGGACTTGAGACAGGAGGTCTCTTACTTAGAGACAAGGGATCACAAACACGCTTCAAGAGGTATTCGTATAACTCGCTTGTGATCTTGATGAAATGATTTAAGAAGTGTTCTTGAATCATGTAGCTTCATCTATTTAATTTTTTTTATTTCTGATGCTCGAGGCAACTAGTACGACTAGTTGTCGTAGGTCGTATGTAATGTGACCTACACACTTTTGTGTTGTGCTAAGGCATAAACCCTAGCCTTAACACGATTCAACAACCTCCCATTTATATACAAACCATGTGGTCGCAATTAATGGGGAGTCGCAATGAGGCAGGGGTAAGTTTCTTGGTGTAAGTGAAACATCAGATCTATGGAAGCACACACCCACCCCTCATATCTGAAAAAAATCACAAGTTATATAGTTATCCTAAAGATCATGTATTATATTTCCTTTGGGTATTACGATGTCATTGATCAAGAGTTGCATTGTCATATATTAGCCCAAACAACGTAGGTATATTTGATGTTGTAATTAATTACTTATTTAAAACTATTATGTATAATTCTCATGGATAACATATTATACATACATATTACAGATATAGCGCAATATTTATTAAAAATCCTAATATTACGATCTTATAATCGACATGTATCTAAAATTAACAAGATGTAGTTATAACTACTACCTTAAAAGAACATGTTTTCATATTTAAATGTATACAAAAATGGATGAACAAAATATGATATAATGCCTAAGGGTAAAATATGGCATTACTATTCATATGGATTAGCGTAAATTATTACCTAGATCAATTAAATGCATTTTTATAGAAGAGGTTGCACAAATATATATGACCATAATTTAGGCAAACACCATTATAAAGATCTAATATGACATTACTATGTACATGTACTAGCATAATAGTCAGAAATATACGACTGTTTGGGGCATCAAGTGCGACAAAATGCACACATCGCAAATACATTTCCTACTGAAAAGGGTAATTGATAACTACCATAAAACTGAAAGTTAGCAAACTTCTCAATAACAAAATCAAGAATTTCTTATCATCTTCATACGAAAGAGATCATATGATGGGAGAAACAGGAGTCACTGTTCAGAGCGAGACATCCTTGATGCGATTATTATAATATAAAACTTTACACAAGAATTACTTGCATATAACTCAAGGACATAAATGTTATTAATGCTACAAAGTATAACGAGTCTTCCTAGAAATCATGTTGCTTATATTCATTTAATTTACAATAAAAAGAGAAATAGAAAGGTAATGATTTTTAGAAAATGGAAGTTAGTAGTGATAGTAAATGCTCTTATATGTCGGTTGATTGATTTAATGTTATGACTAAATTCTACAAAGAGAAGGTGGGGATTATACTTCGAAGATACTTTGCCGGTCATATTACTACTTCTGACTCTCTAAAACTTGTAGCTTAAAAACTTCCGACTCTCTAAAGCTTCAAAAGAAAGATACAATTCATTTTTTGAAGAATATCAAAGGGGGATTGTATTCAAATGATGAGGGTGAAATTTGACATCTATTTGATATTGATTTATTCCTTAGATGCAAAAACATAGGGAGAAAAATTAGTGGATGGAAAATAGAAAGGAAACAGTAAGAAAAGATAGAAATTCTTATAAAATAGAAAGCCAGAAAGGAATCACCTCTATTATACAATGTGAAGTTCTTAGGAAAATTTGATTTCTTTATGAAAATAACATGTCATTAAATTCTATGCTGAATCGAATCAACATTCTATATGTCTCATTAATGGGTTTTATCATTGGAATATCTAACGTTACTCTATATGTCTGATATAAATAATTGTAATATTATTGTAGATTTTGTTGCTCCTATTACTTTACGAGTTTGTAGCATTTATTACTTTACATGAACACACATATGTATGCTTGCATGCATGCATCTATGTATAAGTATATATTCATTCTTACTTGGTATATTATATATATGTTGACGAACATGATTAACGAATAGATCGAGATCATGTAGTTGACAAGGCAATGAATAATATTCAGTATAAGATACATTTATGGATCTCCTTATATAGGTACCTCTATATATATGTTGATGAACATGATTAACGAATAGATCGAGATCATATAGTTGACAAGGCAATGAATAATATTCGGTATAAGATACACTTATGGATCTCCTTATATAGGTACCTCTATGAAAAATGAACTTCATTAGTTTTATTCTTGGACTTTCTATAATCATCTTTGTATGTATTTAATTTCTTTAACCCATCATATATATATATATATATATATATATATATATTGCACATATACTTATTGAAGGAGTTTCATACATATGTAGTTCATTGATTTTTCATGTTATATGCATGCATATTCATCCCATATTTAGAAGATAGAATATCATGTAGACTCTGAAAATGAAATATTTACGAAGTTGAATTATCTAAAAAAATTACACTATATTCTACTTCTACTTTCATGGCCTTCGCATATGTTGTCTTTACAATGTAATGCAAAAGGAAGATTTTTTTGTGTGTAACTGATACTCGTTCAAAAGGTCAAGACGTCAATAGATTAGTGAATGACTTGAACACCATATTCTATCATTTATTCAAAGTGAGTAGAAGGAGAATAAATGCAATCACTTGGATTAAACAATATGATGTTTCTTACACCGGATCCCAAAGCAAAATCGAAGGGATTTTTTATCTTCATTTCCAGAACAGATTTTGCCTCTCAAATGGATTCAATTACTTTGACACCATACTTCATATTGAAGACCAAACTATTAGTGATGAGTTAAAGTTGCTTGCTTCCCACCCTACCAAGGATGACATTTGCAACAACGTTTTCTCTATGGATCCTTCTAAACATCCAGGACAAGCAAGCTTCTACCAAGGAAATTGGTATGTCATGTAAGATGAGATTACATATTACATGCTATCCTACATCCAAAATGATACTATTCCAAGGGATCCTAAGAAACAAAACATATATAGTGTTGATCCCCAAGATAAAATTGCGAGAGCCTAGATTACTGACCATTAGCCTCTCTAATACTCTTTGTAAGTGTTGAAACAACAGTTTTTCAGTTTCAATTATTTAATAAAGAAAATGAATGTGAAAATAATGGATGATATATCACAATATTGTTGCAATAAAAAATTATCTCAAATAAACATTATTTTTATTCTAAAGAAGAAATAGAACAAATGTTATTTGTTTAACCTAAATAGCAAATCATGATCGAACTCAAGAAGGCTACAATATCCGAGGGCAAATTGAATTATTCCTAGTTAAAAGGAAATTTTCTTTTCATTTCTTTTTGTGATTTTTATGTCTCTTTAATGCTTTTTCCATTTTATATGGATTTTTAATATTTTGTTTTAATATTTTATAATTTCTAATTAGTTTTTAATTTTACAAATTTTTATTTTTAATTTTTCAAAGAAAACAATTGATATGAGATATATATACAAAATAAACATTAAGCTTTTTAAAAATTTCTAATATAGAAAAATAACAAAAAATATAGAATAAAAGTATTTTGTGTTTTATACAGTTCTACTATTTTTGTGATTTTTTGTAATTTTTAGATTTTTAAAGATTTTTTAATGACTTAAAACAACAAATAATGAATAAATCGAATTTAAGGTACTATTTTTGGTTTTTTAAATTATAAAAAACAATAAAATATTATGAAAATCAACTTCAAACATAAGAGAATTTTCAAGATGTAAAAGAAGCCAATTTGTGATTTTTTATGACTTTTTTGTGAATTTATATGATTTTTGAAGATTGTGTGTATTTACCAATTTTTATAATTTTTTGATATAATTTTAAAATGAAATTTATATAGGTAATAAAATAAGAGAAAAGACAACTACTATATTTTTTTAGAAATTTTCAAACATTTTTCAAACTTTTATGAATTTTTAAAACCAAACAGAGAGAGTTCACACAGTTTTTAAATTATTAAAAATAAAAAATAAAAGAAAGTTTCAAAACAAAGTGCTCTTCCCTCATTGTTAAAATGAATGAAATGATGTCGTCGTATGTAGTAAACCATGGAAGAGAAGAGCGTTTCAATCAAACAATATTCAATAAAATAGGAGAGAGAGAGTGAGAGAGAGAGGGAGAGAAAGGATGAATAAAAGGAAATATATTGCTCTCTTCTGTCTTATTGTTCACTGATTATTATCCAGGTAAGTGTCCTTGGATCGAGCAAAAGGAGGTAGAAAGTATACCTTGATTTTCGAGATGGAATATTTATGTGATTTTTATTTTCTTCTTTCTTCGAACATGATTGTCTTTGTGGTTTTAGTTTTTCTTATTTTTATTTGGTTTCAATTTTTCAAAATTTTAATTTATTTTTATTTTGAGATTTTTAATTGATTTTAAAAAATGATTAATTTTTTAAAAAAGATTTTACTATACAATAGATGGTATATAGGGTAATATAGTATTATAATATAATGGAAAAAGAAAATAAAAAAAATGATTTTTTTTTTCATTTTTTAAAAAGGGGACTAGATTTTCAAAAGATATACAATATAGTAGATATAGGTGAATATATAAACATATGTGACATTGTATATACATGTGACATAAAGCTGAGAAAAGCGAGCAACTTGATTGAGGACATACAAGTCAAAACTAAAAAACAAGATAAAATACGACAAATCAAGGAAAAAATGATGAAATTATGTGAAAAGAAAACAAAAGTTGCTAGGTGTTGAATAGAGCTTTTTTAGGGTTTTAATTATTTAATGGAAATTATTCACAAGGTGAACTATCATCGCAACCCAAAAAAGCATCAATAAAAATTTTATTTCAATTCTCAAGAAATGATAAACCGATCAAATGTAAGCAACAGAAAATTTTCTATTTATTTACTTATATAGCATACAGAATCAAACTCAGGGAGGCAATTCTGAAGGATATTTAAATCAAAGAAAATCAAAGAAATAAAAAGGATCATTTTACTTTGAAACACTTGGTCTTTTTTGGAATTTTTATCTTTTTTGTATTTTTTTGGAATTTTAATTTATATGTTTTGATTATTTTTTAAATTTTGAAATTATATATATATATATAACAAAATAAATAAAAAGGATCAAAAGGAAATGTAAAGAAAACAATCTTTTTGTATTTTTAAAATAAAGTAAAATATGCAGAAAAATCAAATATAAGTTTTGGTATTTTTGTATTGTTTTTATGAATATTGTTTTTGTGAATTTCGACAATTTTTATATTTTTAAGGTTTTCAAGTCAATTAAAAACATGAAAGCAAACAATAAATCAAACAGCTGTTTTCAAATTTTCAAAATAACAAATAAAATCATAAATCAAGGTATGGTAAAATTTTCAAGCTTTCCAAAGAGTTATTTTATGAATTTTTATGAATTTTCTGTGATTTAATGAGAATTGTTTAGTGTTTTAAAAGTTTTCTATTTTTAATTTTTATAAGGAATTTCAAAATAAAATTTGTAAAGAAAAAGAACCAATAAAAACAAGCACACATGACTTTTTATAGAAATTTTCAAATTATTTTTAAAATTTTTATGAATTGAAAATGGTATATTGTGAATACCTTTATATTTTTGAATTATTAAAAATAATAAAACTAATTATTTTGTAAAATCAAAATTAGGGATGAAAGAAATGATTGGTAGAAAGATTAGGAAATTTATGGAGTTTATTGATGCAATTAACTTCTTATTAAAATTAATTAAGAATAAGAATAATTCACTGTATTATAGGGATGAAAATGTAATAAAACTTATTTACTGGACTAAGTAATTAACAAAATATTAAATGCAGAGGCAATATGCAATTTCACCACAAAAAATCATGTGCTAGCGCTTGTGAGTCGCGTTGGCACTGACCTATGTGGAAATATTTATTGTCTAAGGTGCAAATAGTAGTAGAAATGTATGGGATTTTTATAGCAAATTAACCAGACAATCACATGTGATGCACATACTATAGTTCAAATAGGATAGAAATGCAAATAAAATAATTAATGAGAGCTCAGATGAAAATAACCAAACAACAATATAACAAGACATGTCCAAGCGAGGTTTTATTTATAAAATATAAAAAAAATATGGATAAGAGTGAAATTATTCGCTGATCATGTGCTTCTCACGTGCTAGATCAGACGTCTTTGGGATACAGCTTTGATCTAGATCAACGATGGAAAATTGGGGTAAATTGGATGGATCTGATACAATATGGAACTCACCTTCTTGATCAGATGGGAACTGGATATGCAAGAAGAACACTGATGAATGAGCTCCTCATCGAGCTTTGATCGAGCTGATCTAGGCCGATCTTTGCCAAACTCGAAGCCTTAAGGTCAGAACATCCTCCTGCTGCTCATCTTTGTCATCTGGATATGAAGTTGAAACTCAATCACATTTGAATCACGATATGGAAGCTCCGGTATGCTGTGGGTCAAAGTCTGCTCTAGATTTCGATCCAAAGCTCACGCATGCTCCAAGGACCTGTAAATGGTTTATCTGCTCAGATATGGTTGCTTCGCCTGAGTTATTAGGCACAAAACACAAGCAAGTGAAGGGGATGGATTGACTCCGAATGTCGATGGTAGGAGGTGAGTCCAAATTCTAGATCCCGGTCGGATCGGGTGATCAGGTTGTGGTAGAAGGTGGAGAAAGTGATGGTGAATGTGATGCGAGTGTAGGAATGAAGTAATGATGATGAAGAAGCCTCGGATCACAAAGATCGAAGGTGGAATGAGGATGATAATTATTTAACCTATAATTGGAATTACATGTGAAATTTAAAGCAAATTTATAGAAATCTACCTAAATTAGCATACGATGGATGGGAGGCGGTAATGGCCTCAATCTGCGACGTGAAATAGAGAAGTTGGATAGCCTCTGGTGAACTCCAGTAATATGGATCATGCTCTCCTCCTGATCTAATGCTCCCCCGACTATAGGAATGATTCTCTATCACAGACTCGTCCACAGGAAGTCAGCCATGAGCAAAATCAAGGGGAAAAATAGATCAAATCAGGAAGTTGAGATCTGAGCTTATTTATAGTAGTTGGAGATGGTGAAATTTGAATCGTGCAAATCACGAACCGAGGTCACTGATGAACGTGGATTTCACTTCTTTAGTTGTCGATAATTGTAGTATAGGAGGAAAAATGATTCAGCAAAGACCACAATCTTTGAATGTTGTGGAATATTTATACTTGGCAAGTCTACCAAGGTCAAACACAGTGACATGAGCTACTTATGTACCGTGGCTGTCTTGACATCATAAAGCTGTTGATTCAATTGTTGAATCATAGAGGTTGGTGCTTGGATGAATATCTAAAGAGTTAGATTGAGGACTCATCAAGCACTGTCAAATGATCATCAAGATGGGATCTCTAGTCTGAGTGGGAGATGGCAATCCCATATCTAAAGACTGATATTAACCGACCTCTTGATGCAGGTCCTCTGCATAGGAATAGAGATTTGGAGGTATCAGATTAGTTAGGTCAAAGAGTTGACTTAACGAGATCGAGATAACCAAAGTCCTACATCGTATGTTGTCACGATATAGGCACACATCCTTTGACCAAAGACAGATGTGTTACTATATGTCTGAGTATGTACATTTAGTAGACCAATAAGTTGATGACCTAACCAAGGTCTATATACTGGCGAGCTGGTGTGCATATGAGGGCATATGAGTAATATGATCTCTCAAAGGTATCATACAGGTTCACTTCTGAACCAGAAGACATGAGCTCACTCATGAGATATTGGGATCGATAAATTCCATGCATAATCGTCAAGCTTATGAAGCTTGATAGAATTTAAAGGTATGATATATGATTTTAGAAAGTATATGATCGATGCCAAATCCCAATGATCAAATGAGAATCTTAATGATAAAATCATGAGGATGCCAGTCTAAAAGAGATCTATATCTTCAGGTTTATTTAAGGTCTTCCAGTATGCAGAATGTACTTGTATTGGGAATACCTGAGGGTGATGTGATCATAAACGATTGTATAACCATGACGCTTCCATTCCGAGGTAGTGATGAAACAGGTCTGGATTTTAGTGACTCCTCTCAGTAGAGAAGTAACTTGATCATTGTCCAAGTGGTGGACATTTATCTGAATAAGATTCAGATGCAATGAGAAGATTAAGTTTACGGACTTGATTTAATCAAGCATCTATGAGAGGTCCGTAAGATCTGGATTTGAGATATGATCTCAACATCCAAGTCACTATACATGGAACAATACAATTGCCCTGTCCTTATCTCCAAGTATTTGCGGAGAAAACATACTATTCTTGAAAGAGTTCAAGAATAATTCCTTTGATGAATTATGTATCCAAGCAACAAGATATTGATAATTAAATGAGATTTAATTATCAAGAACAATATGAATAAGATTCATATTATGAGAATGATTTTCCATGATAATTAAATGAGATTTAATTATCAAGGAAATGCAGATTGTGGATAGTACTATCCATAATATCAATGTATATTATAAATATGATTTATAATATATTAGAGAGAGCACCTTTATAAATAATATTTATTAAATGATTGGTAATGTGAATTGGATTCACATTAAGCAATTAATTGGAAATGTAATTTATAATTTCGTTTGGGTTATGAATATGATTCACAATTTTTCAATGGTATGATTGAAATATTCACTAATTAATTTGGAATTAATTTAGTGAATATATTTGCAATAAATGTTGTTGCAAATAATTAAGAGATAATAGTATAATATAAAAAGAACATAAAATCCCCAAACAAAAGAGGTGGCGTCACCCATGAATTAGTCATGGGTGACGCCCCCTCCCCCCTTTTAAAAGAGGATTATTATCATTTTTCAATTATCTTGTGATAATTAATTTTATTGAGTTAAATTATGTTTATGATAATGCAACATATATTTAATTTAATATAAATTAATTAGTTGTTGTTTTAAACAACAATGATTATAGCCATTGATTAAAAACACGAATCAATCTAACCATTGATTGTGTGTATCCCATCGATTGTGATCCATGGACTCCCAAACTAATATATAAGAAGGGCAACCCTAGCCCTTGAAAGATACACATCTACTCTCTCTCTCTCTACTCTCATTCTCACGCCATCTCTCTCTCTCTCTAAGGGTGGCTGTCCACCTTAAGATCTTAAGAGAATTGCAATCGTAGTTACGTCGTTGTGTTGTCGCCTCGATTGCTCGTGGATCTCCATCTTCTTTGGAGATTCTTGCACTAGAAGGAGACGCTAGATTTTGTTGGACGAAATCAGGAGATTCAAGGCTTGGGCCTTCATCATGGATTACGGGAAGCACGCATCTCATCATCGCACCTGCAAGTGCCATCTTCGTGGATCGGACTTGAGTCAGGATCTCTTACTTTAGAGATCAAGTGATCGCAACCACACTTCAAGAGGAATTTCTAATGCTTTGTGGTTAGATGAAACGATCCAAGAAACGTTCTTGGGATCATGTGGTTTCATATTATGATTTAAAATTTTTAAATCCCGCTGCACCAAGCGACTAGTGCGACTAGCCGCTCCGATCGCATTAGATGTGATCATCACGCTTCTGTGATGCGCTTAAGGATTTCCCCATATCCTTCACTTGATATAAATAGATCAAACTATAATCAAGCAGTTAAATTGATATTCAAGTATTATTGATTTACAATCAAGCATGTACAGGTAAAGGAAATATTAAATAAATAGACGTTCTAATGATTGCATACAATCAAATAAACAAACAATGCTTTTGGGTTCTAATTTGCAAGTCCCAACCATCACATATCAAACTATAATGCATCATATAACATGGACTTAAAATTCATTGAATCTCTAAAAATTTCCAAAATATTAGATTCAAGTCATTGTGTATATATCAAATATATTTGTTAGTTCTTTACACCCTGGGACGTAGGTAAATATCAAAGATAGCATGCGAACTTGTTCACATACTGACTAAGGTTTTGCTAACACTCAGGTTTCTTTAAGCCTTCATTAACTTTATCACATCCTTGAGGATCATTAGATCAGGTCTGGACTCAAATCACCAGTCCTAGTTCCTCAAGTGATAACTCAACTCATCTCATCAATCATGCAGTTGTGAATGTTTTGTGATGATCATATTCTTTATAGGGTAGAGATGAAGAGTGCAATATAGTGCTCAAATCTTTTAAACTATGGAAGTGTGGATTATTAAATTTCAATAACTCTAATGACTAAGGTTGGTTAACTCAGACTCTCAAGATATCATAATCAAGTCCTTAAATTCTTAAGCCATGAGTGAAAGTGGATGTGTCAAGAATACACCAACTCCTCGGTTAGTGAATTTTTTTTATTTCTATATTTTGTAAATTTTTATTGATTTTAATTTTCATTTTTAAAAATTCTTTAGAGAGATAATGACAGACCCAAGCTCATATGAATAGTTGCATCTACCTACAACCAGTATGGGTGTAAGTAAGGATTGTTAGACGAACAAGTGTTACTTGAGGATGGATCCATATATAGTATCCTCTAAACACCCACTCTGCTAAGGGAGACTGAAGTTCCTTTACTGAAGAGTAGATGCTCAATTTTAAGCCTAGTAGTTAGAGCCTCTACCAAAGAAATTTTTGAATTTTTCAAATTGTTGTGGAGGTTTTTGAAAAAAGGTTAATTTTATTTACAAAAGGTTAATCCCTCAATTTTAAAAAGCTTTTTACAGTAATTTTTACATAAAACAGTTCTCAGGTCAACTTAAACCAAGCATAAGAAGTTTTCAAAAATTTAAAAACACAATCTATGGCTAAAGTATATATACAGTAATATAGGGTATACCCTCATATACTTAAGTTTTGTTATGTTCTCATTGGACAAGTGATATGAAGACATTGCTCTAGTTAAATATAAGGTGATATAGCAGAACTGAGGAGGAAGTCCCCCCTATACTTAGGTCAAAAATGACTTAAGTATAAGAAGACAGATAGAGGGAGTAATGATGGGTTGAGTACCCCCTATACTTAAGCTGAGAATAGCCTAAGTAAAGGATCTAGGATTTAGGCTGGGGGGACATGTAGCTGTTAGGGTTAGGGATTGAGTTTATACAGATGTAAGGATGATAGGAGATGGGTGGGGGTGAGTATGGTGATTTTTACAGGGTAAGACATAAGAGGGGGGTGTACATTGTGTGAAATATACAGAGAAGATGTGGGGAGGGGGCGAGTGGATATACAGATGTGTGCATGAGTGTGTGGGGGGTAGGGGTAGATAATCTAGTGATCTACCTTTTTTCTTCTTTTTTTACACACGCGAGCCCTCGAACGAGGACCACTAGAAATGCACATGATACATTTTTTACAAGAGGATGCATGAATAAAGGGCTGATTAATGTTCCTTGAATCCTTCTTTTCTTTTGCGGCTCCTCGTAGCAGGAGCTCCCAACTCCACGCCTCCATGGATCTCGAGTGTCCTCGATCTCCATAGGCCCTACCACAAAAGAAATATTCATAAAAATATCACGAAAAATAATCAACAAATGATGAAAAAATAACACGATGAAAAGACATAAAAATATTGAAAATAGTCACTTCAAAAAAATCAATGAAATTCGATAAATAAATAAAGGTGAGTTGTGTCCCCGGCAACGGTGCCATTTGATGAGATGCATTTTCACCACTTTAATTCTCATCTTTTATCGTAGTACATATGGTGAAAATGGGTCAGCAAAGACCACATTTTTGAATACGTGGAAATTTTTTTACTTAGCAAGTTTACCAAGGTCGAACATAGGGACACGAGCCTCTTCATTTATTTATCAAATTTTTTCGATTAATTAATGAATGATTACTTTCTAATCTTAGGTCTTCATGCAAACGCGATGTGAAATGCAGATCACATAATGCAAAAGACAATTAAAATGATGCATGTAATTTTTATTGGATTTTATGATGCAATTATGACATGATGCATGACATAATACGTGAATAAATGCATAGTATGAGCATGCAAAAGTATATTTAAAAGCATTCCCTATAGAATATCAAATTCATGAGCACATATTTTAGTTCAATTTTAGAGTCATGATTAATGGCATTTAATTTGAAGAGAAGGGACACTATAGATCATCCAAAAATTAGTACAATTGATTAAGTGTCAAATCAAGAAATTAAACATGCCACTATATAGAGGGTGAAAAAAAACAATGAAATGAAACTGAAATCGTGTGAATTGGAATGAAGATGCTCAAGATATACTAAAAATAATGCTAGGACATAAATGTAATAAAAATGCATTAAAAATAATATATAAATATTGCAAATTGGTCCCTTGAGGGACCCATTTGTAAATAATGAAAATTAGCAAGACCCTTCAACAATTTCACTAATGCATGTAGAGGCCTTTTTGCAATTTCATAAAGTCACGAGGGGTCTCCCTATAAAATACCCAAGCGTTCACATGAGGCACGTGCATGGGGACCTTAATGTAAAATCCAAGAGTCGTCAGATCCTTCGTGCAATTTACCCAGCCCCTCACGTGTGGGGGTGAGGTTTGGGAGGCGGCCCAAGCTCGGGCCACGTGGCGTCTCTGGGTAGCTTCGGCTCTTGGCTCGGTAAACCGAGCATATGAGATGGGCTTGAGGTTAATGTGGTCGTGTAACATCATCCGGGTTGTCCGATCGTTAGGATCGGATGGCATTTACTCGTCAAGTTCCTTCGCCATGCTGCCTCCTACGACATACTTGGTGGAGCTCCGACGAGCCCGTATTCCCTCCACTGCGTTCCGTGGGCTCGTCTGACGGTCGAGGGAGCTCAGTGAGGACCTCACAAAGTGGTTGGGGATGCAAGGAAAGTCTGTGAACGCCTGGGATGGTCGGTCAATGAGGCGTGATCAGAGGCGAGATGCGAGAATGGAGCATTGGTGCAATCTATGTCCATTGAAGAATCATGCAAGTTTAGACGATAGCCAAAGCGGTGTAGGTGCGTGCGAGTGAAGGCAGGTGGATTGGAGTCCCGTAGAGGTGGAGGAATAGGGGACTGGAGCTCCTTCTCCTAGGAGATGAAGAAGGAGATGGAGTGGGGGTCAAAAGGTTGTGGGGAAGGGAAGAGGGTGCATTGAGAGGTCGGCGATAATGATGGTGACATGGCGGATCTCATGCGGTGGTCAATTGATGGTGAGAGTAGATGTAGGAGACGAGAAAAATCGGAGAGAATTCAAGAAAAATAAGACAGTGGATACCTAAAGATCAAAGGGGAAGATAGGCGGAGGAATTGGCCTATGTTGAGCATCAAAAGATGCTCGAGGTCATCGCCCACCATGCACGACCATGCATGGAGCTCATCGTAGCATGGCCATGGTTGTTGTGGGTCGACACCGAGGTGGAGAGTCGTCATTGCCTCAAAGAACCGCCCTCCGCTGTCACCGAAGGGGCAGGGGGTGCTAGGCTATCGCGTGGAAATGGTGGACCGGTTGTGACAGCGACAGAGGTGGCGGCTATATAGGGTGGAGATGGAAGTTACAAGGGGTGTAACAGTTGGTGGAGTGATGGGAGGAGGCACTGGGGGTTATGCGAGGGAGAGGGTTATGCAGGCTACCCAGAGGTGACGTTAGAATGAGGAGAGAGAAACGAGGGCGATGGTGACAAATGGAAGGGACGGGTGGTTCGCAAGGTGTAATGCCAGGGGGAGGGATGTTCTGGAGGTGGAAGATGACGCATAGCCGTTGGATATCGTGATCCAATGGCCCAGATGGAGGCATGTGTAGATGCTTTAGATCAGGTCATATGATCTTATCTAATGGCGAGGGTAAAGGCAGGGGCAAGAGGTCTAGATGGAGGTTGGAAATGGAGGGTGACGTGGCTGCTTGTGAGCCACGAGATGCGGGTAGATTGAATGGCTGAGAGGCTTGGCGAGTGGTGCAAAATGGTGCTGCCACGTGGGCGGTTCTGGAGCGCGGGATGGGAGGTCATCATGCGATGGAAGTGAAGGCGTGTGTGAGTGGATGAGATCAGGTCTCAAGGGAGATCTGATGGCTGGAAGCGAAGAGGGAAAGTACAATTAGGATGGAGGCGGGTAGAAGGTGATCGGACAACCCAGAAGAAGGTCAGGGGGCACCACGTGGTTGCACCAGAAAATTCAAAAAAGAGAAAAACAAAGATAAATATAAAAGAAATAGAGGGAAGCGAACTTAAGAAAAAAATCAAAACTTGAAAGCTGTAGACCTCGATGAGATCTACAAGTTTCATGTTGTACAAAAAGACAAAAGACGTCATTTGTGCAAAGATGTATTTTTGGGAGCATTTTTAATGGTTTAAAAACACTGCTTTTGTGGTTTTGAGATTTTTTATGTATTTGTTATTTCTTTTAAAAGCCAAGATAAATATAGATAATATTTACTGTAAGGGGTTTTAAAAAAAATGAAGAATAAGGAAAAGGTTAGTAATTAAAATACAATAATTAAGGATAAGAAAATAGGTCAATTATACATAGATGGGTTCATTCTTAAAAATGTGGAATTAATGAATATTTTCCATGAAGTTATTAATTAATCGAGGAAAAAAAATAAAGAACAATGATGATCCATGAGAGATTCATCGGGAAGAATATAGACACCTGCCATCGTCTGATCTAATCCATCGTATGAGATCCAACTGTTGATGTTGGTTTCGAATCCTTCACCCGAAGTAGTTGTTCATGCCTCAGGTTGGGGTTTCCCGAGCTTGAGCCAAGTCACCTGCAATCGACATGTGCCCCCGAGCCTCAGTCTTTCCACGTGCAGCGCATGTGTTGGTGGAGAAATTAAATGAAGCCCAAGGAAGTTTTCAAAATTACATATAAGACCCGCACCTCTAGAAAAAAATTACAGAATCACCCTAGCAGGTTCTTGTTTTTGCACATTAGTCCATTTTGTAATCATTTGTACTAAAAATAATAATGCTTCTTTTCATTTACGCTCGTGTAATGTTTTAGTAATAACTTATGAACGATAGATCTGATTTATTAAAATTTGGTGTCATTGGAAAGCTTGTTTAATGCTCTTCAATTTAGAGCATTTAAATCACATTTTTAATATACATTCCATGCATTGAATTTTAGATGTATTAATTTTGAACATTCAGACTTAATATTGAATTGAGATGAATTATACATAGGTTGAATTTGCTTTGGTTGACATTGAGTTATCATTAATTTATTTACTTGAAACACAATATTCTTGTATTTATTTAGGAGCATATTTCAGTATTATTTTTCCCTATGAGTACATTGCATCATTGTCTTTCATATTAAATAATCGCATAAAAATAAATTTAAAAGTTGCATTTGTTCTGTATGCATTTGCATTGAGCTTGACATAGGACCTAGAAATCACTTAATTGATTAATTAGCATATAAATCTGATTGAATAAATGCTTGCATCCATGTGTTCGAAAATGGACTTGTTTAGGTATAAATTAAAGTCAAGATCTCTTCAGGAGATTCTACCTCGATTCTGTTGATTATCATTTGGCCCATGCTACAACGAGAGCATTTTATCGTCGCCTCTTGACGATCCATCAGTCATGCATGTTTATTTTGCTATATTTCATTTTATTGACCAAATACTTTTGCAAAATATTGATAAAAACTCCTAAAAATTGTAAAACACGGAAAATCTTATAAAAAATCTTCAAAATAAAAAAAACAGGTTTTGAGTTTGCAAATTTTCTTTGCATTATCTTGTATCTATGAAGATTAATTTTGGGCTCAGTCTAATTTGATAGATATTTATTAAGCCCATTTCAAGTTCCTAGATTTTTTTGTTTTGTGTATTTGGTGTATTTCCTTATTTAAAAATCCATAAAATTCTCAAAAATACTCAAAAATCACTAAAAACAAAGAAAAATTTTATGCCCTAAAAACATTTTATTTTTGCAATTTTAAGTTTATTTATTATATTTTAAAAATACAAAACAACTCTTTTTCATTCTTTATCTATATAGTATTTTTATTATATATTAGACTATATTGTATTTATAAAATTACAAATAAAAATATTATAAAATTAAAAACATAGGAACATATAAAATCCATAAAAACATTGGAAAATTTAAAAATATAATAAATCTCTATGTATTATGTTCATCATTACTTAATCCCATGTGGTTCGATCCCTACTACTTGTATACTATACACATTTCTGTTGGGTATAATAAATTCTAGCTTGCTCCTTTATATTGCTTAATCATCATTGTGGGTTAATTATTGATCGATTTGATGGAGTTATGTACCGAGTGCTGAGAGAGGGCTGATACAATGATTGTTGTATCTGATTTGTCAAACACCGTAGGCTCCTCCAAGATCAGGTGTTAGGTACCTCTACTTCATCTCATCAATCAAATGGCATCATTGCAATTGGGCATTAGTTTACAGAGCATAGAGTAGTCTGCTTAGCTTGTTTCTCCATTATCACTTTATTGCCTATTTCTCTTTATATTCTATTTCTATCTAAGACTGTTCTGACCTTCTTTTTTGAATTTGCTACGAGGACCCACTTATTGGGGAGGATTTCTCTGGAGATTCTATGCATCCAAAAGCCATGGAGACTGATGGTTCTTTGCCCAACAGTAGGATAGCGTAGCAGAGGACACAAGAAGCCTAAAAGATTCACCTTAGTGTAGATATAATTTAGTTTTGTGTGAGAGAGATTTATTTTTTGAATTTGCTACGAGGACCCACTTATTGGGGAGGATTTCTCTGGAGATTCTATGCATCCAAAAGCCATGGAGACTGATGGTTCTTTGCCCAACAGTAGGATAGAGTAGCAGAGGATACAAGAAGCCTAAAAGATTCACCTTAGTGTAGATATAATTTAGTTTTGTGTGAGAGAGATTTATTTACTTAATTTGTAATAATACATGACTCTAACAATTGCATGCATGCAGTATAAATTTATTTAACAAGTTCTTTACGCTAATAGAAGATCATGTCTAGGGTGATTTTAACAATTGCATGCATGCAGTATAAATTTAAAACTTTTATCTAACATCCTACATGGAGAACGTTGGAAAGCAAGGTGAGCATTTTAACTAAGCATACATCATACAAACATGATGATGAGCATTCCAGCCAGGGGCGGAACTAGTATACATTATGGGGGGCCATGGTCCCCCCCCCCATAATTATTATACATCACTTATATAATGTATTAACTATTTAAGACTACCCCTCCTTAATTATATTATAATTAATAATGTTAGGGAAATGTTGCAGAATCATTAAATGGTTAAGTGGTAGAGTGATAAGGCTATTATTTTGGAGACCAGGGTTCGAATCTTATCTCCATCAATTTTACTTTTTTAAAATGGTTTATCCAATCACTTCCAAAGTATTTAAATAATTTGATTTAAAAATGTATTCGAGTTTATTTATCTCTCCCATTATTTTTATTACTCTTTACAAATAAAATAAATTTTATTGTTTCCTTTTAACCGTGAACTTTTTTGTTTCAAAATTTCACTTGATAATTTAGACTTTTTAGGATGTATTTAGAGAGGCTTAAATTAGTATATTTATTTGATTTTAAAAATAGCCACAGAAAATACCTATCTGTTTGAAATTCTAACATTAGTAATAGATTTAAATTCTAAATTTATAAAGATTGAAAGAGGTTCATTTTAAAAACATTAAATCTATTTATAAATATCGTTCAAAAATACATAGATTTTTCCGTTTTTGAACATACATAATAGTTGTATACTCGACCCCTCCTTATGAAAATCCGGATTTTGCCCCTGATTCCAGCATCGTGTTAACTTGCATTGCTTTTCTGTCTTCTCCCTCCGATTTTGCTCACATAGGCCAAGCGAAGAATCGGTAAAATCATTAGATCTCTTGCGTGAAAAATACTCAAAAAAAGTGACAACAAATGAAAAAGGGAGTTCTAAGAAAACCTTGACCTAATTAAACCCGATTAATAAAATTTCATTGTATTGGGTGTACAAAGCCCTCATCGTTCTCATGTACTATCTAGACCGAGTGAGGCATGACTCACAAGGATTAGAGCCAAAAATCCAACCTGGATTATGTCTTGTGTATCACATGGGCACGTAAAGTATTGGTGCTTCTATCAATGTGTGGATGAGTAGGACTAGGTTCTCTTGTGAACTTAGTCTGAAGCACTGAGCATAGGGGAATTATGACGGCGGGTACCTATCTCATCATATCACGACCAAGTACCCTGCATGGGGGGAAGTATTGATTTCTCTTATTAGATTCATTTCCCCCAATTCTTTGGACGAGTAGTGGGCTCATATCTGATAACAAGGACCCCAAAAGAACATGCTACATGTCATAAAGGAGGTAGAAAGTACATGTCGATTGTTGGGTGAGTACTCGCTATCCTACAGGATTATCCATAAGGACTAGATTAACAATATTGCTTGAGAACAAATAAATTGACAAGATAAACACTGAACTGTTACGGCACATTGTGTTAGTTTGGTGAATCTTCCCTTGTTTTGTGGTTTGATTGATTAGTCCAAAGTAGGCCAAGATCAAAAATACCTACCTTTGTACCCAGTAAATCCAGCTCGGGATTGTTTGGCTCAACTGATCGAGAAAATGAATGAGATGAGGCAGAAGCTAGATGAGCTCATAGCTGCAAAAACAGTCAAATTCACGTAGATTGAGACAAACCCCAACAATTCCATCGTAAGGAGCAGGAAGACCATAGTGCTAGTGCCACTCCATCTCTTGAATTATGTATAAATTCTTTTATGTTATCTAATGTTGTTAATCTTAGGAGCGGTACAACATTACAGATGACTGCTACAACTAAAGGGAAAAATAAAGCCTCCATGGGCGAATCTTCATCACCGTCAATTGATCATGCACAGAGATCGGGGACCAGTGATGAAGGAGAGTATCACCGGTATAGAAAAACAAAAAAACGAAGAAGATTAAAAAGAAATCAGCAATAATAGCCAAGGCTGAATTGATGCAACCAAGGAGATGCCATCACCCGCAGTTGATCTCGTGCAAGCAGACATGGTCGAATTTCATGTTTTTAGTTTCCTAGCTATTTTGGATGATTGTATCATTTCTAATCATCCAATTGTATAAGATGAAACTTTCAATAATGAAAATGTTGTTTTTAATGATACTCGCATTCTATTTCCTGGTGCAATGAACTAAAAAATGGTAAAATAATTAAAAACAATCTTGTTTGATCCTGGCATTATAGAGATATTGCAAAATATTATGATCAAAATATCTTTGTTGAAAGCCATGCATACATTCCCATCATGAAGAAAGGATTAAAGGAGGCGTGTACAACTAAGAGTCATAGAAGATGACGCGAGAAATTAGTAAAACATGTTCTGATCACGGTGAGTGTCAATGATATCAACAACCTCCCAAGCAAGAAGAAGGACACGGAAGTGCCTCTCATCAGATGCGAGATGTTAAACCAAGAGTTTGAACGGACATTCTTTGATGGTAAATCATTAATAAATCTGATGCCTACGACATTGCTCAAAGACCATTGAAGTCAACAAAAATAATTTTGCAATTCGCAAACACATCAGTGAGTGATGTAGAAACCCAGAAATTCCTCTTTGAAGAGGAGTGCTTGGAAAGCCCAATCGAATTTACCTCAGTCCTTGAGGATGAGTTCTTTGCTGATGAGCTAAATAAGCTTATGGAAATCATCTCATCCCTGTCGAAGCATGACAAATTCCCTACCAATCTTTATGATGTATTGTATTCGAATCCTGAAATAACCAAGGTGGATAGCATAAAGTCGTTATAGTTTAGAATTTCTATACATGGCACGAGTTATGTCTTCCTTTATGCTCTTCACTATGTGGACATAGTTCGAGTTAAGTATAGAGGGTTGTATATATGGATATATAAATTAGCCATAACTTGTACTTCCCTATTTTCAATAAATATGGCTCATATAATGGGTAAGGGTATATGACAAATCAATTGTAAAGAATACATTCATATAAAATCTTCACATACCACTAATACACTAACTCTTTTAATTTTTCAAAAATCTCATAAAAATTTGCAAAAATTCAAAATACCTAAAATATGCAAACCTTTTTTAAAACTCTATAAGAAAGTGCAAAACCTTTTGAAAATCCCATAAAAGTTCAAAATCAGAAAATGACTTCACAAAAATATTTTTGCCTTGCATTGCATAAGCATTTTTCTAAATGATTTTAATAATTGAACAAGTCCAAATAAAATATGAAGATTGGATCTTGGTCTAGACATTAATCCACTTAATCTCAGAGGAACTTGTTAAGGACTGAAATCACGACACTTTAGGTCACTTCAATATAATTCTTTAGGTTCTATGAGACTATCTTCATGAGTCGATTCAATGTGACTAACTACAACTTTTCATGTCATATGTATGACTCTTGAGACAATGGCTTGACTTGAGACCTCGCACTCAACATGTAGCTCAAGCAAGATGGGTCGTTGAAAGATCGCAGAGTCCAAGTCGGGATGATACTAGGTTGTTTCTTCGAGGGTGGCTCATGAACCATTCTTGTGGGTGCCAATACCAGTACTTCAACAGACTATTTATCTGTTAGCATGGACATCTAATGACTGGAGAATGGATTGAAATAAAGTTTCGGATGAGGAATGGTCTGCTAGCATAATGTTCTATGACCTCAAAACATGGGCAGAACAAAAGATTCAATATCCGTTAGGAAAAACAAGAATTCAGAGCAATGTCAAACAAAGTATAGCAAAAAACAAACCTATACCAAAAATTCTAAAAAATTTGAGCTTTCAGAAAAGGACTCCTTCTTTGTGGAGACTTGGTTACACTGGCCAAGCTTCACAAGGAAATATGACGACACTGATCAAGTTTCCACTTCTTTTCCCTTTATTTTAGCACCTCCCTGATTCGTTGTGCACTAGTAAGTACCTGAACTCATACAAAAATATTCATCTCCCCAAGGATGAGTTACCAGAGGAGGAGATGACTGGATAGTTCAGCAATTTATTTAGGAAGAGGTAATACAACTCATACACATTATACTTGTCATTTCAAGATTACAAGAGTATGTATATGAAAGGACGGTTCTGAGGAGGTTGTTGAGTTGAACTGGATAGAGGAGCATGGAACCTAAGGGTTGTTTAGTCACAGTTCCTAACCTGGATATGGTTCCGAACACGTCTACAATCCAAAGGTCTTACTTGAGCTTCAAACCTCAATTTTGAAGAAAGTTTTAAAATTCATAATCATTTTACTTCCTTTTTCTTTTCTTTATTCTCTTTTATATAACTTATTCTCCTGATAAGTGTTTGCTAGGGACTAGTATAGGTAAATATAGGGGAGGCCATGAATACCCATTCATTCACCTTTATTCTTTTATTTTGTCTTTAAATTCATAGATAAATACATGTAAGTATCCTCAACTTGTAGAAATCAACACACTAACTATTGTCTGTAAATAGTATGTAAATACATGCATTTAAATACAAAATAAATGAATTATGAACAGAAAAGAAAAATAAGGAAGTATTGTAAATACTTACTAATCCTAAACCTCGAAGCTAAGTCAATATTGACTTGGTCGGCAAGGAATAAAGTAAGGGGGCTGATGAATACCCATTCATCACTCTTTATTCTTATATTTTTGCTATAAAAACCTTTGCAAATGCATGTATATTCATGTAAATACAAATAATTACCAAAAGCATGCATTGTGTAAAAACCTATAATTAGCATGTTTTTATGCAAAAATAAAAGAATAAAGATTAAAAAGAAAAAGAGGGACATATTTAGAATAAATATTGAGCAACCTAACCCAAGGGAGGGCTCAACATGGGCCTGACCGCATAAAAGCCAAAGTAGAGGGAGATAGGGGCTCATGTGTGTAAATATTTATGTAAATAAATAAAAATATTTTTCCTCACAAAAATAGCCCAAAATATGCTTGTAAATACTTGTACATATTTATAAGTATAAAAACAAAAGAAAAAGGGTAAAAAATCAAAAGGAACAAAAACACCACTTTCATCATGTACATGAACCACTCTTATATATTTATTTAACCTTGTAAATAAATAAAATTAATTTCCAAAATTTTTGTAAATATTCTATGTTATATAATGTAAATAAATTAAATAAAAACAATTAAAACAAAAACAAAATAAAAATAATAAAATTAAAAATACAAAAACATATTGTAAATATACCATGTATATAAATGTATATATGTATTTATTTTACCTATGTATATAAATAATAAAAATAAAATAAAAATACCTTTTTATTCCTTATTTTATAATGAAAATAAATAAAATATAAAATGGGAATAAAATTGTATAAAAATAACAAATTAAAAATCAAAATTAAAAACCCTATATAGTGTACATATACCTATGTATTCCATATTATGTATATACCTTATTTTTATTTCGAAAAAATTATTAAAAATCACTAAAAATAGAAAAAATAAAATAAAATTATTTCATTTTTTAAGTTTTTACAAATTCGGCCATTTGCCACCTGTTATTTCATTTCCAAATTATATCCACGTGGCTGTTCCCTATTGGTCCTGGGGATTGTTGACCGCCCGGTCAACTACCCCCCTCAGGACCACCTCCTGCGGATTTAGGCGCCCGACCCGACTTCCCTAATTTCTAGCGCCTAAACCCGATTGAATCCCACCTAAACCTCGGGTCCGTTTCACTCCTGCCACATCCGACACCCTCGTCGGGGTATCCACATCGGGATCCGCGCGCCTCCACGCCCTACCCCACCTCGTCTAGCCGGACCCGCACCCATATATAGTCGTTGCTCCGCCACCCTAATTCCCTATCTTTGGCCATTCGAATCCTTCACCTGTGAGCTCCAGTGAGTGCGCGAGAGTGACAGCTCGCGTCCGGTGCTGTCGAAGCGAGGAGAGGAGGAGAGACCATCGATCCGGCGAGCTACGCCGTCGCTGCTCCGCCACCAGCAGGAGTACCGAGCCTCGGAGGGAGACGCTCCTCGAGGCGAAGACCAGGAGCTTCCTTAGCTCCTCCCCAGTCTCCTCGTCCACCCAGGTAATCACTTAGACCTTTCTTTTTCACTGATTTTTGATTACGCCCAAATCGCCGCTCCGCCGCATTTTTCTGATTCCGGCCATTCCATCACTCCGTTCGACCATCGGAATCGACCATCGCATCCGCCTTCTTCTCACGCACCTTCTCCGCACTCCCATCCAACCCAGCTCGCACAGGAGCTGGGAGTCGAGCTCCTCCGTCTACCCCCTTCGCCGGAGCTCGCCATATCGACCCACAGATCACCGTCACCTTGCCTAACCGGGTCGAGGCAGTTTGCCCTCGACCCGCGAGCCTTCTGGATTGTTTTGCAGGTTGAATGAAGGCCATCTGAGGTCCTTTGACTTCAAGCCAGGAGGCACAGCTCCGCCGACCTCGTCAGAGCTCCTCCGAGCTCGGCTGGGTCATCGGAGACCCCCATCCGACGCGGAGGCCCATGCCAGACCTTCCCCGATCACCAGCGCCCCGCGAGGAGGTCAGGAGCACACGCACTGGGCCGGCGAAGTTCGTCGGCCACCTGTTCTTCCTCGACCTCCAGACGTCGTCCGATCATCCCGCTCGCTCCAGGTCCATCTGGGCCGCCCGTTCAGGAGCAGCAGTACCCGTTCGATCTGAGCAGGAGAGATCTGACCCGTCCGATGCTTGAGGGTTAGCCGCAGAGAGCCATACCCGTCTGATGCACCACGTGGCTTGACCTTCACCGTTGGATTCGCAAGAGGAGCCCAGCAGTGGTGCGCCCGCTATTCCCAGTCGTCAGATGACCACGTGCCCGCCATCCAGCCGCTCTCTTAATAAAGGGTAAATTACCCTAGGGCCCTTCTGTTTATTGCATTTCGTAGTTAGCCCTGTAATTAGTTAATCCAGTTGTTTAGTTTTTGGGATTATTGCATAGAGGACCCCGTACTCTACTTAGTTTGCATTTATGCCCCTGTGTATGGTCTGACACGTGCATCGACACGTGCTTTTCGGCTTATTTGCATCCCACGCCCTTGTAGTTCTGGATGTTATCAGTTGAATGAAAGTTTTTGTTTATTTGCATTTATACCCCTGTGCGTGAAACTTTTTAGCATGTGCGTTTATTTTTGGGTATTTTGCAGATAAGCCCCTGGACTTTTGGTACCTGTTACCAATAAGCCCTCGGAACTTATTTTTCTTACATTTGGGTCCCTGAGTGCCCCAGGCACGCGCGTGGCGCGTGTTTTGCTGGGTTATTTGCACCAGACCCCACAGACTTTTGGGTATTTGCACTTTGGTCCCTGTGCACTGTGCCCTCTCTTTATTTTTGAATAAAATAGCAAATTACCTCCAAATCCAACGAAAATTGGATACATGGCTCCTTCCATTGTATAAAATTTTCAAGGATTTTTTAGGACATTTTTGTTTTCATTTGATATTTTTAAAAATTCAAAAACCTCTATTTTCTTCACTGTCTAACTTTACAAATCACAAAAAAATATTGAATAGTGTCCAAAAATTACAAAAAAAAATTGTATACTGTCTATTTTGATGTGCTTGATTTTCTAGCCAATTTTGGCTATTTTTCATTACTGAAAACCACTAAAAATTGAAAAACACCTAAAAACTTAAAAAATTCTAATAATTAAACCAAAAACCCAAAAATAATAAAATAGGTGCCTAAATTTTCCTTGATTTATTCTCTTTACAGAAAGATTACCTCCCAGCTAATTTAGGGCTTTTAGATATTTTATCTAGGCCTTTCTAGCTCGGCTGGACAGTACCTTTGATTTCAGCTACTGTTTGATTTTTAGAAAATTCAATAAACATCAGAAAATTCTCAAAAATTCATCAAAAACACAAAAAAATATAAAACACATAAAAATATTTTTGTTTGAATTTTTGGTTGATTTTTAATGCTTTAAATAAATTGTTGAAGTGTGTGTTTCTTTGTTTTTCTTATTTTCTTAATTAGCTAAAAATCCAAAAAAATATAAAATATTCAAAAAACACCAAAAATATTTATTTTATTTTCTTTTATCTCTTTTTGACTACTTCGTAGGCCGAGAGCCAACCCGTGCTCCTTGAGTTCGACCCTGGTCGCTATATCAGGTTAATCTAATAGCAGGACCGCTTTCGTGTTTTGATCGATTTTATCTATTATTAGTGGTTCATTTTTCTTGATCGAGCACATCTGAGTGATTGAGGTCACAACGACCATTTTTGTACCTTTACCTTAGTTGCTCAGGTCGTGTCATCAGAATGGCGCCGTTGCCGGGGAGCACGGCTTAGTAGTCGATTTAATTCTCTCCGCGGTTTTCTTTTCACGGCTTTTTGTATAGATTTCTGTAGATATATTTTTCTGACATTCTCTTACAATAATCTGGTTTGACACTCTTGTGTTTGTTTTCTTGCGAGGGCCCGAGGATCGAGGCGGCTTCTTCGGAAGCCGACGCAACCGCGAGAACCGGAGGCGGCTCTCTTCTTCACAGAGCCGCAGGAGAGCGCAGGAAAGCAAGCAGGAGTGCGGGAGCCGCGGAATAGCCGCGGATTAGCATAGATTAGATTAGGATTTATTATTCGCACATTTGAACTGATTGTAATAATACAGGGACTCAGACTGGACACTTTGGACTGTGATTGGACTTAGCGGGTCTGTTTCGCCGAGCACCGGTGTGCTCGGGGGACCCTTAGGCTTTTTCGCGGCTTTTTACGCGGTTTTGTTTTCTTCTCTTTTTACTGCCTTTTCTGGTTTCACACGGATTTCCGAGCCCCTAGCCGTAGGATTTTCTGCTTGATTATGACGTAACTCATAGGATCCAAACACCCTAATATAATTGCCTTTTCCTATAGTGCGGTAATTGGACCTATAATAAAAATAATAATAAAATAGTCGTTCCATCACCTCCGAGCCTATGCGCCGCGAGCCCACCCCGTCAAGCGCTACTCCTGAACTCGACCTGTCGAGAAGAGGAGGGGTGGGTCTAGACCGGACTCTTTGGATTGGAGGCTACTGGTCGGCTAGCCGTTCTTTCGAGTAGCACTGTTATTTAGGGACTCGGTTTTCCGCATGCACCATTTAGGTAGTTTATTTCCTGTCTTTAAATTCCGCGCGGATCACTTGCATGTAGAGTGTTGGAGACAAGGTACGCATTTCTATCTCAGCATGCATCATTGATTTCATCGCGCATCGGCTTTTTCGTCTTCTCCCCCCTGTTTTGGACTTAATAACCAGGAGAACCGAAAAATTCGTTAGGCGTTTGTTTTCTATTTGAAAAATATTAAAAAGAAAAATCATAAAATTGGGACTGGATAAAACTATTGACCCTAAAAGACACTCACCCTAAAAATTTGTCTTGGGGAGAGCAACCTCCTCATTGTATGGTTTGGATGCGCGAGAGAGTGACCCGCACCCTAGGTAGAGCCCTCCGGTAATATTCCCGACCGATTACCGACTCTTCCGTGCGGGCCAGTCGGTTGGGGTAGCATTGGGTATCCTAACAGGTCACGTAAGCGCGATGATATCTTGTGTGTTCACCTAATAAAAATTGACAAGATAATTTGACCGAGCTTTTACGGTCTTCAGCTCGCGTTGCGTTGGTGAACCGGGGGTTTGCATTCTGATCATAGTTTCTCCAGATCTCATCCGCACTACTCGCCGGATCAAGATGATGGGTAGACGCTCTCTTAGGCAGCCTCTGGCTGCACCACTTTCGGGCACGTCTACCCGATCATCTAGGTTGGCCCGTGAGAGCCGAGACCAGCTCTCCGAGCCCGAGTACGACTCCGCCCTGTTCCCCCTCGACCCCCTTTCTTTCGGACCTGAGCGACATGAGCCCGAGGAGAGATTAGCATATTTGACAGCACCTGAGTTGGGCTCATTTGATTTTGCAGACGTTATGGCCGGCAGTTCTGAGGATCACCCCGGAGGTCCACGAGGAGAGCAGCATTTTGTCCTGGACCAGGGTTCGATCAACTCCACCCTGATTGCCTCCCTCGAGTCAGTGCAACAGCAGCTGAGGGATCAGGGAGCTTTCATGATGGACATGAGGCGAGAGTTTGAGCAGTTGAGAGCCAACCGCGGAGGAGGAGCAGGAGGAGGCCCCGCCGATCCGGCAGCAGGAGGAGGACCTGATGATCCTGCAGCCGGAGGTGGCGGAGCAGGCGGAGCAGGAGGAGCACCACCACCACCACTTAGATCGATGCGGGAGAACCACAATCCCGGGTTGACCTTGACACACCGCTGGGTGGTACTTCCAGCGATCGTGGGGGACTTCAAGTTCCCCCGAACACCTTGCAACTTCTTCCCCGATTCCACGGTTTGGCGACAGAGGAGCATCATCTCCACCTGCAGGAGTTTGAGATGATTTGCAGCATTGTCCACGATCGTCAGGTGGACCAGTATACGATCAGGATGATTGCCTTCCCCTTTTCCTTAGCAGACAGAGCAGCCACCTGGCTGAAGCATTTGGGGAAGTTCGTTTACACCTGGGAGCAGCTCCGCACCGAGTACTTGAACAAGTACTATCCACTCGGGTGGACCAATGCAGCGAGAGCCCTCATCAGCAACTTCTCCATGCTCCCCAACGAGCAATTCCATGAGGCATGGGAGAGGTTCCATGAGCTTACTGACCGATGCCCGCACCATGATATCTCGAAGCCGAACCTTATGCAGAGCTTCTTCAGCGGGCTGACACCAGAGCTCCAGGGCTTGGTGAATGCTTCTTGTGGCGGGTCCTATTTCGCCAAGGATCACGACCAGGTCTGGGCCAACTACGAGGAGATGGCCGAAAACTATATGGTGATGTCCCATACCCGGTTGTACACTCAGGGCAGACCCCAGCAGCCAGGACCCGTGCAATACCAGAGGATAGCACGGGTCGACGTCGGTCCATCCAGTTCATCCGCAGTTGCAGCAGCACAGGCAGAATCGTCCGCTGCGGATATGGGTATTATCAACGAGAAGTTGGATCGGATGGAGCTGATCGAGAAGAAGCAGTGCCAGGGTATCACGCAGATGGAGCAGATGGCACAGACTCTGAGCGACATGAAGACCCGGCTCATGTGTCTCCAGGAGGCACAGACGGCTTCACAGCCCCGTCTTCAGTCGCGGGGCAATACCGGCGGCAGCAGCAGCTCGTCCCAGCGCTCCAGCTCCTTTCAGCAGCCTAGACAGGTTCACCTTGTACAGGCGGAGCCGTACCAGCAGCAGCAGCCCTCTTACCAGTCCCCACCATCTCCAGACATGCAGATGGTGGTATACCAGCCGGATCAGCCTCTGGCAGTACTTCCGCCAGTCCCATACGATGCAGAGTCGTTGATGGATGTCAACGGGATTTGGTATGACCGCCCCCAGCCTGGGATCCGACGAGACCATCCCGGATTTAGGTGGGGGAGTGGAGGTACCCAGCCCCAACAGCAGTCATCCGGTCAGGGTGGGCAGTATAGTCAGCAGAGAGATCATCAGCAGCAACAGCCCCCAGCCTACCAGCCACAGCAGCAGTCATCCTTCGTTCCTCGTCCCTATCAGCAGCAGGGACAGTCTTGGAGACGTGAGCAGCAGGCTCACCAGCCACACCAGTAGCAGCATCCTTCCTCCTACCCCTCTCAGCAGTAGCAGCACCAGTTCCAGCAGCCTCATTACCAGAGAGGCTACCCGTCGGGCCCTCAGGAGAGCTCCACCTTGGATGACGTAGCCCGCCTCCTCACGGACCAGCAGGCTACATTTAAACGGGAGATGGACGAGTTCCGCCAGGAGATGCGGGACTTGATGAGAGGGAAGGCCTCCATCCCTGCACAGATAGAGCCGAATCCGAACAGTTTGAAGAGGAAATCTGAGCAGGTAGTCTCCACTGAGCATGCCACTCTTAGTGATCCATTTGATGATATGTCTGTGGATCTATTTGATGCTGATTTTGTTACACTTAGGAGCGGTAGAGCACCAGCAGGCGGCGCCTCATCTGAGCGACGACTCGAGGATCCACCCAGGGCGCCAGATGAGGAGGAGGAGAGCGATACTGAGGCCGCACATGATGATGACGGTGGTACTGATGCCACCAAGGATGCTGATTCCATTGGCGGTACTGAGGCCGCCGCTTCACCAGTTCGAGGAGGTGGTGCTGATGCCACCAGAGGAGCCGAGCCAGCCCGCGGTACTGAGGCCGCGAGACGACCAGTAGCAGAGCCAGCCCGTGGTGGTACTGAGGCCACCAGTGTTTGTGTAGAGAGATCAGATGTTTTTCCTCATTCTCATGTATCTCAGAACACTGTTGTGAATAAAGGAAAAGGTTTAGTTTCTTCTGGTCCCACTGTGGTGCTTGATGTATGTGCGGATCCGGCCGTCGAGCCGTCTAGGCCTTTTCCTAGTCCTTCATCTGCGAAGGACCCTGTGATCCCCTTCCCTAGAGCCCTTCAGATGGGGAAGGGGAAGAAAAAAGAAAAAGACCCAAAAAAGAGAGAGCAGGAGGAATTCAGCCAGAGCATGATCGACAGATTTCACATCCAGCTGACCCTCCAGGAGGCTTTGCAGCACATCTCCCTTCTTCGGTGATCTTTGAGAGACAGGACCACAGTCAGGAGGAGGAGGAACCACACTTCAGAGATTCATGTGCTGACGAAAGCCGCGTGTTTCGCGATCCAGAACCGTCTGCCGGCCAAGAGGCCAGATTCAGGGGCCTCGTATGTCAGATGTCAGATTAGTGAGCAGAGGTTCGACCGGACTCTATTGGATAGCAGATCGTCGATCAACCTCCTTCCGGCAGCCCTTCTCGACCGCTTCGAGTTGGGCACTCTTAGACAGAGCAGGACAGTCCTTCAGTTTGTTGATCGATCTGTCAAGAGGCCGAAGGGGTTGTTGCGAGACATTATCGTCACGATTCAGGGCCTAAAATTCCCCGTGGATTTCGTAGTGTTCGACATGGAGATCCCTGATTCAGTGGCTGATACCCCCATCATCCTTGGTCGTCCGTTCTTGGCCACAACCAAGGCGGTGACTGATCATGACAGTGGGAAGGTATACTTTCGCGTCGAGGGTGAGAGTGTACAAATAGAGACGGTCGAGGACTACAGAGCCAGAGAGAGAGCACACTCAGAGGCCAGCACAGATTCAGAGCAGCTGACAGACGACGGGCCAGACATCCACCAGGACTGTGATTTTGTGATCACAGACGATGAGGCAGCATGGGCAGATCCTGCAGCACAGGCCATCCTCTCATTTTCAGACACAGCTGATGTCGAGATGATAGCAGAGGAGAGCTTGGAGAGCACAGCCCTGGTCCAGGATACCACAGATGCAGCAGAGCCGGTTCTTGACCCCGACACGGTTTTCAGTGACGGTGGTACTGATGCCACCGTGTTCGATGCAGATCCCTCGGATTCAGAGTCTGATTGGGCAGATTGCGTTGATCAGATGCCAGACTTGAGTCCACCTGAGCCTACAGATGAGGAGGAGGTAGATGCAGAGCAGATCAGAGACAGCACAGTTGAGCAGCCTTCTCCAGATCCAGTTTGCGAGAGCTCGTATTCTTTCTCCCAGGCAGATTTGGCAGATTTAGCAGCATTCACGCACCTTCTTCCGAAGCCAGATTTGCAGCACCCAGCTGTCCAGAGCTGAAGCCGCTCCCTACTTCGCTGAAGTATCGGTTCCTTGCGGGCGAACCTGAGATGTACCCAGTCATCATCTCCGCCGATCTGACTGGAGAGCAAGAATCCCGTTTGATGGGGGTTCTTGAAAAGAACCGCAAGGCAATTGGATAGAGCGTAGCAGATCTCCATGGGATTAGTCCATCAGTGTGCTCCCACCATATCTATCTCGAGGAGGGGGCAGATCTCCATGGGATATTTAAAGGAGGAAGGTCTCAGCTGGAGTGGAGGTGGCGCGAAGTTTATGGAGTTCGTGGGAGAGAGCGGGAAGTCGTCGTGGGTGATGGAGTGGTTGTCGAAGATCAGGGATGAGTGGGGATCATCGTGGTGGTGGTGGCGGACGTCTGAGGTGGTAGATGCGCTGCCAAGAATAGGAAGGGGGTGCGTGTTCCGCAAGGTCGAGATCGTGGGAGAGAGAGCGATCGGAGGTTGACGATGCAGCTCAACCGTTGGATCTGGAGATCCAACGGTGGAGGGCTAAAAGCGAGATGACGGGCAGGATCAGATCTGGGCGATGCGATCGATGGGATCGGGTGCTGCCACGTGGCGTCCTGTGGTCGCGGCGCTAACGGAGGGTAAAGATGGAGAGTGGGAGATGATCGAACGGCTGAGGATAATGAGTGGGTTGAGTGGCTAAGATGCGAGATCCAGGGCGCGATCGAAGGACCCACAGTGCGCCACGTGTCAAGCTGTGGGCGCGGCGCTAATGGAGGGATCAGATGATCCCTGAGTCTGATCGGAAGGCTGAGAGAATGAGCGCACGTGGTCAAGGCCTGGACCGTTGGATCAAAAGCGAGATCCAACGGCGGAGGGCGCGGGCGGATGAGGCGATGGGCAGCGGGCCGCGTGGCGCAACCAGAGGGCGCCACGTGGCCTACTGTGAATGGCTGGAGAAAGAAACACGTGTAGAGAGAAGAGAAAGCCGAATTTGGAAAAACTCAAAACATGAAAGTTGTAGATCTTAATGAGATCTACAAGTTTCATGTTGACCAAAGACGGAGATAAGGTCGAATATGATACATAAATACAAGGATACATAAATGTACATATGTAGTATACAAAATGATCCAAAAACCCAAGTTTCTCATACAAGCTCCAATTTCAATGAAATCAGTCTCATTTTGAAGGTCTTTTAATGTGTAGTATTCTAAAAGTGAGTAGACCTAATTCGGGGTTTGTATGAGGGCTTTATTTGTGTTTTAATGTACAAGGATTCTTAGGCTATTTGGGTTATTTTACAAGGGTGATTTTTAGCAATCTTCCCTATATTATTAAGGAATATATACATATATTATAGAGAAGAAGTTATTTTGATGAAGAGGTATTTTACAGGGGATTTTTGGCTTCTTATTTAAATGCAGATGAGCTGCTAAAATGCATGAATTATGGATGCATGCATGAGTGTTATTTATGCAAGATAAAAGGAAGTATGCCTCTATTTTCTTGGGAACAAGGCTCTATTTTGACTTTTGGAGTGATGAATAACAGATTCATCAACCCCCTATACTTAAACCTTGCTCGTCCCCGAGCAACTAAATGAAATGCAAGAGTTAAATGAAATTGGGTTCCATACCAAGGTCATGAACAAAAGTTAAAAATAGAGCTAGACTTGACCTTTGGATTAATCATGTGTCGGAACCTTATCGGGATCTGAGTTTAAGACTTAACAGACTTCAAGTTCCACAAGTCTTCTATTCAAGACTCCTCAACTCGCCTAATCAGAACAAGTCTACATACACAAACCCTAATGACCATGAATCTTTTCATGCAGTGTAAGTGATAAATGACTCCCCACCTCAGAAGTAACAAAGAAACAACCTCCCCCAACCTGGTAACTCTAATGCCTCGGTCTAGCAACTCTTTCCTCGAGAAGCGGGGTATTCCCTTCTAAGTTCAAGTTCAACCGGCTCAAGAAGAGGGGGAAGAAGTATAGACTTTTGGAAGCTCAGCCAGTGTAGCTAAGTCTCCCGCTGCAAGTAACAAGGTGACCACAAGCTTTTGCTTCTCTTGACTACGTATACTCCGGTGGGGTTATTAAATTTTCAATCCGACCCACCACTTTTTTGGAGTTCTTTTTGGCATTTTTTTTCTTTTTTTTCTTTTTTTTTCTTTTTTTTTCAACAAACATGCCTTTGTACATACATGATGCAGCATAGATATAAGAAATTTCCTCTTGAGCCAGTAGACTATCCCTCTTTTGAAGCTTTATTGCAACCCACTGCTTCTGTCTTTAGCCTTCATCACCACTAGTCCAAGTTGAGACGCACTTCCTTCACTAGAAGAAGAAGAGAGGTTCCGCCTAGAAGTACTACCCTCATATGCTACCCCAAGCTAAAGGAAACTGCCTCCTTATCACCTCATCCGTAGAGAGCCATGTGTAAAGTGCTGGTGCACGTCAAGCCATTGTCTCTAAGAGTCATGTGTGTGTTGTTAAGTGCTCTACTCAGGTTTGTCAAGATGACATATGAACATAGACTTGCAGACTTAAAGAATTAAGTCACCTGACCTGAAAAATCTTAACTCCAGTTCCTATAAGGTTCCTCTGAAATTAGGTGGATTAAGGTAAAGTCATTTTCATCCTTAATATCTGCTCACAACTTGGTCCAGAACCCACTAGCTTTTCACTTTGCATAAGCAACTTATGCAAATGAGATGAGATGTCATGCTATGAAAATGCAAGACTCTTTTTATTTTTCTATGCAGAGATGATATGCAAGAGTAAATAAGAAGCCTATTTATTAAAGATTTTTTTTTGATGTTTACCCACCCGTAATTATTGTAATATATATACAAAAATACGTGAAAGTACGAGCTATGGGTTGATGTTTACCCACCCGTAATTATTGTAATATATATACAAAAATACGTGAAAGTACGAGCTATGGGTAAAGTATATATGTAATATATACACGCCCCCTATACTTAGCGTGTGCTATGTCCTCAGAGCACTAAGAGCGAGGAAAAAGACATAGCTCGTGCTAAGCGTAGGAGAACCAAGAAGTATAGAAATCATCTCACCCCCCTACACTTAGGCTATGGCAGCCTAAGTATAGAAGAAGATCAAAACTGGGGTGGATGCGGAAAAGATGGGAAATGGATGAGTATATACAATGCGGGCATCGGCCCCCCCTATACTTAGGCTCAGGTCAGCCTAAGTATCGGAAGGAAATGAGTGTGAGGACCAATGTGATGGAGGATGTACAGTGAATCGACTTGGGTGACCCTCCCCCCTATACTTAGGTTCTGGTTATCCTAAGTATAGTCCAAGATAGTGATCTGATGAGGCGGGGATGGGTTACTAAAGTCGCGGGAGAAAGGGTAGGTTGTACAAGAATGATGATATATACAGATGAATCGGTCTGAATCTTTCGAGATGCTGCGGATGGCTGGAGTTCACTGCTGCAAGGTCTCATACGCGGCTTGATGTGACTCTGTTGTATCTGTCTCGCGCATGAATACAATCTCCTCGACATGGACTAACTGCTCATTAGATTCGACGAAGTGTTTCAACAGCTGTCCATTCACTAGGAATGTCGGTGCGTCATCTACGAGATCTGAGATCTCGACACATCCACTATCATGCACCGTACGGACGACAAATGGTCCCGTCCACTTAGACTTCAATTTGCCTTGGAAAATCTTCAGCCTAGCATTGAACAACCATACCTTCTGTCCAGGAACAAAGGTCTTTCGTCTGATATATCTATCATGCCAACGCTTCACCTTGTCCTTGTACACCAAACTGTTGTCGTATGCTCGGTTTCTGACTTCCACAAGCTCATTCAGATCCATGTCTCTCTGTTTCTGACCCAGGTGTGTGTTCCTGTTGACCTTCTTTATTGCCCATTCTGATTTGTGCACTAACTCTGCGGGCAAATGGCACGGCTTTCCGAATACCATTCGGAATGGGGAGGTGCCTAACGGTGTCTTGTAAGCCGTCCTATACGCCCAGAGGACTTGATCCAAGATCTGAGACCAGTCCTTCCTGTCCGGGCGGACAAGCTTTTGCAATATGGTTTTCACCTCCCTATTCGACACCTCAGCCATACCATTGGTTTGGGGGTGGTAAGGACTCGCGACACGGTGTTCGATGCCGTAGTCCTTCAGGAGTTTCTTCACCTCCCGATTCACAAAGTGGCTACCCCCGTCTGATATCATCATTTTGGGGATCCCGAACCTAGAGATTATATTCTCTCTGATGAATTTACAGACAGTCTTGCTGTCTGCGGCTCGGGTCGGGATAGCCTCCACCCATCTGGATAGGTAGTCTACCGCAAGAAGGATGTATTCAAACCCGTGGCTGATAGGGAATGGGCCCATGAAATCGATGCCCCAGGCGTCAAAGACATCACAAATGATGACCGGCTGCATTGGCATCTCATCCCTGGAACCGACGGTTCCTCCCATTCTCTGGCAGACTGGACACGACTTCGCGAAGGCGGTGGCATCACGAAACAGAGTCGGCCAGTAGAAGCCACACTGAAGTACCTTCCATGCGGTCCTCTTCCCGGAGTGGTGTCCTCCTGCCTCTAAGCTATGGCATAAAGAAAGGACACTCTGGTATTCCTCCTGAGGAATACAACGTCTCCAGACACAATCCGGTCCTTCAAAGAAAAGGATCGGATCCTCCCAATGGTAGTGTCTAGCGTCCGACTTTAATCGGTCGATTTGGCTCTTGGGCCAATCCTCGGGAACTTTCTTGGAGACAAGATAGTTCACGATATTGGCGTACCATGGGAGTGAGTCGATAACAAAAATCGACTCGTCAGGGAAGGAGTCTCGAATCGGGGAAACCTCGGAAGTATTAAGATCTTCGAGACGAGAAAGATGATCGGCTACTACGTTCTTCTTTCCAGGTTTATCACGGATGTCCAAATCAAACTCCTGGATAAGCAAAATCCAACGAAGAAGACGCGCCTTCGCGTCCTTCTTCTCCATTAGGTATCGTAGTGCCGTATGGTCTGTGAACACGGTTACCTTGGATCCGATTAAGTGGGATCTGAATTTGTCCAAGGCAAACACTACCGCAAGCATTTCCTTTTCGGTAACTGTATAGTTACGCTGAGCAGAATCAAGCACTTTGCTTGCGTAGTGAATTGCAAACGGGACGCCATCTCTTCTTTGTCCCAATACAGCCCCAACAGCATAATCTGAGGCGTCCGTCATGATCTCAAAAGGTAGAGACCAATCTGGGGCTTGTAAGATGGGTGCGTCCATGATCATTCCTTGTAGAAGCTTAAAGGCCTCAAGACATTTGTGATCTACAATAAACTCCGTGTCTTTGCCTAAAAGCTCAGTTAGCGGTCGGGCAATCTTGGAGAAGTCCTTGATAAATCTTCGATAAAATCCGACATGCCCAAGGAACGACCGCAACTGTTTTACGTTGGTTGGTGGCTGGAGTCGTCTGATCACGTCCACCTTGACAGGGTCAACCTCCATTCCTCTCTTGGAGATGACATGCCCCAACACTATGCCCTCCGTCACCATGAAGTGACTTTTCTCCCAGGAGAGCACCAGATTGACCTCACAACATCTTTTGAGGACTCGGTCCAGATTCCTAAGGCAGGAATCAAAAGAGTCGCCGTGGACCGAGAAGTCATCCATGAAGACTTCCAGGAATTCGCCGACCATTTCGGCGAATACAGCAATCATGCACCTTTGAAAAGTACCTGGAGCATTGCATAGCCCAAAAGGCATGCGCCTGAAAGCATAGGTACCAAAGGGGCATGTGAACGTGGTCTTTTCCTGGTCCTCCGGAGCTATGGCCACTTGATTGTAGCCCGAGAACCCATCCAGGAAGCAGAAGAATTCTTTCCCCGCTAATCTTTCTAGGATCTGATCAATGAATGGTAGGGGGAAATGATCCTTCTTCGTCGCGGCATTCAAGCGTCTGTAATCCACACAGACGCGCCACGACGTGGGTATTCTCGTCACGATCTCCTCTCCGTCCTCATTGGTGGTCGTCTGAATTCCCGACTTTTTCGGGACAACATGGATTGGGGCCACCCACTTAGAGTCGGAGATTGGGTAAATGAAACCCGCGTCGCACCATTTTTCTATCTCGTTTTTCACCACTTCTCGTAAATTTGGATTCAACCGGCGTTGGAATTCACGAGAGGGTTTGGCTTCCTTCTCCAAGTAAATATGGTGCGAACACAGAGCGGGATTTATCCCGTGGAGATCGGAAATGCTCCAGCCTATTGCCTTGCGGTTTTTCTCCAGGATCTCTAGCAAGCGAGATTCCTGCTCCTCGGTCAATTGCGAACTGATAATGACCGGAAATTTCTTGTCTTGGCCCGCAAGGAAGGCATATTTCAGAGTTGTGGGAAGAGGTTTGAGCTTAGGTATAGTGTGGTCATCTAAGAAGTCTAGCTCAATCTGATCTGATTCGGTGTTGGAAGTGGCTGGATCATTTTCTGTAATAGCTGCCACCAGGCGCGGCTCTGGAGTCGGATCGTCAAAATTTTCCATACAATCGGCAAACGCCTCGTCCGACTCGTCATCCTCATCTTCCGATTGTCCTAAGGATGTAAGGACTGACAGGCCTCACTGGGCCTCTACGTCATCGAAGATGTAGGGTGATGCAGGTTCAGAGCTGTACTCGTTCCTCAGAATCTCGCAGACTGACTCATGCACTGGATCATCTTCAAAGGAGATGGACACATTAATGCTGGCTGGGTTCTGTCTCCATGGCCCAACTAAGTCTACATGTTCACAGTCTGTCTCGGTAGAAGAGTACTCGGTGCTGGATTCGGAGTCCGGTCTTTGCCATCTTGTCTGCTTCATCTCCAGTTCCTCATCTCCGCCGGGAGTTTGGAACTGAATCTTCCCAGTCTTATAATCAAATAAGGCCCCCGCAGATCTGAGGAAGGGCCTACCTAAAATGATCTGGGAATCTCTCCAATTACGAGGGGTTTCCATATCCAGGACAGTAAAGTCCACCATGTATTCTTGCCCCTCGACTCTGATGACAATGTTCCTTAACTCTCATTGGGACTTCTTAGTGGATTTGTCAGCAAACTGCAGAATAGTTCTAGATTTCCTAAGAGGTCCGAGATTAAGCCGCTCATAGAGGGCCGTGGGCATTAAGTTAATCGAGGAACCATTGTCCAGGAGAGTGCGTGCAAACGCAATGTCATCAACATGACTCACTACATAGTGTGCACCCATGTCTCTTCGTTTCCGAGGAAACGAGTTCTTTATTGCACAAGTCGTGGCTACTGATAGAACGTGTTTCTCAACACGGCTTTTGGTCTTCCTGCTAACCCTAGTAGGTGTGCATCTCACCTTAAGGTATTTTTGGAATGCAGGGGTTATTTCCACGAACTTGTCAAAAGGGATTGTGACCTTGATGTGTTTATTACAGAATTCAGCCATCTCAGGGTCATCTTTTTGGATTTTTTGGATTTTCTTCTTTCCACCCTTAAGAGCTTGGGGGAAAGGGATTATTAACTCAGGTTCTGGAACTGAAAGATTTTCATTAGCTGCTGGAACTGAGTTCTGAACAAGACTCTGACTCGGACTTTTACACAGACTCTGACTCGGACTCTGACAAACAGGAAAATGCTTGGGCGAAACCGGTGGTGCTTCTTCCGCTTCTTCTGGATGGTCCTCCTCAGATGGAGGTGCGAGCTCATCGGTATCGTCTGACTCAAAGTGGATGCGGGAATGCTGCTTCGAGGACTCAGATGTCCTCTTCTTCTGTTGGGGATGGTGGTGGGGATGCTCCTCCTCTTCTTCCTCCGAATTCTCCTCAGGTAGATTCTCGGAGGTTCCTTCCTTTTGTGCCCGTGCCCGATCAGGTATGGTCACGGTCCTTCCGCTCCTGAGGGACATATGATTAACATTATCGTACGAAAGGATCTCATGTTCAGATAGATAATTATCTGAATAATATACCTGATCCCGAGGTCGGTTCTGGCCCTGGTGCATGCTGTTCGGATTGGCCTGAACCTGTGCGGGAATTGGGGTCCTTGGCGCCATTTGTTGGTCCTGGGCACGAGAAACCCGATTGATGTCGGTTCTCATATCCAAGTAATCATTTTGTATCTGTTGGACCCTATCAGACAGGGTCTGGATCGCCAAGGTGAGTGACTCCAATTCGGTGGGCTGGGCTTGCTGCGGTGTTGATGCCGTCCTAAATTGGCCCTGCTGGCCATGCCGATACTGCTGCTGGTGGGACGGTGCTGGCCCCTGCTGGTAGGTGCGTTGCTGCGGCTGGTACCCATGATCTGGCCTGGACTGGTATCGCGGGACTGTGACGGGCCTGGTCTCTTGGTAGACTGGTGCGGGGCGGTGTGCCTGATCCTTCCCCATCTCGATTTGCCGGACTAGCGGGTCCCGGCTATACCAAAGCCCGTTAATCTCGTATACAGGCGGAGGCTCCTCATATTCCGTTTCCACTGGTGGGGGTGCATGATGGTTCGGCTGGGTATAAGTCTGATCCCAGCTACTCTGAGACCCCGGTGCATGTTCCTGTACAAGATGGACTCGGTGTACAGGTACAGGTGGTGCAGAAGGGGTGGGTAGCTTAATCTTAGCTACCTTTTCAGAGAGTTCCTCCACTTTCTTGGGAAGGCTTGAAAGAGACTCCATCTCCGCGACTCTCTTGTGGATCTGCTCGACCATGGTAAGCTTGTCGGTGATCATCCCCATGCTGGGGATAAGATCCTCAGTCAGATCTGCAACAGTCCTTCTAGTTGTCTCATTGGATAGGATTGAGGGAGACAACTGATAGGCCCTTGTGGCCTGTGACCTGCCGGTTTCTGCCATCTGCTCTAGGATCTTCCATGCAGCATGCTCATTTTTGTTCAGATAGCTTCCTCCACAGGCGGCACTGACTAACCCCTGCATTTCTGGGGTTAAACCACAGATCAAGGTCTGGACTAAGATCGCCTTTGAAATGCCGTGGCAGGGGCATTTCTGTACTAAGTCATTGAACCTGTCCCAAGCCTCATGGAACGGTTCGCAGGCTCCTTGAGCGAAGCTGGCGATCTTTGTTCTCATCTGATTAGTTCTACTGAGAGGGTAGAACTTCTTCAAGAAAAGGTCCTTGAACTGCATCCAAGTGGTACATACCACCCCTAAATTTTTCAGCCAATGAGCAGCCTTATCACCTAAGGCAAAAGGGGTGGCCTTCAGCCGAATATAATCTTGGCCAACATTGGGATGGCTAAGATTGTTGCACACCAACTCGAAGTCACGGAGGAAAGTGTATGGTTCTTCATTAAGATTTCCGTTGAACTTCGGAAGCAGACTAAGAAAGTGGGGCTTCAACTCAAATGCCTGGGCGGGAACTGCGGGTGCCAACCAGTTCTGAATCTCGTTCTCCGCCGGGTTATAGGTATCGACCATTGGTCGGTCGATTCCTTCTGCTGCTATGATTTGTCCCATCCGTGCAGTGAGATCTGCATTCCTCTGTTCGGCATCAGCGAGGCGGGCAAGAATCTGTTTAATTTGTTCCTCATCTGGTGGAGCTTTTGGCGGCATCTTGTCCTCTAGTTCTGGGAATTGGAAAATAAGACCGGTGTTAGAGGGCAAATCAAGGAAGGGATTACCGAGGCAATGATCTTCCTCGGTAATCTCGGAGGAGATAAAAGGGTTGGTTTGAGAGTAACCACCCTGAGCATGTGGAAACCAGGACTCAAGAGGGTCATGAGTCCTGGGTGGTCCAAGGTGCGCTCGGACCGAGGAAGACGAGTTACTTGGGGGACTCATAGAGAGATCAGTGAATAGTGCGTCGAGATCTCCCCAATCACTCATCTTGATGAGGGAAGAAGATAGGATTTTACTCCTACCTGAAGCAAGCAACAAGAACAATCCAAGACCCTGGGTTCACACTCAACACAGTGAAGGACTCAAAGTTGAGTCCAATTTATCTTGTAGTTTTTAAGTGTGATATTCAAGCCAAAATAGCAAGGATTACGCAGCCTAGAGGAAAGTCGGCTTAGAGCCGGATGCGTCTTCCCTGTCTATCCTGTCGCCTAAGATACCGTCGATCCTCCCTTTCTTTGCTCCTATCCGGAGTGGGGACTCAATGACGTGCCCCTATCTACCTGCACTGAGGCGGAGGCTGACAAAGCTTTTAGGCCTTGTCGCAGAGTACCGCTGGTTCGCCCCTATCTACCTGTGAGGGCGGAGGCTACTTGGTACTTGTCAAAGAGTTTAAAAATATCCCACTCGTGATAATTGCTAAGATCAGTTGGCTCGTGATATGGAAGGCGGGGATTTGGGCTCTGCCTTAAGGTGTTCACACACACTCAAGTACCCTCATTCAGCCTGAATACAAGGTCGGGGATTAATCTCCCGCAAACAATTTTCAGATTTTATTCCCTTTTTTTTTGGTCAATACTGTTAGCAGTCCCGATTAAAGTTAAGTTATCACTGCAATTAGTCCACCACAAAGCACGCCTATCGGACAGTCCCAATTTCCTTTTTAATTTAAGTGACAAAATCAGAGGGGGAAATCGAGAAAAGCCAATGCAAGTTGAAATCGATGATGCTTATGCTGAGTAGAGAATACTTACAGTGATCCCTTCGCTTTTTTATGTAGGATGCAATACATAATTGAAAACTTTACTCTACATGCAAATGCAAGCGATGAAAAGCCGCTCCTAGACAGGCAGTTCTATTAGCGTGAAGAACAGTTTAATTTGAACTAAGTCCTGCGGTCTAGGTGCGTCTTTTATGTGTAATGTGTGGTCCTATTGATTACGAGCACAAACAAGTCCTAGAGTGGCTCGAGGAGCCGCTAGTGCAAGCTAAATTACAATTCACCCACACAGCACACGGGACACAGTTCCACTATCTTTACACACGTGAGATCCCAAACGGGAACCGCTGGAAATGATGCGAGAAAAATGTGGAAATACAATGAGATTACAGGTTCTCTCAAATCACTCAAACAAATTCAAATGCGTGTTCCTCGAAGCGTCTTCGACTCCGGTGTCCCTCGCACAAAAACAAGTTGAGGTCAGATCAAGAACGACACAAAAATGCAGAAATTTACAAGACAGAGAAATATTCACAAGAAAAACCGGGGGTCAGACTACCCGGGGAAGGAAAATCAAACACTCAAAATTTTGCTAAAATTTATCCTAAGCCGTGCTTCCCCGGCAACGGCGCCATTTTGACAAACGCTCCCGCACCCTATGTTAATTCGAGCAAATTAATGTCCAAATTAATTAGATGTCGTTCGTTGCAGTCGGATACGAGAGGTTAATCAAAAACCACTTTAATTAGATTCGAGTTAATTTTAAGGGGCAAATTTTTTTACTTGGTGAAGTCCAAGGTCGATCTCAGGGAGGCAACTGTCTCCTTAGGTCAAATTTCAGCAAAATCCAAGTGTGAGATTTTCGGGGAATATATTTTTTTGGTCTTTTTAATTTCTATGCAGACATATGCAGACAAATCTTAGCCAATTTAACGTTAAATTTAATTGATGTATCAAATGAAGTCCAAAAATAATGAAAATTGGCCAGACAGTTATTTATGATGAAAATGACCTACACTAATTTTTTTGGAATTTTTCGACTCAAAATGAATTTACTGTGAATTAAAGAAACAGAAAGAGTGATTTTCAGAATTTAATTTTTAATAAATATCAAATCACAATTTTTTCAAGAACTAAAATTACCCTAGGTGGCTCTAATGAGAAGGGACCTAGGGAAATTGACAGAACTTAATTTTACTGTGAAATGAATTTACTAAAATTAATTTAAGAAAATCACTAAACAATTTATTTAGGCCTCGATATGCGTGAAAATGCTATGAAATTTTTATGGTGTGTTAAAAATGGTGTCCTTAAGCTACTGTGAATTTTTGATAATTTTTGAAGGCACAGATAATTAATTAAAAATCAAAAGGCATCACTGGGCAAAATATGTCAACAATGAACCAATTAATTCATTAATAATTCAAATAAGCCTACAAAAATCATACACATGTACTGATAGGCAGAGGACAAAATTTCCAACAACATGCAATTTTTAGAATCTCAAAATGATGAACAATGTACTCTATGGACATGTGCAAACACAAGGGTGAAAATGCAATACTGGAAATTGAAACTTCAAAAATTAAACATGCTGACAGGGACTAAAATGCAATTACCGATAACATGCAGGACTCGTATGCAATTTCTCCATGGAACACGTGCTCCTCACGTGGGGTCTGCTTCACAGGGACCTTTTTGTAATTTCCATAAGCTTCAGGGGCGTCTGTGCAAATAACCCAGGTCGCACGTGCTCCTCACGTGGCCGACCTAGGTTCGGAGGGCGTCGGAGGCTCGGAGCGAGGCTCGGGTCTTCTGGAGGTTCGGTCTAGCCTCGGTGCAGCTTCGGGTCACCCGAGCCTAGGCTTGGGAGGCAGAGGCTCGGATGCGTAGACGTGGCGGCCTGAAGGCCCTCGGATCAAGATGATCCAAGGGATGTCGATGAAGGCGCGTGGCGGGACGAGGGCCGTTCGATCTGAGGCGCGATTATCGGTCGAGGAAGGTCGCGGTGATGGAATACGTGGCAGAACGAGGGCCGTTCGATCGGATGATCGTACGGCTGCTGTTGCGTCGTCTCGAATGGTCCTCCGCCGCCTGCGGAGGAGAAGGCTGTGCTCCGGTGGGACTGGGCTTGCTCCGCCTCGGTCGCCAGGCGTCGATGAAGGACGTCTCAAGCTCCCAAGTAGCTCGGAAGAAGCGGGAGTGCACGGCGAAGCCTCCGGTGGCCTCAAGATCCTTGGAGATGTGCTGGAGCTCGGCGTCGGTGAAGCTCGAAGGGAGCTCCGGCGAGGCTCCGGCCAATGAAGAATTTAGGACCTGCAAAGGGTTAGACGTATAGCCGAGGCGTGCAGGTGCTCGTGGAGGGGAGTGGAGTGATCGGCGAGGCCTGAAATGGCGTGAGGTGGTCCAGCGAACGAGCTCCGGCCAAATGGCGGAGCTGCTCGTCGGAGGAACGCGGTATGCGTCGTCGGAGTGTGCGGAGGGTGCTGCGATGATCGGAGCTTCGACGCGAAGCTCGTCGAGGTACTTAGAAGGCGTGAGGATGGTCAATGACGGCGAATAAAAGCTGAGAAAAAACAAGAAAAAGAAGAAGAAGATCGGAGAACGATGGAGGGAGTTACCTGGGAATTGGAGCTCAGCTGGGAGTTCCAGGGTCGTCGCTCGAGGGATCGGTAGGGTCCCGAGCTCAGGCAGCGGCTCGAGGGAGGCTGCAGCACGGCGGTGGCGGCCGTGGATCTCGCCGGAGTTGGAAACCTGTCTTCGCTCGACAACTCAACAAATTGTTGTCACCAATAGGTAGCTTGGAGATCAAGGAATCTCTCTGGAGTGGCGGATGGCCGTAACGAAGGCCGGAGAGGGGATATTTAAAGGAGGAAGGTCTCAGCTGGAGTGGAGGTGGCGCGAAGTTTATGGAGTTCGTGGGAGAGAGCGGGAAGTCGTCGTGGGTGATGGAGTGGTTGTCGAAGATCAGGGATGAGTGGGGATCATCGTGGTGGTGGTGGCGGACGTCTGAGGTGGTAGATGCGCTGCCAAGAATAGGAAGGGGGTGCGTGTTCCGCAAGGTCGAGATCGTGGGAGAGAGAGCGATCGGAGGTTGACGATGCAGCTCAACCGTTGGATCTGGAGATCCAACGGTGGAGGGCTAAAAGCGAGATGACGGGCAGGATCAGATCTGGGCGATGCGATCGATGGGATCGGGTGCTGCCACGTGGCGTCCTGTGGTCGCGGCGCTAACGGAGGGTAAAGATGGAGAGTGGGAGATGATCGAACGGCTGAGGATAATGAGTGGGTTGAGTGGCTAAGATGCGAGATCCAGGGCGCGATCGAAGGACCCACAGTGCGCCACGTGTCAAGCTGTGGGCGCGGCGCTAATGGAGGGATCAGATGATCCCTGAGTCTGATCGGAAGGCTGAGAGAATGAGCGCACGTGGTCAAGGCCTGGACCGTTGGATCAAAAGCGAGATCCAACGGCGGAGGGCGCGGGCGGATGAGGCGATGGGCAGCGGGCCGCGTGGCGCAACCAGAGGGCGCCACGTGGCCTGCTGTGAATGGCTGGAGAAAGAAACACGTGTAGAGAGAAGAGGAAGCCGAATTTGGAAAAACTCAAAACATGAAAGTTGTAGATCTTAATGAGATCTACAAGTTTCATGTTGACCAAAGACGGAGATAAGGTCGAATATGATACATAAATACAAGGATACATAAATGTACATATGTAGTATACAAAATGATCCAAAAACCCAAGTTTCTCATACAAGCTCCAATTTCAATGAAATCAGTCTCATTTTGAAGGTCTTTTAATGTGTAGTATTCTAAAAGTGAGTAGACCTAATTCGGGGTTTGTATGAGGGCTTTATTTGTGTTTTAATGTACAAGGATTCTTAGGCTATTTGGGTTATTTTACAAGGGTGATTTTTAGCAATCTTCCCTATATTATTAAGGAATATATACATATATTATAGAGAAGAAGTTATTTTGATGAAGAGGTATTTTACAGGGGATTTTTGGCTTCTTATTTAAATGCAGATGAGCTGCTAAAATGCATGAATTATGGATGCATGCATGAGTGTTATTTATGCAAGATAAAAGGAAGTATGCCTCTATTTTCTTGGGAACAAGGCTCTATTTTTGACTTTTGGAGTGATGAATAACAGATTCATCACCCAGGCAGAGGCTTGAGACCTTCCTTGCGAAGGCCAAGTCCTACCACTGGGAGGATCCCATCCTTTACCACGAAGGAGGGGATAGCGTCTGGCGTCGGTGCATTCCTCAGGAGGAACACCATAGCGTCCTCACTTACTGCCACAAGCTTGAGGCAGGAGGACATCATTCTGGGAGGAGAACGGCACAGAAAGTGCTCCAATCCGGCTTGTGGTGGCCTACCCTCTTCAAGGACTCTGATGAGTTCGTGAAGAGGTGTACTGACTGTCAGAGGATGGGCACTTGTGGACAGCGTGATATGATGCCGATGCAGCCCATTCACTTCTGTGAGGTTTTTGACGCATGGGGCATCGATTTCATGGGTCCATTCCCTAAGAGTCAGGGATTTGAGTACATTCTGTTGGTCGTTGATTATGTTAGTCGTTGAGTTGAGGCCATCCCCGCCCGAGCCGCTGATGCGAGGACAGTTTGCAGATTTTTGAGGAAGCACATCATCACGCAGTTCGGGGTTCCACGAGTTCTGATTTCTGATGGGGGGTCTCACTTCATCAACGACCAGGTGAAGGCCCTTGCTAGCGAGTTCAGTATAGACCATCGTGTTGCTACACCTTACCATCCACAGACGAATGGTCCAGCCGAGGTCTCGAACAGGGAGATCAAGACTATTTTGCAGAAAGTCGTCCGCCCTTACCGAAAGGATTGGTCACAACTTTTGGACTCGGTCTTGTGGGCATATAGGACTTCTTTCAAGACACCATTGGGCACGTCTCCCTTTCGCCTCGTATATGGCAAGCCGTGCCATTTACCTGTTGAGCTGAGGCACAAGTCACTTTGGGCAGTTACAGATATTCTTATGGATCCAGATGGTGTAGGAGACCAGAGGAGGGCAGAGTTAGCTGCCCTGGAGGAGCTTAGAGATACAGCTTTCTCAAACAGCCTACAGTATAAGGAGAGAGTGAAGGAGTGGCATGATTCTCATATCAGCCACAAGCATTTTGAGATTGGACAGAGAGTATGGCTGTTTGATGCGAGGCTTCGTTTGTTTCCAGGGAAGCTGCAGAGCAAATGGAAGGGACCCTACTTGGTCAGAAAGGTACACGACAACGGTAGCATTGATATATCCGAATTGTCTTCTGAGAGTACCTTTCGAGTGAACGGCCAACGGCTCAAGCCATTTCTAGATCATGAGCCGCAGGTCGTTGATGTTGTCCCTATTCATTTTGCGTGAGATGTGGTCTCTTGACTCACATCTTTTGCATCTCACGCCTGATTATCACTGTTCTTCCGACTTGTATAGATCCAGTTGTCCATATCATTCTATTCTTTAGTCCCACATCCCTTTTCTCATCTTATGATTATGCTAGACTTAGGGTGTACTTTACCCTAAGTATAGGGGGGATGTAGGACCTGCGGGTATTCTTTTCATTCTTTCTGCCCCTGTTTTGATGCCTATACTTAGGGATATTTGACCCTAAGTATAGGGGGGAAGACTCTGTGTCTTCTTCACTCGGATTTCCCTTCATGTACAGCTTGCTATACTTAGGATTAGTTAATCCTAAGTATAGGGGGAAACCACCGAGTTCCTCTCATTCTATTCATTTATTCGTTTCTGTACTTAGCCATTCCTTTTCACTCCCCTTTTACTAAGCACGAGTTATGTCTTCTTCATCGCTCTTGATCACTCTGAGGACATCGTTCGAGCTAAGTATAGGGGGGGTGTGTATATATTTCATATATACTTTAGCCATAACTCGTACTTTGTGTGAGTGTGTTAATAAATAAATTGGCTAAAAACCTTAAAAATCACAAAAATTAAAAATTTTTCCTGTACATAATCATTCTTTTCTTGCACATACATAGCTAGTGTACAAAATTATTCTTGTAAAAATGTTTTCAAAAATCTTTTGTGTAAAGTTTGTGTAAATATTTTCTTATCAAAACTATGTATATAGTACAAAATTTTTCCAAAATGTTTTGAAAATCAAAAGTTTGCAAAAATCTTGTGTAAATGTTTGTAAATACTTTTGCAAAACTTGCACTTCATGCATCCATCCATTCATGATTTCAAAACATTTTTCAAAAATTTTGCATGATTGTAAATATTTGTAAATAGCATCTTTGTATATATATGTATATAGTTTTTCCTGGATGAGAGTTGACATTTAAACTAAGCATGGAATTAAATTGAGAAATGGAGCTTGAATAAGATCTTAATCCACCTAACTCTAAGAGGAACCTTATAGGGCTTAGGGTTAAGGCTTTTCAGGTCCATAAGGACTTAATTCTTTGAGTCCACTAGGCTATGAGCATATGTCATCTTGATGAGCCTAAGTAGAGCACTTAACAACACACGCATGACTCTTAGAGACAATGGCTTGACTTGCACCAGCACTTTACACATGGCTCTCCACGGATGAGGTGGTGAGGAGGCAGTTTCCTTTGGCTTGGGGTAGCATATGAGGGTAGTACTTCTAGGCGGAACCTCTCTTCTTCTTCTAGTGAAGGAAGTGCGTCTCAACTTGGTCTAGTGGTGATGAAGGCTAAAGACAGAAGCCGTGGGTTGCAATAAAGCTTCAAAAGAGGGATAGTCTACTGGCTCAAGAGGAAAATTTCTTGTATATATGCTGCACCATGTAGATATGTTGTATAGAAGCACTTGAAAAAAAAATTGCAAAATGCAAAAAGAACTCCAAAAAAGTGGTGGGTCGGATTGAAAATTTAATAACCCCACCGGAATGTATATAGTCAAATAAAGCAAAAGCTTATGGTATCCATGTTACATCTCATGAAGCTTGCAGCGGGAGACTTAGCTACACTGGCTGAGCTTCCAAAAGTCTATACTTCTTCCCCCTCTTCTTGAGCCGGTTGCACTTGAACTTAGAAGGGAATACCCCGCTTCTCGAGGAAAGAGTTGCTAGACCGAGGCATTAGAGTTACCAGGTTGAGGGAGGTTGTTTCTTTGTTACTTCTGAGGTGGGGAGCTACCTATCACTTACACTGCATGGAAAGATTCATAGTCATTAGAGTTTGTGTATGTAGACTTGTTCTGATCTGGTTTATTGAGGAGTCTTGTCCATAGATTGGTGGAACTTAGAGGCTGTTGAGTTTTAAGCTTAAGTTTAAATAAGGTTCCGACACATTAATAATCCAAAGATCTGATCGAGCTCCATAATTCAATTTAATGAAGGAAAGTTTAATATTCAACATTGATCCATGTACATTCCCCTCTTTTTCTTTTTCTTTCTTTCTTTTTCACTTCTTTTTCAAATAAGTGTTTGCTAAGGGACTAGCAAAAGTTAAGTATAGGGGGGTGATGAATACCCATTCATTACCCTTTATTCTTATATTTTAGCTACAAAAACCTTTGCAAATGCATGTATATTCATGTAAATACAAATAATTACCAAAAGCATGCATTGTGTAAAAACCTATAATTAGCATGTTTTTGTGCAAAAATAAAAGAATAAAGATTAAAAAGAAAAAGAGGGACATATTTAGAATAAATATTGAGCAACCTAACCCAAGGGAGGGCTCAACATGGGCCTGACCGCATAAAAGCCAAAATAGAGGGAGATAGGGGATCATGTTTGTAAATATTTATGTAAATAAATAAAAATATTTTTCCTCACAAAAATAGCCCAAAATATGCTTGTAAATACTTGTACATATTTATAAGTATAAAAACAAAAGAAAAAGGGTAAAAAAATCAAAAGGAACAAAAACACCACTTTCATCATGTACATGAACCACTCTTATATATTTATTTAACCTTGTAAATAAATAAAATTAATTTCCAAAATTTTTGTAAGTATTCTATGTTATATAATGTAAATAAATTAAATAAAAACAATTAAAACAAAAACAAAATAAAAATAATAAAATTAAAAATACAAAAACATATTGTAAATATACCATGTATATAAATGTATATATGTATTTATTTTACCTATGTATATAAATAATAAAAATAAAATAAAAATACCTTTTTATTCCTTATTTTATAATGAAAATAAATAAAATATAAAATCAGAATAAAATTGTATAAAAATAACAAATTAAAAATCAAAATTAAAAACCCTATATAGTGTACATATACCTATGTATTACATATTATGTATATACCTTATTTTTATTTCGAAAAAATTATTAAAAATCACTAAAAATAGAAAAAAAAATAAAATAAAAATATTTCATGTTTTAAGTTTTTACAAATTCGGCCATTTGCCACCTGTTATTTCATTTCCAAATTATATCCACGTGGTTGTTCCCTATTGGTCCTGGGGATTGTTGACCGCCCGGTCAACTACCCCCCTCAGGACCACCTCCTGCGGATTTAGACGCCCGACCCGACTTCCCTAATTTCTAACGCCTAACCCGATTGAATCCCACCTAAACCCCGGGTCCGTTTCACTCCTGCCACATCCGACACCCTCGCCGGGGTATCCACATCGGGATCCACGCGCCTCCACGCCCTACCCGACCTCGTCTAACCGGACCCGCACCCATATATAGCTGTTGCTCCGCCACCCTAATTCCCTATCTTTGGCCATTCGAATCCTTTACCTGTGAGCTCCAGTGAGTGCGCGAGAGTGACAGCTCGCGTCCGGTGCTGTCGAAGCGAGGAGAGGAGGAGAGACCATCGATCCGACGAGCTACGCCGTCGCTGCTCCGCCACCAGCAGGAGTACCGAGCCTCGGAGGGAGACGCTCCTCGAGGCGAAGACCAGGAGTTTCCTTAGCTCCTCCCCAGTCTCCTCGTCCACCCAGGTAATCACTTAGACCTTTCTTTTTCGCTGATTTTCGATTACGCCCAAATCGCCGCTCCGCCGCATTTTTTCTGATTCCGACCTTTCCATCACTCCGTTCGACCATCGGAATCGACCATCGCATCCGCCTTCTTCTCACGCACCTTCTCCGCACTCCCATCCAACCCAGCTCGCACAGGAGCTGGGAGTCGAGCTCCTCTGTCTACCCCCTTCGCCGGAGCTCGCCATATCGACCCACAGATCACCGTCACCTCGCCTAATCGGGTCGAGGCAGTTTGCCCTCGACCCACGAGCCTTCTGGATTGTTTTGCAGGTTGAATGAAGGCCATCTGAGGTCCTTCGACTTCAAGCCAGGAGGCACAGCTCCACCGACCTCGTCAGAGCTCCTCCGAGCTCGGCTGGGTCATCGGAGACCCCCATCCGACGCGGAGGCCCACGCCAGACCTTCCCCGATCACCAGCGCCCCGCGAGGAGGTCAGGAGCGCACGCACTGGGCCGGCGAAGTTTGCCGGCCACCTGTTCTTCCTCGACCTCCAGACGTCGTCCAATCATCCCGCTCGGTCCAGGTCCATCTGGGCCGTCCGTTCAGGAGCAGCAGTACCCGTTCGATCTGAGCAGGAGAGATCTGACCCGTCCGATGCTTGAGGGTTAGCCGCAGAGAGCCATACCCGTCCGATGCACCACGTGGCTTGACCTTCACCGTCGGATTCGCAAGAGGAGCCCAGCAGTGGTGCGCCCGCTATTCCCAGCCGTCAGATGATCCACGTGCCCGCCATCCAGCCGCTCTCTTAATAAAGGGTAAATTACCCTAGGGCCCTTCTGTTTATTGCATTTCGTAGTTAGCCCTGTAATTAGTAATCTAGTTGTTTAGTTTTTGGGATTATTGCATAGAGGACCCCGTACTCTACTTAGTTTGCATTTATGCCCCTGTGTATTGTCTGGCACGTGCATCGACACGTGCTTTTCGGCTTATTTGCATTCCACGCCCTTGTAGTTCTGGATGTTATCAATTGAATGAAAGTTTTTGTTTATTTGCATTTATACCCCTGTGCGTGAAACTTTTTAGCATGTGCGTTTATTTTTGGGTATTTTGCAGATAAGCCCCTGGACTTTTGGTACCTGTTACCAATAAGCCCTCGAAACTTATTTTTCTTACATTTGGGTCCCTGAGTGCCCCAGGCACGCGCGTGGCGCGTGTTTTGCTGGGTTATTTGCACCAGACCCCCCAGACTTTTGGGTATTTGCACTTTGGTCCCTGTGCACTGTGCCCTCTCTTTATTTTTGAATAAAATAGCAAATTACCTCCAAATCCAACGAAAATTGGACACATGGCTCCTGCCATAGTGTAAAATTTTCAAGGATTTTTTAGGACATTTTTGTTTTCATTTGATATTTTTAAAAATTCAAAAACCTCTATTTTCTTCACTGTCTAAATTTAAAAATCACAAAAAAATATTGAATAGTGTCCAAAAATTACAAAAAAACTGTCTACTGTCTATTTTGATGTGCTTGATTTTCTAACCAATTTTGGCTATTTTTCATTACTGAAAACCACTAAAAATTGAAAAACACCTAAAAACGTATAAAAATTCTAATAATTAAACCAAAAACCCAAAAATAATAAAATAGGTGCCTAAATTTTCCTTGATTTATTCTTTTTACAGGAAGATTACCTCCCAGCTAATTTAGGGCTTTTAGATATTTTATCTAGGCCTTTCTAGCTCGGCTGGACAGTACCTTTGATTTCAGCTACTGTTTGATTTTTAGAAAATTCAATAAACATCAGAAAATTCTCAAAAATTCACCAAAAACACAAAATATAAAACACATAAAAATATTTTTGTTTGAATTTTTGGTTTATTTTTAGTGCTTTAAATAAATTGTTGAAGTGTGTGTTTCTTTGTTTTTCTTATTTTCTTAATTAGCTAAAAATCCAAAAAAATATAAAATATTCAAAAAACACCAAAAACATTTATTTTATTTTCTTTTATCTCTTTTTGACTACTTCGTAGGCCGAGAGGCCAACCCGTGCTCCTTGAGTTCGACCCTGGTTGCTATACCAGGTTAATCTAATAGCTGGACCGCTTTCGTGTTTTGATCGATTTTATCTATTATTAGTGGTTCATTTTTCTTGATCGATCACATCTGAGTGATTGAGGTCGCAACGACCATTTTTGTACCTTTACCTTAGTCGCTCAGGTCGTGTCGTCAGGGGCAAAGGGTAGAGAAATATTGACAAAATGACACATACACCTAGGAACCCTAGGTGCTCAATTCAATGCATATATCTAAATTTACACTAATTTATATACATTCTCATCAAATAAAGATATTTTCAACACAAAATATGTGCATATAAATGTGTAGAAAAATAAAAAATTGCAATAAAAATAATGTGTTGTACAACTGGGACACATAGGTGAAAAAACCATAAACCAAACTTCACTGATCAATATCTTCTCCATATGAACTCAAAATTTACCAAACTCACCTTTATTTATTATAAAATTAAATTATCTATCTAATGAAGGTAGTTTCATTAAAATTAGAGTTAAGATATAAAAGGTGACTTGCTGGGTCCCTTTGTACTATATACATATATATATTATTCATTTTATGTATTCTTTACATTTTTACTATTTTTATAGTTTTAAATACTTGTAAATAGTATTTAGAATATATTAAAAATATAAATATAAAATAAAACCATTAAAATATTTTAAAATAAATAGTAGAATAAAATATATAGGTCTATCAAATCTATAAGATATTTACCCATATTTACTTAAGTATACAAATAAAATCATAAAAATAAAATAAAAAACGGTTAAGATGTATTTAATTATACTATAAAAAATAAAATATGTAAATGAGATATTAAATATTAAAATACAAAATAAAAAAATAAATACATAAAAACATATGTATAAATACATATATTTGCACTTGTAAAAAGTAACATAAAATAAATAAGTTGGTAGAAACAAATACAAATCACATAAAATAATACGTAAAATAAGAAACAACTTTCACGTTTTGATATTTATTAATAAAATTATTTGATTTTTATTTTTTATTTCTTTTATTTTTAGTCTTTATTAGTCCTCTTGTGTCCTACATAGACTAATGAGGGGGCGACATCTATTGACCTAGGTCAACTAACCCATCCCCTTATTAGATCAGTCCATATTGTGCACTTGCCCTCTTTTCCCTAATTTTTGATGCTCAAATCACGCCCCATCTCTACTCGTTTCCTTCATGGAGAACCTTCACAGGATCATCAAACTTCACATGAATCAAAAAGTGACCCAAGCCAATCTCTGATTTGCGTGAAAATTCCAAGTGAAGACCTTCTCGTGAGCAATTTGTATGTATACTTCTCTGCCAATTTTGAAGTTCTGAATCACTTTTAACCGACCATCGACCCAATAATATATTTCCTGAGCGTTCCCTTTGTGACAGGAAGTGAAGCTCTTTGATTCTATGTGTGGAGAAGGAAGACAGAGGAGGTTCACCATCATTGGAGATATCTCTCCATGTAGTTCAGTTCCCGAATCTTCCAGGTCCAGTGAGCCATTTATTTCTCTTTTTTTTCAATTCCTAGGAGTAGAACTATCTTATGTTTACATTTTATTTCCTTTAATTCCATCTATATTAGCTTAAAATCCCAAAGTTAAAGTTCATCGGAGCTCTACGCTCCGGCCTCTATTCCATTTTTTTCGACTATTGACCGTCCATTTGACCACCCTCACATCTTGCCCTCTTTATACTCTATCATCTCAACCCATCCTTCACCCCAGATCTTGCTCAGGAATCGAGTCTCCTTCCTCTGCAAGCTGCTAGAGACCTCCGCCCGCACTATCCACACCTCATTTTTTCTAACTATAGGGTCGAGGATCTTTTCCTTCGAGCCCTAAAGCATTTGGTGCAAGTTCGTGAACGCAAGGACCCCATCTAGGGGTTGAATCGTTTGGACTTAGAAGCTCCTGGAGCTCGAGCCTTCTCCAACCTCCAAACTTCCATCTATGAGGTCTAGAACTTTTTAAGCTATCTACCAGCTATGGAATAGATCCAGGAAAGAAAAGAGCCTCTCAGCAACATGGAAGCATGTCTAAGCCGTGCAGGAAATGCAATTAAAGCCCAATAGTCCAGTGTTCTTGAGTTATTCTTCCTGAGCTGCTTAGACAAGCACGCGTGCCAAGTGGATCAGTCATGGTTGGATGCACACCAGTAGCATCGTTAGATCAAGCGTCGAGATATAATCTCAGCCGCTTTTCATCGAACCATCATCCATTGTCCAAAATGTGCCACGTATATGAGTAGGTGTCCTCAAGCCATTGATTAGCGTGTATCAGGGGTATTTTGTGATTCTCACCCCTTGTCTTTTTGTATTTATTATTTAGTATCTAAACTTTCATTTGTAGCTGTAATAGTTTTGTAATTTTTGCATATTAGACCTCATTTTTTTATTATTTGCATTTTGGTCTAGTGCCAGGTCAACTCACGTGCATGTGCATGTGCGGTGCCTGGGCATTTTGTGTGGCCCCCTTTCGGGCAGTGTTTATTTATGTTTGGTCATAAACTTTGAATAATGTCGCAAAATATTTTGGACAATTTACATGCTGATCTTGCAGTTTCTTCTGTTTGCATTTATACCCATGTTTTTATTGTAGGAATAATGCATGCACTCCCCCGGATTTTGTTAAGGTATTATGAAATGCTCTGAAACTTCTTAATAATTACAGCTAGGACCCTGTATTGTTGCTTTAATTTTGTACTTGCATTTTGATTATTAAAGATATTGTTTTGCATTTAAAAATTATAAGAAATTATCTTAAATGCCACGAACCCTATTTCATATATATTTTTTTCATGGTAATTAAAATTATTTTTATGTTTATGAAAATACAAAATATTGCATTATCTATTGTTCAGCATTTAAAATTCCATAAAAATTACAAAATATTTTGAAATTTTCAAAAAAATCCTATATTTTTATTTTACTATATTCCATTTTATGATCAAATACTTTTGTAAAATATTAATAAAAACTCCTAAAATTTTCCAAACATAGAAAACCTTATAAGAACTCTATAAAATCATAGGGAAAAATCACAAAAAAAATATATTTTGAGTTTCTAATTTTTCTTTGTTTTATCTAGTGTCCAAAAAATTGATTTTGGGCTCAATCTAATTTAATAGATATTTATTTAGCCTATTTCAAATTCCTAGATTTTCTGTTTTGTCTATTTCGTGTATTTACTTATTTAAAAATCCATGAAAATTCTAAAAAATTACTCAAAAATCACCAAAAATAGAGAAAATTTATAAAATCTAAAAACATTTTGTTTATGTAATTTTAGGTATAGTTATTATATTTTAAAAAATTCAAACATCTCTTTTTCATTCAATATTTATATAGTATTTTTATTATATATATTTCTATATTGTTATATATCTAATATTAAAAATAGAAATTTACAAAATTAAAAACATATAAAACATATAAAACCCACAAATACATTGGAAAATTAAACATATAAAAAATCTTTAAGTAGTCTTTACTCGGTGGGCACTCTGTGGTTCGACCCCTACTACTTGTCTACTATACAAATTTCTGTAGGGTATAATAAATTATAGATCACTCATGTACATTGCTTAATCATCATTATGGGTTAATTATTGATCAGATTGATTGAGTTACATACCGAGTGCTGAGAGAGGGCTGATACAACGATTGTTGCATCTGACTTGTTGGACAACGCATGCTCCTCCAAGACCGAACGTTAGGTACTTTTGCTTGATCTCATCAATCAATTTACTACGTAAATCACGAGCATTACTCTATTTGCACAAAAGTCAATGAAGAATGCTAAAGGAGAGTTTAGAATGTTATCCTATCGATTGAGGGATAAGATTACAAAGTGGACTTTACTGTCCTTGATATGGATATTCTCAATCATTGGAGAGATTCACATATCATTCATGGGTAGTCTTTCCTTAGGACCGTTAGAGATCATTCAACTATCAGATAATAATGATGATGTTTCGTTCTTCGGGAGGAGAAGCGAAACCTAAAATGAAACAGACGAAATTGTAGCGACCAGACTCAGAGTCTAGCATAGATTTCTCTTCATCTTCAGAGGCATATATAGAGTAGTTGGCACAGTTAAGATATGGAAACAGACCCTAGCAATACTGAGCTAGATCCTCTCATTAAGAGGATGGTGTTCACGATGCAGTTTGCAAGGTTTTCTTAGAGTTCTTGAGTTATGCATCTCCACGTTCCCTTGATGACTCAGAGTTCCCTTCAGATATGTTAATTCCATCCTCCTCGGAAAATTTAAGGGATATATATGACAAGTCAAAAGCAGCTTTGGCCAAACTACCATGTTTCTTTGGCAATATGACTACTAACACAGTAGAGTCGTTGGCAAGAACAGCAGAGATAGTTCCACCTTTATGCAACACAGAACCAGATTCAGAGACGGTTCAACCTGATTTGATTTATGAAACCGCTTTACCAAAGCTGAAGCCGCTCCTGGTGAATCTCCATTTCATTACCATTATTCTTTCATTTTGTCCTTAATCCCTAGACAAATGCATGTATAGCATAAATTTGTGCAAAATAATACTCAATTATTGAATTATAAATACTGTATAAATATATTTATTTAATTCCAAAATAAAAGAATAAAGGAAAGGAAAGAAAAAGAATGAAGTGTCATAGAACTGAGTGACCGTAACTCCGACACCCAATGATCATGATGACCTGATCGACAAGGAATAAAGTACGAGGAGATAGGATGGCTAACTATACAGATCACACTTAATAAAACCCGAACTTTTATTTATCAAGAAATCCATTTTAGGACTTATTTTATTTTCTATTATTTACAACCCAAATCAATAAACCCTCGACAAGATAATTGTACATAAAAATATAAAAAATACAAAATTGATTTAACATTAAAATAATATACAATTCACTTGGGACACACAGAACAAAAAGCTGCACAAAATCCCGTCGGAACAAAAAAGGTGTACACATACAAACATACAGTTGTTTTGACGTGTCCAATTCGAGTTTTGCGAATCCCATAGTATCGTGCTACTCGCATAATTTCCAGTTCAAGTTTTGACGTGTCCAGATCGAATTTCCAGGTTGAGTTTTGAGAATCCCATAGTTTCATGCTACTCAATTCGCACATATCCTAAGGGCGTAGTGTTTTGACGTGTCCAGTTGTTCATATTCATAAAAATAAAATAAAAGTTCTTATTTTCTATGTGATTATTTAAATTTCAGTGGAATTTGAATGGTTAACTTTATGTTAGATGATAGTTTAGATAAGTATGATGGATAGATGATTAACTTTATATTGAACGATTAATTATACTCCATTCATATACATGTTATTATTTTACGTTTATGAATATGGTGGACGGGAATTTAATTTTCATGGATACGAATACATATATGTTTATGCTTTTTGACATACACAAATATAGATATCATATTGTGCGGATCTTCTACATGTCCAACTATTTTGAATGATGATATAGTTTCTGCAGGTGATCTAGCTTCTAGCGATATACATGTCCAAAAGTATCTACAAGATGATAAACATGAAAACACCAATGCATTTTCTATTATTTGTGATCATGGATTGAGATGTCAAATTTGGGAATACGCGATAAAGAAGCGTGATATGATTCGACGCGTATATACTAAAAATATATCATATCAGCGTTCTCTTCAAATAATCCATAATTTGATTGTGAAAATCATTAACGTCTATTCAGGCTTCTTAGTTTCATAAATATCGATCATGTTTAGAATAAGTTATTGTTTTATGATTAAGATGGAAGATGGATATCTTAACAGTTGTATGATTATTTACGTCAAGAAGGAGATAATAGAGAAAGTCAATATAGAAGATATTATTGTTGATCTCTATGTAATAAAAAAATCACCGAGCAAAACTTCAATAAATTATGTATGTTTATTTTAGATATTTATTCATCATTTTTATATAATAAAACTCAATAGTAGCATTTTGAATTAATATGTACGTCAATAAACGTGTTTTGATTTTTTTCACAATTGGCCCCACCTATGAAGAAATCATGGCTCCACCCATGCTCCATCTCTCTCTCTCTTGATATATAAGGGAAAATGGGGTTGCCCCAAGGGGTAGCTAATTTAGCTTCCTTGCCTCATTTTCTTCATTTTTTTATTTTTTTGAAACTTTCTTCCGTGAAAATTCATCATTATATCTTTATATTATGTCATTCAAATTTCGTCTGTAACAGAGACTCCTATAACCTCCATCCAGATAGTCATTTTTAATGATCACGTGATTTTTTAAATCGACCCTGTCTGGATGGAAATCATAGGAGTCTCTGTTTCATATGAAATTTGAATGACATAATATAGGGGTATAATAATTAATTTACACTGATTTTATTTTCAAAAAATAAAAAAATTATTCAAAAAATAAGGTGGAGGAAGCTAAGTTAACTCCCCCTAGGGGCCATATACATTTTACCCATATATATATATATATATATATATATATATATAGTAAAATGGGGCTGCTCCCTCAGAGGAGCCAATGGGCTGCTCCCACCCCCCTTTTCCTCACATTTTTTTATTTTTTTTAGAAAATAGAAATATGTATATTCATCAATATATCCCTCCAAGATTCCATTAAAATTCCGTAAGAAACAGAGACTCCTATGCCATCCATCCAGAACAGGTCGATTATAGCAATTCTAAGACCACTGAAATTACATGTTCTAGATGAAGGGTATAGGAGTCTCTGTTTCTGATGAAATGTTAATGAAATGTTAGAGGGATATAGTGATGAATATACATATTTTTATTTTTAAAAAAAATGGGGTGGGGGTGGAGCATGAGTGCGGGAGCGGCCCGTTGGCTCCTCCCCAGGGAGCAACCCCATTTTACTCATATATATATATATATATATAGAGAGAGAGAGAGAGAGAGGAAAGGGAGCCTACTTTGTGAAGTAGGTAACCTTACCTACTTCACATCCATTTTAAGCAAATTTTTTTATTTTTTTTGAAAAATACCACCATGGATTTTTCATAACTACATCCCTCTAATGTGTCATTCAAATTTCGTCAGAAACAAGGACTCAGACGGCCTCCATCCATACAAGCATTATTTAACGGTCATAGGTTTGTTGTATTTTACCTGTTCTGGATGCATGGTATAGAGGGTCTCTGTTTTTTGACGAAATTTGAATGACATATTAGAGGAATGTAGTTATGAAAATCCATAGTGGTATTTTTCAAAAAAAATAGAAAAATTGCTAAAAATGGATGTGAAGGGTAAGGTTACGTACTTCACAAAATTGGCTCCCTTTCCCCTCTCTCTCTCTCTCTCTCTCTCTCTCTCTCTCTCTATATATATATATATATATATATATAATATATATATAGGGAAATTATCCAATGGGTCCTATGCTCATTTAAGATGAGATGAGCCCACTCATTTTTTATTATCATTTCATATCGTTTTAAGCACAATAGTTATTTGTTTACAAGTGTCATATCTTATTCTTACTACTAGTAACTATTTTTGGGAGAAAACACCTCGAATTCATACAAAATGATTATATTATTATTCATATTACTAATATCATTTTTATTCTTACGAATGATCATTTTCTGTGAATCTGATGTTTTCTTTATATGAAAATAGTTATTAATAGTAAGAATATGATATAACAATGGTATATAAATAAGCATTACTCAAAATGATAGAAAATAATGATAAAATATGAGTAGGCTCATTTCATCTCAAATGGGCACAGTGCCCATTGGATAAGTCCCCCCCCCCCACACACACATTCATCACTATATCCCTATAATATGTCATTTAAATTTCGTGCGAAATAGAGACTCATACGGCCTCCATCCAGACGAAGTCGTTTTTAGCAAGTCTGTTACCGTTAAAAATGATTGTCTGGATGGAGATCGCAGGAGTCGTTGTTTCGCACAAAATTTGAATAACATAATATAGGAATATAGTGATGAATATTCACAGAAGATTTTTTCAAAAAAAATAAAAAATGGAAAAAAAATGGGGGTGGGGGAGCCAAGTTAGCTCCTCCTTGAGGGCAACCCCATTAAACCATATATATATAGAGAGAGAGAGAGAGGAGTGATCCTATGAGAGCAAAAAGTTGTGAGAGCATGAGAGGATTGATTCTAGACCATATGATTCTGTTTTCTCTCTCCTAGTCTTCTCTCTCTTGGGTGAATCATATAGTCCAGAATCACCCCTCTCATGCTCTCACAACTTTTTACTCTCATAGGATCACTCCTACATACATACATACATACATACATACATATTTATATGAAAGGGAGTCTACTTTGTGAAGTATGTAACCTTACTTACTTTACATCCATTTTTAGCAATTTTTAATTTTTTTGAAAAATATCACTGTAGATTTTCATTACTATATATATATATAGGAAACTGAGCCTACTTTGTGAAGTAGGTAACCTTACCTACTTCACATCTATTTTTAGCAAATTTCTTTATTTTTTTGTTTGAAAAATACCACCGTGGATTTTCATAACTATATCCCTCTAATATGTTAGTCAAATTTTGTCAGAAACAGAGACTCCTACGGCCTCCATCCAGACAATCATTTTTAGCGGTTACAGATTTGTTGTATTTTACCTATTTTGGATGGAGGGCATAGGAGTCTCTGTTTCTGATGAAATTTGAATGAATATTAGCAGGATATAGTTATGAAAATCCATGGTGGTTTTTCAAAAAAATAAAAAATTGCTAAAAAATAGATGTGAAGTAGGTAAGGTTACCTACTTCACAAAGTAGGTCCCCCCGTCTCTCTCTCTCTCTCTCTCTCTCTCTCTATCTCTATATATATATATATATATATATATATGGAAAAATGGGGTTGTCCCCATCCCATTTTTCGTAATTTTTTTATTTTTTGGAAAAAATATGACCATGTATATTCATTCACATATCTCTCCTATATGTCATTCAAATTTCGTCAGAAATAGAGACTCTTGCGGTCTCCATCGATATAGTCATTTTTTAACGGTCGCATGATTTTTTAAATCGACCCCATCTGGATGGAGGCCGTATGAGTCTCTGCTTCTCACGAAATTCTAATGGCATATAGTAGGGATATATTGATGAAATACATAGCAATATTTTTCAAAAAAATTTGACGAAAATTAGGGTGAGGGCAGCCCCATGCAGCCCTATATATGGATAAGGTTAGCTCCTTCACAAAGTAGGCTCCCTTGAGCCTACTTTGTGAAGCAGCTAACCTTACCTACTTCACATCCATTTTTAACAAGTTTTTTTTTAAATACCACCGTGGATTTTCATAACCATATCCTTCTAATATGTCATTCAAATTTCGTCAGAAATAGAAACTCCTACCGCCTCCATCCAGACAGTCACTTTTTAACGGTCACATAGTTGTTGTATTTTACATAGATTGAGGGCATTGGAGTCTTTATTTCTGACAAAATTTGAATGACATATTAAAGGGATATGTAGTTATGAAAATCCACGGTGGTATTTTTAAAAAAATAAAAAATTTGCTAAAAATAGATGTGAAGTAAAGTTACCTAGCTAACAAAGTAGGCTCTCCCCCCCTCTCTCTATCTATACATACACACACGCATGCACACACTTGTATATGTTTGTGTGCTTCTCTAATAAACAATTTTCATTGCTTAATATCTCTTAATTGCAAAAATAAATGTACGAGGCATATTGAAAAGTAATTTCTTCGTACTCATCAAGCACAAACATTTTTATTCTGATACAACGTTTAGATTCTACCTCTTTTACAAATCTAAAAAATCTTACGTACCAAACCTTTCCAGCGGTGATTGTATATCAAATTGAAATATGATGTGAATCCGTTATTGTATATCGAATTGAAATGTGATGTGAATCCACTGCAGAGATCGAAATTCATCAACTTTACATCACAAATTAAAAAAGATAGAATAATTGTAAATGTTAAACCTGACAATTGCAACACAAATTTGTTCTGCAGAAGTCCACACCATAATTTAACGTTATGGTGGAAAAAAATCTTCGATTCAGTGGCAAAAAAAGATTTTGCTTGATTTGAACTTGCAGTCGCAAAATAGGCAGATATATAAAAGCATAATGCAGACATAAAAAGTATATGGGTAAAATTAATGGAACAACCAGCTTGGTAATTTAATGGGATCCCGAAGCAGTTAACAAATATTATTAACATGTGACTAACATGTTCTGAGTTTGTCATGGAAACTAATTCTAGCAACTTGCACGTCTCTGATTCGTCATGGCACATCCCAATATCTTGCACCGATACTTCATAATAAAAAAAAAGTTAAAGTTGCAGGGGATACTATTCTTCTTTTCGCCAACATTTGCAAACATGTCAGACAATGAATATTGTTAGATATGATGCCCCATTTTGAAGTCTTCATCTCTACGATCTTCGAAGCTGAAGAAAATCAAGGATACGTGTCAAAATATAATTAGGTTTGTGGTAATATTCACCACAATATGCTTCTATTGATTTAATTTCTTGCAGAAACAATCTAAACTTAGACGGGAGAGCATCTAGTACGAACCTACGAGGTGTAACGGTTCTTTTGGGACACGACGATCTTCCACCCAAAACTGTATAATAAACTGTATAACTTTAACAAAGTTGCAAGGCTTCATGCAATTATCAATGGCGAAATCAGCAATAAGGTTGACGTTGCGGCACCAAAGCCTGCAATGATCAGCGGGCTTTCAGTCGCTGTGCCAAACCTTGTGCAGCGCTCATATTTCTCCCTTGCTACCAAGTAACCTAGAGAATGATTTTCCCGAACTTAATTAGTTCGCATTTAGCAGCGTGCAAGAACCCGACAACAACCTTCACATAAAACTGATGGCATCAGAGTCAATTTCTCTCTGATAGTAGAAAGAGCTACCCGAAAAGTGGAACGGCCCCTACTAAAAGATAGGAGGAAAAGGCTACCTGGAGCATGTGTTGGGAGCGAAAGCGACACCCAACTCTGCTCTGATACTAGTTGATGGGAACACGACCCACCGGTATCATCTCCTTCACGGATACCGGATGTTTGGGATACGAACCTCCCCGGATACGGATGCAACCTCCCCGGATACGGATGCAGATGCGTAATCGATCACCATCACAGAAGCATATGGAGAAAAGAACAACTGGGTATAACGGTGGTCGGTCACCTCTCGCGACTACCGGAAAAGAAAGATCATTAAAAGAAGAACGAGTACAACTCTCTCTGTTCCCTCGCTCTCTTCTTCTCTTCTCTCCCCCTCCCCATTTCTCTCTAGAGGTTCCATTGTTCTTGTTGGTGGTGGTGTTGAGGCAATGCATCCACCCCCATAGTCCTATTCCCAATAGGACTATAAATAGAACACAACTCAATTACTATTAGGATGAGGAGTCTCATCTCATTAGGATTCTTAATCCTAATATATATGACACTAATCCTAATAATCTCCCCCTTGAGTTGAATTCCATCACGATCTCTTCATCGTCTTGGGGTTGCACTGGACCATCATCGTCATCTGCAGGTCTTGTTAGCAGAATCTCACCAACTCTAGGTGATGCACCCATCACTAGGAACCCTCGACATGCCCCTCTCGGGTACTCGCACAACTCAGCATTGTGCTTCATGATGCGGCACCACAAATCTCTCATGATAGATATTGAACCGTCATCATATGGTGAAGCAAATCGTACTCGCTTCTCCCTTTTTCGTGCTTCTGTGGTAGATATGCCGATAACCCGCCTCTCTCTCATCGTACTGCTCGTCCTGGGAATAATTAGAGCTCCATCACCTGTCACGACCCTCCCCTCGAGCTTATACACCTTGTTCGACATCCTCGTCCCACGCATCATCACGTGTGCTGAGAACTCCCCTTCAACGATGACTCATCGTCTTCAGGTGATGCATCCATTGTTGGGTGCCCTCGACGTGCCACCTTGCACGATCTCATGCCAGTTGTTGTTAGCAGAATTCTTAAACACCTCTGGTCGATTTCAAGAGACACCCGTATCAGGGCTTCTGAGGACTGTACACCCGTTAGGTCACGTCTCGACGACGTTGATCTTTGCTCTGATTTGTCGCATCGTGTCCCTTCAACAATGTTGAACACCACTTGTTGGGAGCGGAAGCGACACCAACTCTGCTTTGATACTAGTTGATGGGAACACGACCCGCTGGTATCGTCTCCTCTCACGGATACTGGATGTTGGGGATACTAACCTCCCCAGATATGTGTACGGATGCGGATGCGCAATCGATCACCATCACAGAAGTATATAGAGAAAAGAACAATTGGGTATAATGATGGTCGGTCACCTCGCGTGACCACCGGAGAAGAAAGATCACTAAAAGAAGAACGAGTACAACTCTCTCCGTTCCCTCGCTCTCTTTCTCTCTTCTCTCCCCATCCTCTTTATCTCTAGGGGTTATATTGTTCTTATTGGTAGTGGTGTTGAGGCAATGCCTCCACCTCTTTCTTTATATAGATCAAATACAATCCCATAGTCCTATTCTCAATAGGACTATAAATAGAATACAACTCAACTACTATTAGGATTAAGAGTCCCATCTCATTAGGATTCTTAATCCTAATATATATGAAACTAATCCTAACAGCATGCAGTTGTCACTGTCACTGGGAATAAGTGATGGGCATGGGCATGTCGCAATGAACACGTTGCAAATAAGGAGAGGTTGTAACACCCTAACCCCCAAGTGTAGTCTTACATCTAAAACTCACGAATTGGTTTGGATTATAAGTGATGGGCATTGATAGTTTACAAATTTGGCTTAATAATTTTTCAGTCGGTTATCGAGGAAAACTAGTCATGACAACTTGTTTGAATTCGAACTTGAATGGATCCATTGACAATTACTCAAAATACTTAAGTCTAAGTTAAGTAGTAGTCTCCACCACATATAACACACTCTCACAATTCGTGAGTTTCATATATCGTACTATGTTTGGGGTTGGAGTGTTACAAACTCTTCCACTTATATTCGCAATGTCCTCGTTGCGACATGGCCTATCACTTGTTCCCAGTGATAACGATGGTTGCGCACTTCATGTAGCATTTTCCTTCTATCTCTTGATAGAGATGGCTCCACCTTCAGGTAGCATTTTTCACTATCAGAGTGAAATCGACTCTGATAGCATTTGTAATGTCCCAGACTTTAATTAATGATCCGTTATCGAGGAAAACTAGTCCTGACAATTTGTTGGGATTCGAGTCTGAATGGACTCACTGACAACCGATCAAAATACTTAAGCCCAAATTGTCAAGTACTAATCACCGTCACTTATAACTCACTCTCACAATTCATACGTTTCGAATGTGGGACTATATTTGGCGTTGAAGTATTGCAATATGATACAATAGATAGAATGATGCACAATACAAGGGTTTTGAGAGCATAGATTTTGATGTTCATCAATTATCCTCAAGTGAGATGACACTTTGGTGTATTGAAATTGACTATAATCCAATTTTATGCATGTAAGCTGAACTACATGCCTAAATACCACGTATTTACTTTGGACCATTTGGCTGAACGAGTACCTCCATCTTGTCTTCAAACTCATCTTTCTTGATATTGTCACAAGTGAGGCTCAATGCCACCCACCTAATATTGATTTTATATGATATGGGTAGGGATGAGCATTGGCCTGGGCCGGCCCGGCCCAACCCGAAGCCCAGCCCAAAAAGCCCGACCTGGCCCAAGCCCAAGTTAGCAATGGGCCGGGCCTGGGCTAGATATCTAGGCCCGAAATAATTTTGGGCCGGGCTCGGGCTTGAGTTGGCCCAGCCCGCTCAGCCCGAAAGCCCGACCCAAGTAATGGCCCGAAACAGGGCCCGAGGCCCGGCCCGAATAACGGCCCGAATAATGGCCCAAGATGGCCGACCCTTTCCATTCCATTTTTCATTAGTGACCCGCGACCACCTCCTCTCCAAATTAAAAATTATACAATTAAGGCTGGATAGTGGTGGCCCATTACACGCACAGACCCACCCCTCCTATGTTTTGTGTTGTGCGTGCCCCTTCGATTCATCCCCACCGCTACCAGTCCAGACCCCACTCCAACGAGCGGACAACATTGCCAACCTCGCCACCGTGTCTCCTCCCCTCCGGCTTCCCGTCATGTCTCCTCCCCTCCGGCTTCCCGTCGTGTCTCCTCCCCTCCGGCTTTTGTAATCTGCACACAGCACACCCTTCGGGCTTCGATCTCACAGCTTGCTGGCTCCATTCCTCCGTGCGGTCGCATCGCACGGCTTCACGACCTCAACTTCTCTACTGCAAACTGTAGCACGCATCGGCACTGGCACAGCCGCACAACCCAGTCCTCGTGGGTCTCGCATCACCGGCACAACCCAGTCCTCAAGGTTTGATTTTGTACTCTTTATATATAAGGACTTTACTTCCCTATGAAAATATTATAATATCAGCACATATCTCACATTGCCTCAAAGATGAGGGTAATCAGCCATATCTCACATATCAGCACGCATCTCACGTTGATTTTGTACCCTTTTTTATGCACATTCTATCAAAAATAAGTCAATCAGCCACATCTTCCTTCACAATTACATATTATACGTCATCTCATTTTCTATGTCCAAGTGAGATCATTTTTACAATCACATGGCTATGCAAACAGTGCAGAAGTACATGGTACAGAATTTATCCAATATACAATCACATTTGATATGCAAACATTGCAGAGTTTAAAAAATGGTAAACATAGGCTTGGAAAGTATGTCCATATGAAGAAGAGGGGGTCAACTCTGTCACATATTTAAATCCAACATACATAGTTATCCGAACTCGTTCACAGAGTAATGTTATATGTATAATACAATTAACATGTACAACAGACAGTAACTTGTTCTCATTCATCTTCTTGCTGCAGAATTTGCATATTAATGCATATATAAATCAAAAGTTGATTGATACTCTGAGTTTTTTTTGTTCTGTTTCTTGTATTATAAATTTGAATTCTAAGAATGTATTCTTAATTTCTTATAGATGTCACCGGATTCACAACAAGTTCTACCGGATACATGCACATTTATATGGGCCGGCCCGGCCCAAGCCCGGTCCATGAAAATTGGGTTGGGCTTGGGCTTGGTCTTGGGCCGCTGAAAATAAAAAAACGTGGGCCTTGGGCCCGGCCCAAGGCCCGAAATTTTATATGGGCATGGGCATGGGCCCTTCAGAGCCCGGCCCAACCCGGCCCATGCTCATCCCTAGATATGGGCTAGTTCTTATCTTTTTTTCGTCTATTGTTTTTTGAACGCATTTTTTTCTATCTATGAAGCTCAAGAAGGTGTTTTTTTCTCATAATTTAAATAATTTCTCCGCAAAACTATTTTCCCATATTATAAATAATTCCTCTAATCCCCTATCTACTTGTAAAAAAATGGTAAAGCTTTCTCCGACTTTAATTAAGATCGGCTACATGTATTCTTATCAAATCATATTGAAAGATTTGACTCTCTTTTATATTGGTTGTCGACTACCTAATACAACGCTCCTCAAGGGAGGATTTGAACCATGCTCAGTCCACCTTTACAAACAAAAAAAACCATGTTTCCAGCTAAAATTATGCTTCCGGTGTCAGATTCAACCCAGCAAGTTATACATGTTCTGAATATGATGTAATATCAAGCCTTTTTATTGGGATGTCTTTAGTGGTTGATTTTGTTTGTTGCTTTAGGTTCAAGTATTAAAGAATTTTGATGTATTTCCCCACGCTGAAGAGCACTCCAAGAAAATTAAATCTGGAGCAATAGGTATGATTCCCAATCATAACTCTTCTCAATCAGTTAAGATGCCAGATTGAGGGACATGTATGCATTTTCTTAGGATTTGTGTAAAATATGTTCCATACTTTTGAACTTCCATGTTCATCATTGGTCGTAGCTATAATGGACACAATCTTCACGCATGAATCTTAAGCTGTCAGATGTAAGATGAACGAATGAGATGAAAATCACATAGTGATTTTGTTTAAAACTAATCTTCCTAATAAAGAGGTGCATTAAATAAATGATATATTTAGTAAGTAATACGTCATTGATCCTTCTAAAAATAGTAATATTGCAATATATTTACATAAAATTAAAATCTAGGTTGAAGAAACCTTTACAGAAATTCGAATGTTATTATACATCTATCAGCAATCTTTTTAAATTATAGATACGTAATTTTACATTGTAAAATAATATAATACGTAGCAAGAACTTATTTTACATATATGTGATGTACATTTTACATTCAATTGTATGTAGGAGAACAACATCGTGTTGAATATTGACAAATTTTTATATAAAGTATTGACATTATACACAATATCACTGTAATTTACACTTGGTAGTGTTAAAATTACTAAACGTTTTCGATTTGTTATTTTGTTAAACAAAACAAAAAGTACACAATGCAATTAATTTATGTTTTATCGAAATCTCAAAGTAGAAATAACTAGATTGTGAATAGGAAAAATAAACTATATACATTTATTTTACATAAGCAAACACCAATTTACAACAGTTGGTTGTATTTTACAAAGACATTATCACGTTCTATACTTTTGTAATGACAATTTGAATTTTATTTTACAAAAATCGATCCTATTGTACGTAAACAAAATGTATTCTACACAAACAGAATATATTTTACAAATTGCTTATTCTCCTATCGATATGTATGTCATGTCTACCATTGATGTATTCATTTTCAATGATTTAGGAAGTATGTTAGTTTTACAATTGGTCTCTTTATAATACAACTAAAAAATTTATTTTACAGATATCAACTTCATTTTACCAAAATTGTGATATTATACTACATGCTTGTGTTAAATAATTACTTCTATTTTGGGTATTCATTAACTATTATACATAAAGTGCATTTATTTTACATTCAATGAGTTATTATCTATATATAGATCAGAGAAATTGAGATGACATGAAATTGCTCTTTTACATTTATAGATGTATTAATATAAATAAAATAACAAAAAATCTGATGTAAAAAGCTTTATGTTGATATTTGTATTTTCTCTTAACAAAAAATTGAGATGACATGAATGCTCTCGGCGAGCCATTAATGAAATAAAAGTTGATTATTTCTTTGTCTGAATTGAATATTTGTATTTGCACTTAATTAAAGGTCTATTAGTACAATTAAGGTTATATGCCTTCACCATCTTGATATCATACAGTTGTTGATCTATAATAGATCATAAAGGTTGATGTATGGTTATAGATCCAAAGAGTTAGATCAACAACACAACCAGTATCGTCAAACGATAGTCAAGAATGATCTCTAGTCTGAGAAATAAATGACAATCTTTCTCTAGAGATTGATCTCTAACTTACATGTTTATGTAGGTCCTCTACATGAGAATAGAGATTCATATGTCAGGGAGTAAAGTCAAATGTTGACCAAAAAGTGAGCATAACCCAAAAAGACAAAATATACTTTGGGTCATAAGTTGACACAAAAGGTCAAATGTTGACCAAAAGTCAAAATACTGACAAAAAATCAAAATATTGACCTTCGGGTTAAAGTGTTGACTTGAGGAGATTGAGCTACTAAAGACCTGAATTGCACACCGTCATTGACAAGCGCACATCCTTTGATCGGAGATATATATATATATGTATATGTAAATGTATATGTGTATATATATAGGGTTCACTTGATTTGAGGTGGCACCTTTCCTTGTTTATGGAAAGGTGCCATCTTAAGCTGTCAGATGTAAGATGAACGAATGAGATGAAAATCACCTAGTGTTTTTGTTTAAAACTAATCTTCCTAATAAAGAGGAGCATTAAATAAATGATATATTTAGTAAGTAATACGTCATTGATCCTTCTAAAAATAGTAATATTGCAATATATTTACATAAAATTAAAATCTAGGTTGAAGAAACCTTTACAGAAATTTGAATGTTATTATACATCTATCAGCAATCTTTTTAAATTATAGATACGTAATTTTACATTGTAAAATAATATAATACGTAGCAAGAACTTATTTTACATATATGTGATGTACGTTTTACATTCAATTGTATGTAGGAGAACAACATCGTGCTGAATATTGACAAATATTTATATAAAGTATTGACATTATACACAATATCACTGTAATTTACACTTGGTAGTGTTAAAATTACTAAACGTTTTCGATTTGTTATTTTGTTAAACAAAACAAAAAGTACACAATGCAATTAATTTATGTTTTATCGAAATCTCAAAGTAGAAATAACTAGATTGTGAATAGGAAAAATAAACTATATACATTTATTTTACATAAGCAAACACCAATTTACAACAGTTGATTGTATTTTACAAAGACATTATCACGTTCTATACTTTTGTAATGACAAATTGAATATTATTTTACAAAAATCGATCCTATTGTACGTAAACAAAATGTATTCTACACAAACAGAATATATTTTACAAATTGCTTATTCTCCTATCGATATGTATGTCACGTCTACCATTGATGTATTCATTTTCAATGATTTAGGAAGTATGTTAGTTTTACAATTGGTCTTTATAATACAACTAAAAAATTTATTTTACAGATATCAACTTCATTTTACCAAAATTGTGATATTATACTACATGCTTGTGTTAAATAATTTCTTCTATTTTGGGTATTCATTAACTATTATACATAAAGTGCATTTATTTTACATTCAATGAGTTATTATCTATATATAGATCAGAGAAATTGAGATGACATGAAATTGCTCTTTTACATTTATAGATGTATTAATATAAATAAAATAACAAAAAATCTGATGTAAAAAGCTTTATGTTGATATTTGTATTTTCTCTTAACAAAAAATTGAGATGACATGAATGCTCTCGGCGAGCCATTAATTAAATAAAAGTTGATTATTTCTTTGTCTGAATTGAATATTTGTATTTGCACTTAATTAAAGGTCTATTAGTACAATTAAGGTTATATGCCTTCACCATCTTGATATCATACAATTGTTGATCTATAATAGATCATAGAGGTTGATGTATGGTTATAGATCCAAAGAGTTAGATCAACAACACAACCAGTATCGTCAAACGATAGTCAAGAATGATCGCTAGTCTGAGAAATAAATGACAATCTTTTTCTAGAGATTGATCTCTAACTTACAAGTTTATGTAGGTCCTCTACATGAGAATAGAGATTCATATGTCAGGGAGTAAAGTCTAATGTTGACCAAAAAGTCAGCATAACCCAAAAAGACAAAATATACTTTGGGTCATAAGTTGACACAAAAGGTCAAATGTTGACCAAAAGTCAAAATACTGACAAAAAATCAAAATATTGACCTTCGGGTTAAAGTGTTGACTTGAGGAGATTGAGCTACTAAAGACCTGAATTGCACACCGTCATTGACAAGCGCACATCCTTTGATCGGAGATATATATATATATATACATATATATATATATATGTATGTATGTATGTATATGTATATGTATGTATGTATGTATATGTATATGTGTACATATATAGGGTTCACTTGAATTGAGGTGGCACCTTTCCTTGTTTATGGAAAGGTGCCATCTTAAGCTGTCAGATGTAAGATGAACGAATGAGATGAAAATCACCTAGTGATTTTGTTTAAAACTAATCTTCCTACTAAAGAGGCGCATTAAATAAATGATATATTTAGTAAGTAATACATCATTGATCCTTCTAAAAATAGTAATATTGCAATATATTTACATAAAATTAAAATCTAGGTTGAAGAAACCTCTACAGAAATTTGAATGTTATTATACATCTATCAGCAATCTTTTTAAATTATAGATATGTAATTTTACATTGTAAAATAATATAATACGTAGCAAGAACTTATTTTACATATATGTGATGTACATTTTACATTCAATTGTATGTAGGAGAACAACATCGTGCTGAATATTGACAAATTTTTATATAAAGTATTGATATTATACACAATATCACTGTAATTTACACTTGGTAGTGTTAAAATTACTAAACATTTTCGATTTGTTATTTTGTTAAACAAAACAAAAAGTACACAATGCAATTAATTTATGTTTTATCGAAATCTCAAAGTTGAAATAACTAGATTTGTGAATAGGAAAAATAAACTATATACATTTATTTTACATAAGCAAACACCAATTTACAACGGTTGATTGTATTTTACAAAGACATTATCACGTTCTATACTTTTGTAATGACAACTTGAATATTATTTTACAAAAATCGATCCTATTGTACGTAAACAAAATGTATTCTACACAAACATAATATATTTTACAAATTGCTTATTCTCTTATCGATATGTATGTCATGTCTACCATTGATGTATTCATTTTCAATGATTTAAGAAGTATGTTAGTTTTACAATTGGTCTCTTTATAATACAACTAAAAAATTTATTTTACAGATATCAACTTCATTTTACCAAAATTGTGATATTATACTGCATGCTTGTGTTAAATAATTACTTCTATTTTGGGTATTCATTAACTATTATACATAAAGTGCATTTATTTTACATTCAATGAGTTATTATCTATATATAGATCAGGGAAATTGAGATGAAATGAAATTGCTCTTTTACATTTATAGATGTATTAATATAAATAAAATAACAAAAAATCTGATGTAAAAAGCTTTATGTTGATATTTATTAAATATATTTTTTATCTTATTTTGCATGTAGTATTTTTCATATAGTATTTTTCTGAATCTCTAAAAAATATAACAAAAATAATTTATATAAAGAAAATATTTTAACTAATAAAAATAAATATAATAAGTATTTTATATATGACAGAAAAAAGAACTGAAGATTCTGAATGCATATGTCGCAATGTTTGGTTTGTTTGTGCCAAGAAGCATATACAAGAAACATTCATGAAATAAAAATCTGACAGTGAATATAGCTATGGGATAGCAAAAAAAATATGAAGAAATATTGATGAAATCAAAAACAGTAATTTGTGCGCATTGATAATATGAAGAATTATACGATGATTGATCATGAAACGCGTACTTGGGAAGACATAGTGATGCGTACGATTACGAAGTATTCCCTTTCAAATGGTAAATATAACTAATAAAAGTAGAGTAAATGTAAGATAAACTTGTAAAGGATTCGACCGGAATAAACAAAAAGGCACTTAATGTTTTTGAATAAGAAATAATTACCAAAAGATTAATATTTCATTCATTAAGCTATAATTAATTTGTAATTTTAAATTTTAAATTCTTTATATATTTAGTAGAAACGAAAAACAAGCACTTACTTTTTAAAAATGATTATGAACGTGTCGATAGCTTAAAAAGCGAGATTTTTAAAAAGATCAACTACAATATTAGGAAAGTATAAATATATACTTTTAACAAAATTAAAGAATACCTAATTTGAGCGCCTCTTGGTGAATACGACGAAGAAGGATCTCATCGTAGCGGACGACTCAAGGGAGAGGTTGCACTCAAAAAAATCGACTAAGGAGGTAAAGTGACAGGCAGCGATGATGGAAGAGATGCAATCGCGTGTGGAGGAAATCAAACGGAAACAAGAAGATGATTCTGACCAGGATAGTGAGGGTACATGTTTAGAACTCCAGGTCCATCGTCATAAACCAAATTACAGATGTAAGTTAAAGTTCAAAGTAACTAGAAGTATTTAATAGAGTTTTTTTTTATAAATTATAGTTCTCGTAATTGAAGTGAACAGAAGGAATAGACCTTCCAATGATCAAAAGAAAAGAGGTGTCTGATGAAAAGGAACTTTTGAAGAGTGAAGACGATTTCGGAAGTATGCATATTACTACTTTTTTAATATAAAATGCATATTTATTTTAAAACTAGTTGTTCGTGATTTATTCCAAGCATGAAAATCATAAGCAGAGATGTTTTTTATGTCTCTGCTTACATGCAAAGGCTATGTATAACACATGTATTACATTGGACACTTTGTGCAGTTTATTGATAACCATAGACCAACGTCCAAATAACATACACTTTTGACAAAGACTGCATTTAGTAAGCTAGTCAATATTGGACATGTTGAAATCCAACGTACTTCAACGGTTAGTTGAACAATTTCAAGGTGGCAGAAACTTCAGATTTGGAAATAAGGTTGTGAGCTTTAATGATGAAGAGGTGGGAGCAATATTGGGCCTACCTAGCTCTGGTTTCTCAATCACAATTAGGGGTAGACATTTGCAGTGGAAATCATTCATTTCACATGAATTATTTAAAGATGGAATGGTTTTCAATAGAAAGAAGTTGGTCAGCATTCTAGAAGATTATTACAATAAGGATGATGACAACTCAGTGTCTATCTATGTAACATGTTTGATACTTTTGATGTTTGCCACCTTCCTTTTCCCAAATAGTTCTTACTCTTTTCCAAAAGACTTATTGCACTACGTAGAATCCCTTGAAGATGCAAGATTCTTTAACTGGTCTGGCATTGTTGCAAGAATAATATTGTTCAACATGGATGACGTAGTGAGTAGAGTTCAAAAGAGAAGAGTTGGATCGTCAAGGGTAACACTAGGTTACCTTACATGATGTGTTGCATGTTTATACGTGAGTTCTTATATATTTTTTTATTTATATGATCGTTAATAACAATTACTAGTACAACATCTGTATCAGGTGCGGATGATGGAGTACTGCTGCAAAGACCTTGTGGTGAGCGGAGATCTGAGACCACGAATTAGGAAGTGGACTGGTCCAATAAAAGGGGTTTCCAGATCCTTGGTTTCGATCAGCAGTGAACATGTAAGTAATGTTAATATGAAAAATGATAGATTGTATGTTTAATAATTTAAATATGTTAAAGACTATGTCATTTTCTTTATGAAGATATTGACTCTTTGCAACTACAAAAGAATGAAATAGTTAAGATAGGAGCAGACGAATATGTTTTTCCATTCGAAAAATTTACCACATATGATTTTACATTGAGGAGACCACAAATTGTGATAATGAAACCCCTCCCAATACCACAAGATATGTCAACAAGGAAGGGATGGAACAAGATAGATGAATTGTGTGTCAAAAAATCTGTTGTTAGTGTTCCACCTCAAGACATCATAACAAAAAAAATCAAAAAATGTATGTGTGAAGCATTTGCATTTGAGATAGAAGAGCTGAAGGAAATAATTAAAGAGACGAGTGAAACCTTTAGAAAAAAGGATGAAGAAAACATAAGAAAGACTTCTGAATTGAAGGTTGAGATTGAGAATTTGAAATCTGAGAATATGGAGCTAACTGAAAAACTAAAAATATTTTATATTCAGGAGAACAAAAATGTTGGAAAAAATGATTTAGAAGCAGTAGATACATCAGAAAAAAACAATGAGATTTTATTGAAGGTAACATTGATAACCATCATGGAGACATGTATGTGTTGGAAATGCGAGCCCACGGCGAGCCATTATGCAATAAATGTTATTGCACATATCATTCCCTGATCTGAAATGAAGAATGAATAATTTGTATAATAGGTCCCTTAGTACAATTAGGGTTATGTACCATGGCCATCTTAATAATCATACAGCTGTTGATTCAACTATTGAATCATAGAGGCTGGTGCTTGGATGAATATCTAAAGGGTTAGACTGAGGACTCATCAAGCACCATCAAATGATTGTTAAGAGATGATCTCCAGCCTGAGTAGGAGATGGCAATCCTTATCTCTTTAGGCTGATATCTGACCGACCTCTTGATGCAGGTCATCTGCATAGGAATAGAGATTCGGAGGTGTCAGATTAGTTAGGTCAAAGAGTTGACTTAACGAGATCGAGATAACCAAAGTCCTATATCGTATGCTGTCATGATATAGGCACGCATCCTCTGACCGGAGACAGATGTGTTACTATATGTCTGAGTGTGTACATTTGGTAAACCAATAGGTTGATGACCTAATCAAGGTATATACACCGGCGCGCTGGTGTGCATATAAGGGCATATGAGTAATACGATCTCTCAAAGGGATCATACAGGTTCAGTTACTGAACCGGAAGACATGAGCTCACTCATGAGATATTGGGATGAATCAAATTCCATGCGCATGGTCGTCTCGCTTTGGAAGCTTGACTGAATTTGTAGGTTTGATATATACTTTTAGTATATGATCAAGACCTAGGTATGATATACACTTTTGGAAAGTGTATGATCGATACCAACTCCCAATGATCGAATGAGAAACTTACTGATAAAACCATGAAGTAGACAGTATAAAGTTGATCCGATACTTCGGGTTTAGTCTGAGTCTTCCAGTATGCAGGATGTACAGGTATTGGGAATACCTGAGGGTGATTTGATCATAAACGATTGTATAACCATGACGCTTCCATTCCTAGGGAGTGATGAAACGGGTCTGGATTTTAGTGACTCCTCTCAGTAGAGAAGTGATCTGATCTTGGTCCAAGTGTTGGACATTGATCTGAATGTGATTCAGATACAATGAGAAGATTAGATTTACGGTCTTGATTTAATCAAGCATCTATGGGAGGCCCGCGATTTGGATTTGAGATACGATCTCAATATCCATGTCACTATACGTGGAACAATACAATCGCCCTGTCCTTATCTCCAAGTATCTGCGGAGAGATTGCATTATTCTTGAAGGGTTCAAGAATAATTCCATAAGATCTAAGCAATGAAGAAATAATGATTAAATGTGATTTAATCATCTTGATGTGTGAAGAAATTATCCAATTTAATTAAATGTGATTTAATTAATGTGGATAAGAATAATGTGGATAGACATATCCAATTATTCATAATATATTATAAATGTGATTTATAATGTATTAGAGAGAGCTAATTATAATTTATATGTGTTGATTAATTATTATGTGTATTGGATACACATTGTGTAATTAATTAACAATATGAATTATATGTTGTTTTGGGTTGTGAATATGATTCACAATTTTTTCCATGGCAATAATGCAATATTCTCAAAGATAATTGTGAATTATTTTTTGGGGAATAAAACCCAACAAAATTTGTTGCAAATTAATAGGAGAGAAATCCAAGGAGATATGCAATCTCATGGAAATCCATGAGATTGCTCTCCATTGGGAAACAAGTGGGCGGCACCCAATTCCTATATGGAATGGGTGGCCGTCCCCTCTTGATTGCACATGGAGATTTGATCTCCATATGTATTCTCTCCTTATTTGTTGAGATGATTTAGGAATAAATTATATTTGATTTTGTCAAATATATTTTGACCAAAATTTGTTGCTTTTGACAACAACAATCTTGGCCATTGGATTGACACAAATCAATCTCACCCATTGATTTTATGTGTCCCATGGATTGAGATCCATGGATCCCAAAACCCTATAAATAGAGAGGCATACTATGCTCTCTAATGACTGGCAATATATTGGAGCTCTCTCTCCCGCATTTCTTCTTACACGCCAGCCCTCTCTCCCTCTCTTGTTGGTGGTCGTCCACCATACCCTAGAGAAGGGAACCGTCGTCGCCTTCGTCACCGCACCGCCGCTTCGACGTTCTTCGGTTCTCCGTCTTCTTGGAGAGTTCCTCTCACGAAGAAGACGTTTGATCTCGTGCGACGAGATCAGGAGCAACCATGCTTGGACCATCTTCTTGGATTGCGAGGACAACGCGGTTCATCCCCGCGCTCGCAAGCAGTCTCGCCGACGATCGGACTTGAGACAGGAGGTCTCTTTCTTTAGAGACTTGATCAACCACGCTTCAAGAGGTATTGCATTATACTTGTTGTGGTTATAGATGAAACGATCTAAGAATGGTTCTCGGATCATGTGGTTTCATCGAATAAATTTTTTTTTAAATTCCGCTGCACCGAACAACTAGTACGACTAGTCGTTCCTCGTCGTATCCGATACGACGATCACGCTTCCGTGATGCGCTTGAGGATAATCCCATATCCTTCAGTATGCACCGACATGCAAGGGAGCTGATATGAAAGAAGGAATTTTGGAAGATAATAACACAGACCTTGGGGAAAGGCTTGAACATTTAATATCATAAATCTGTGATAAACATACAGTTGAGAAATCCCAAGATACAAGTAATAAAGGATCAGCTATGAACATTGACATGCCTTCATTCGATTTGAAAATTGATGACAATGCACACTCGAAAAATGTGCAACCAGAAATAGCAACAAGGAAAAGTAAAAAGGATAGTCACAGTGCAACAAAGTTCTATAATTAAAAGATTAAAAGAGAGAAGAGAAGCCAAAAAAGCTTTAGAGGATTCTACGAGAGAAGGCAAGCAGGAGCTAGAAGCAAAAGCTATGCTCGAATATTACAATATTTGTGGAGAGAAGAGAAAGGAATCAGATGTGGATGATACATCAAGTGAGGTAAGCGCAAAAATATATTAGAAGTTATTTTATCTTAATAATATGCAGTACAAATAGAATATTGATTTTTACTATGGCACAAAAAGCATCCGATATTCTGTATGTTTATAATAGTAATTTTTTCTAACATCATTTTTAATTGATTGGTTGAGAATCAGTACTATGCGATCCCGTGACTGATTTTATTGGTTACGAGAAAGTATCGTACAAACGAAGAAACAATTCAAGAATTTCTACGAGATCCTGCCGACAAGTAAGAGTTTCTATCTATTTTAAACAGTTAAAGTTAAATATTTTTAACTGTAAAAGAAAAATATTATTAAAAAATTACAACATACTTTACTCCGTGGAATCGTAGTTGTAAATGGAGAGAGATCCACAATTTCTTGTACGAAAGAATGATAGAAGATTTGGTACATATATGTATATTAATTACTTCTTTCAAAATTTATTTACGAATCAAATATTTTTGACATTACAGATAATAGACATGTTTATGGATGTGCTGGCACATAAATACTGCACCAAAGATGATCATATTCCGTATCTCTTCACTCCAATATTCCGAATAGTGAGTTTTTATAAACTGATATTGATTTTTTAAATAAAATGTAACATTAACTATCATAATATGTTATCCTTAATTATACTTTCCGCAATATTTTGTCAATCTTGTGGTTAATGTTACCGAACACAAATTTGATAAACTCGAAGAACTATATGATGAAGGAATACATATAACAAAGTTGGAGAAGATATTCAGAGTTATTCATACAAGAAACCACTAGCATCTTCTCGTCACTGATTTTACAACAAGAAAGTTCCTTTCATACAATTCTATGAAAGGAACAAGATTCTATAAGAAGGATATGCTGAAATGGGTATAATTTTAAAAACTTTTAAATGTTAGTACATAATTTATTTCAATGGTTATATTTTTATGTTTGATTTAAATTTCAGCATTGATGGCTTTCTGAGTATTTCATGGACAGCATGCCAGACGAATGCCTTACAGGATGGGAAATCATATATGTGCCAGATTGCCCGCAGCAACCATCACAAAGTCTTGATTGTGGTGTCTACGTCATTAAAATGATGGAGTACATGTGCGAAGGGAGGGTGTTGGATTTCAAGTACGAAGACATTTACAGATTTAGAGCTGAAATAACTTCAACATTGTTAACATGCGGTCACATTGAGAACTCAACGACACAGTGATGAAACAAGACGGACAGAATTTAAAGTCACCTTAGCTTTTCTGCAGTTTATCTTGGATCTATTTGTTATTGCAATGACTTAAACATGTTATGTTACTAGAATTTCTGTTTCATACTTCATCTTTAAACTCAAACCCTTACTTTTGAAGTGCATTATTATCCTATGTTATACTTATGCCAATGACCCGCATAATCATAAACAAATTAATATGCTTTTGATGTGATATTGAATAGTTACATGTTTGACAAGCAGACAAACTATACAAATTTATATATCTTTGATGGTCGAAATGTATGTATGGTATCTAACAGATTGTATAGGGTTTTAAAAATATTGCATAGAAGTGTAAACTATTGCATATTGTTGTAAAATGTATAGCTCGACATTAAATTAAATGTAATATGACACTGAAAGATCTTCTTGTATGTTAAGGATTCCCATTACCAAATCGATGAAAGGCCTTCTTCTATGTTAATAAAGCTTGTGTGTGTAAGGATTATTGCTAACAAAAAAATTATACATGTCATATCGAACTGTATCTATATATTGTAAAATATTGTATATAGTTGTAAGCTATTGCCAAGATGTGTAAAATATTGCATAGAGTTGTAAAATGTATAGTTAGGATAGTAAAATAAAAGTAATATTACACTGAACGTTCTTCTTGTACGTTATGCACTCACATTACCCAAGCGAAAGTACTAATAAATCACTGAAAAGTGCTTCTTGTACGTTACTTATTCACATTACCCAAGCATTAAGGACGTAATTAAAAAAACACAAATATTCAGAAAAAAGGGAAAGAACTTTTAACAATGAAAGTTCTTATTGTATGCTATTCATTCAAATTACATTAGTACTGAAATGTCTTGTTGTATGCTACGCATTCACATTACAAAATTGCTTAAGGGTCTTCTTGTATATGTATAGAACGCTGTTGACATACTTTTTATAGATGTAATATAGAAATGTATGTATGTTATGTAAAATATTGCATAGCGTTCTAAAATATAGAATATATGTGAATTATTGCATAGATTTGAAAAATGTATAGATGGGTATTAAAATAAAAGTAATTTGACACTGGACCGTATTCTTGTACAATATGGATTCTCATCACCAAAGCGCTGAAAGGTATTATTGAATTTTAATTATGAAAACTTTAGCATATGTAATATCGACATGTATGTATAGTTGGTAAAATATTGTATATAGTTTTAAAATATTGCGAAAAAGTGTAAATTATTGCATATAGTTGTAAAATGTATAGCTAGAATAGTAAAATAAATGCAATATGACACTAAAAGGTCTTCTTGTACGTTAATGATTCACATTGTCAAAGCACTAAGATGTCTTCTCGTATCTTAATATAGACTTTCTGTGTTAGGATAGTTATAAACGAAATATTTATACATGTATTATCGAACTGTATCTATAGTTTGTAAAATATTGAATATAGTTGTAAAATATTGTGAACATTTGTAAATTATTGCATAGAGTTCTAAGTTGTATAGCTAGGTTAGTAAAATGATTGTAATATGACACTGAACGGTCTTCCTATACTTTAATCATTCACATTATCCAATCAATGAAAGGTCTTCTTGTAAGTTGATATAGGTTAATTGTATGTGTAAGGATTGGTGTTATGGTAAAATTCATATATGGTAACGAAATGTATGTATAATTAAAATAAAGCCCTAATAAACCACTGAAAGAGCTTCTTGTACTTTACATATTCACCTTACCTAAACATTAATAATATAGTTAAAAAAGCAAATTAAAACAAAGCCCTAATAAACCACTGAAAGAGCTTCTTCTACTTTGCATACTCACCTTACCGAATCATTAATGAGGTAGTAAAAAAAAGCCTGACACAAATATTCAAAAAAAAGGGACAGAACTTATAACATTGAAAGTTCTTGTTGTAGGTTAAACGTTCATATTACAAAAGCGTTGAAATGTCTTCTTGTATGTTATGCGTTCACAATACCGAAGTGCTGAACTTCACCAAGAAAATTACATTGTGTTTTTCATCTATAATAACTGAACAAGGTATAACTAGCAACAAAAAATACATGAAATATAAAAAATAAGGCATGAAAATAAATAAACGATCAAGCTCCAATAACGCCGCAAACCTAGCCGTAATACGCAAACGTGCATAAAAGTTTGGATATTAATAAAAATATAATAAGCAACATACTTCAATTTGTATAACTGAATTATATATAAAACATACAATCTTACATGAAAAGAAAAAAATTAAATTAAGATAAAAATATAAAAGAGAATGAGCAATGTATCTTACTCTATAAGAACACAAGAATTTTGATTAGAAGAATTAAAAAGTATTTTAGAACTTTATGTTGATGTCGAACCATCATTGCATGCATAATTGAGAAAACAAATAATGAACTGTTAAAAAAATGATCAATAAAGAAGGTCAAAAACTTACCAGGTAACGTAGAATTATTATTAGGACAGTTTCTTGAATCGTGCCCAACATTGAATTTGAGGCAAGATTTGCACTGTCTACCTCTATTTCTTCTCAACTCAGATTCAGATCTAATACGATTGCCAACACCCTTGGGTCTTCCACTACGACCACTTCCTTTCGATTCTCGCAACATTTGGTTCTTTAACACATGGTTCAATAATGAGATCTGGATCATTTGAAGTATTCCTACTTGTAGAACTAGAAGATTGTTTGTTGCTTATCATAAGATCAATATTGCAGCATAAATCACTTAATTTTTCTTTAGCAAACAAGAATATGTCCTCATCCTGATCCACTGAAGCTGAAATAATATGCGAACAAGGTTGATTCAGATGTGACGACCTTTCTTGATGTGCAACTTGCACATAAATAGGATAGTTTCCTGATTTTTTAATGCTCTTTGTCCACCTTTTCAATATATACTCATGATTCAGAAGCTCCACATTCTGTATTTTCAATACTGCAAGTATGTGCCTACATGGATATCCAAAGAATTGCATATTCTTGCATTCACAAGAAAGACATTTGCTTGGTATAGACGAAGAAACACACAATTCTTCTTCGAGTTTCCCAATATGTGACACAAAAAATTGACTGTAATCCAAAGAGTTTCGATTGAATTCGAACATTCAAATATTTTACTTCATTCAATTCAAACCGAAATTTGTAAAATATAACCTTAGTGTAAACATGAACCATCTGTTCCTTCATCTTCCATTTGAAATTTGTTTTGGAGTGTATACTTCACCAATGTTATCCATGTCATTCTCTCTTTCTCTACGTCGTTGAATTGCGCTTTGAAATCTACACACAAATTCCAACAAAGAGTTCTGTTTAGTGATGTGGTGTTGTAAGAAAGCATTCACACTTTCACTCCTCTGGGTACTGCGTTGTCCAGCCCAAAAAAACTTTAAGATAAAAACTAATCCATTTATATCTAATGTTATATTTCTCATTCAACCATATGTTTGATGATAAATCATATTGATCAATAACTTTGCACCACTTTTGCTCAAATTCCCTTATAGTTATACTTTTCCATACAACTATGGATAATGCCGAAAGGACTATATTTATGTCTTTAATCTTTCTAAGTTTACTTTTAAACTTAGTCATTATATGCCAAGTGCAGAATTTATGAACAGTGTGTGGAAAATAATTCCTACCAGCTGCACAAATTGCCGGATCTTCATCGGTGATTAAAGAAATTGGATGTTTCCTCATTACTTCCAGAAATCTCTCAGACAACCATGAGAATGACTATATCTGCTCATGAATGAATTTTCAAAAAAAATTGTATAACCATGATGATTAACCCCACAAAAAGATCCAAAAACCATATTGTATTCATTGGTCCTATATGTTGTGTCGAATGATATTGTATCACCGAATAATTTGTAATCTTCGATAGAGGCATTATCAATCCATATACACAATGTAAGCCTGTTATCATCCTCAGTTGTGTAAGCATAATAAAAATCCAGAGTAGTGACCTTACAACTTTCAAAATGCTCAATTAGTAGGTGAACATCCATCCCAATACATTGTCTTTCTTTTCTGTTGAGGTTGTAAATATCTCTGACAATACTACCTACTTGACCGCTGGACATGTTTATGAGTGCTGACTGTTTGGATACAGGTATATTCACATCATTCATCGACTTCACCAGCATTTTTGCGGCTTTTGAAAAATGTCTATTTGGCCTGAGGTATCTACGTTTGGATGGAGAAACGAGATTGTGATTGTGTTCTGGTTCAAATTGAGAAACGATCCAGTCCTTTAGATCATATCTAAAGGAAACTGACATGAAAGCTTTGCATCCAGTCCGTGATAATACAACGTGGTGTTCCTCCTTTTCAAAAATGCAATCATCGCTATCATCACTTCTTGCATTATCATTGATCAATATTTTGTTTGTAGCTTTAAAAAACTCCTCTTTCCATCTAACAAAGGATTTGAAGATAATTATCCTTTCCTTAGAAAGCTTATCTTTACCAACCCTGGAGCTTGCTTTCCTAACATTAAATCCTATTTCTGTTGCATATGTCTCATAAAATTTATACGCTTCTTGAATAGATCCAAAAGTTTGGCCAATATGAGGTGTATGAACATTGACAGTTTCATTGATTGTGTTATCAGATCCTGGTAGTAATTTTAAAAAGGGATATTTACACCCATAACCTTGAGTAACTTCGTAATTACCCCAGGAACCCTCTACAATCACGAATTACATCCAAAGCCCTTAATAACTGCTCCGTTTTACATCCATAACCCTCCGTTAGTTTAGATCATTAACTCAACCAGATGGGTGGGTTAATCTAACCACTCCGTGATCTAACGGCTGAGATTAATAAAAAAAGAAAATAGAGGAGGAGATGGGTTCGATGCTGAAGCACATGATGCGCAGGAGGGGGGTAGAACTTGCAGGGGGCGGAGGCGCGAGGCGGGCCTGGAGCGTGTGGCCGACGGGGTCAGGAGGCGCGTGGCAGGAGCTTGGGGAGGACGGAGGCGCGAGTTTGGGGTGGGGAGGCGGCCGACAACTCGGTGCAGGAGCTTGGGGTGGGGGGGCAGAGGCGCAGTCGGGTGGGGGGAGCTTGCCGGAGGCGCAGTCGGGGGCGGGGGGGGTGTTGGGTGCTTGCGGAGGCGCGGATTTAGGACGGGGAGGGCCTGGAGCATGCAGGCGACGATTTGGGGGCGGGGAGGACAGGGTCTGGAGCCTGTTGGGGGCAGGAGGTTGGGGGGACGGAGGCGAAGGGGGGTTGGGTTTGGGTGCTTGCGGAGGCGTGGATTTAGGGCGGGGAGGGCCTGGAGCATGCGGGTGATGACGCTTTGGGGGTGGGGAGGGTAGGGTCTAGAGGCTGTCGATGGCCACACTGCTCAGCCACGACGGCCACGAGTTTGAGGTGGCTGCCTCAGTTGCCCTCCAGACCAAATTTGTAGACGGCAAGGACTTCTGCTCCGACAGTGTGATCCCTCTACCCAATGTATCCGATGCAGTACTTGCCAAGGTCGTCGAGTACTGCAAGAAGCACGTCGCAACGGACAACGATGACGGCGACGTTAAAGACGGAGACACGATCAGGAAGTGGGATGTCGAATTCGTCAAGGAATTCGATATGGACACTCTCTTTGACGTCATAATGGCGGCCAACTACCTCGATATCAAAGGACTGCTGGCTTGCGGAGACGCGGGTTTGGGGGCGGGGAGGGTTTGGAGCCTGTTGGGGGCAGGAGGTTGGGGGGATGAAGGCGCAGGGGGTGCGTTGGGTTCTTGCAGAGGCACGGATTAGGGGCGGGGAGGGTCTGGAGCATGCGGGCCACGACGCGGGGTAGGGGCTTGGGGGAGGACAGAGGCGCAGTTGGGGGGGCTGGAGCTTGCGGGGGGCGGAGGCACAGGGTTATGCATTTTTCCGTCAGACTTAACGGAGAATTAATACAGAACTTGACACAGGGTTATGCCATGTAAAGGTTAAGCATTATTCAGGGTTCTGGATGTAATTCGTGATTGTAGAGGGTTCCTGGGGTAATTATGAAGTTACTCAGGGTTATGGGTGTAAATATCCCTTTTAAAAATTGAGTTGTATTGGAAACTAATTAATATAAATGAAAAACCTCATAATATATAAAAAGATGATAATTTTTTATACAACCTAACCAGAGAGTAAAAAAGTTAAAACTATATGTTTAAAAATATAAATATCATAAATAATTCAAATATATACATTTATTGTAAAATGTAGTTCTATATTGTAAAATATGGTTATTGATTGTAATATAAGTTCTGTTAATGTAAAATATAAATATCATTCAAAAAAATGTCATGAATATATGTAAAATTGTACCGTATATGAAAACTGTATAAGTGATATAGGAAATCAGGTTAAATTATATAAGTTCTATGATGATTTGCAAAATTGTGGATTTGAAAAAAAAACCTGATGTAAGTTTATTGTAAAATATGGTTTAATGTTGTAAATTATGTCCGAAAAAGTTAATTTAAATTATTTCAATGTAAAATGTATGATAAGGAATACTCTAAGATACAATGTAATTTAAAAGTAAAATGTTATCTGATGAAATAAAATGGAGATAACATTCGTAAAAGTGAGAATAATATATGTAAAACAATATAGTATATAAGAACTATGTTGCTTTGAAATTCTGTGGCAATGAGAATACCTGATTGATGCGAATCATGATCAGTTCCTTCCAGAAGTCCATTAACTTCATCGAAAAGGTAATTTAAAATATTTCAATGTAAATGTATGATAAGGAATACTCTAGAATACACTATAATTTAAAAGTAAAATGTTATTTGATAAAGTAAAATAGAGATAACATTCGTAAAAGTGACAGGAATATATGTAAAACCATATAGAATATAAGAACTATGATGCTTTGAAATTCTGTGGCATTAAGAATACCTGATTGATGTGAATTTGATCAGTTCCTTCCAGAACTCCATTAACTTCACCAGTCTCAACAGATATCTGAATAAATTTAAAGATTAGTACTAAAAAGACATGCGAAAAATATAATTCAATTACCTGACACATTTCTCTATTAAAAGAACAAGTTGCTCTTTCATCGAGACTCATTGAATAACATAATGGTTGTTAAGAATTCGTGGAATAAGAACTAGAGACAGGAAGAGAAATTTTCGAAATCCAAAATGTCGAACATGGAGAACATGTAGTTTAGGAAATATGAAAATTAATTGAGAAAATAACTAATGCGCTAAAATCGTGGGATCTGACTCATTCATTGGAATGTCGTCACCGATATAAGATAGTAAGCTTCTAAAAATAGAATTTAACCCATTAGTATATCAGTGGTTTTGACAGTGGGTTGGTGGTTTTTAAGAGAATCGTAGATTACAATCGGACGGATGTATATGCTTGTTGCACGGTGATTGAAAAGAGATGCCACCTCAATTCAAGTTTTTCCTCTCTCTATATATATATGCGCACATATACATATATATGTATATATATATACATATATACACATATACATATATATATATATATATATATGTATGTATATATAGAGGGCATATCCAGAGAGCACTGTGCCCATTTGAGTTTTTTTGAGCACCAAACGTGGGTTCGTCACGTGTATTTTCATTTGAATGGTTTCCTATTTCGAAGGACACGGTTTTGGAAGGATATTAATATGTTGAGCCTTTTCTATTTCCAATTCTACCGAGTCCTTAAAAAAAGGAAGACGGTTTTGGAAAGATAAATTCAAATCCTTAATTTCGTTTCGAATAAATAGTCATTGTACATTTGATCAGTAATGTATATATTGTATGTAAGTAATTATGTGTTGCGAGATCAGTAATATTGAAACAGTTGTCAGTAATTTACATCTGTAATATTACATTGTACTGAGATCAGTAATTCATTCATGTTACTCAAGTAATACATATTCAGTTCTCAAGTAATTATTGTTGTGAGATCAGTAATTAAGTATGTAAGTTACTAATGTCCATACAAGAAGTACTTATTACAATTATCCATTTTATTGTACTCATTTTGATTGTTACTAATGTCCATCACCGCCTTCTTTACTGATGTAGTCTATTTAGTTACTTGCAATACGTCAAGTGTTACTGATAGCTACGTATAAATTACTGATGTAGTCTATTTAGTTACTTGCAATACGTCAAGTGTTACTGATAGCTACGTAAAAATTACTGATGTAGTCTATTGAGTTACCTGCAATACGTCAAGTGTTACTGATAGATACGTATAAATTACTGATGTAGTCTATTTAATTACTTGCACTACGTCAAGTGTTACTGATGGCTACGTATAAATTACTGATGTAGTCTATTTAGTTACTTGCAATGCGTCAAGTGTTACTGATGGCTACGTATAAATTACTGATGTAGTCTATTTAGTTACTTGCAATACGTCAAGTGTTACTGATAGCTACGTAAAAATTACTGATGTAAGTCTATTTATTTACTTGCAATACGTCAAGTGTTACTGATAGCTACGTATAAATTACTGATGTAAGTCTATTTAGTTACTTGCAATACGCCAAGTGTTACTGATAGCTACGTATAAATTACTGATGTAAGTCTATTTAGTTACTTGCAATATGTCAAGTGTTACTGATAGCTACGTATAAATTACTTAACTTGTATTTGATAGAAAGAACTTGTATTTTCTTAAGGTACATAAGTAACTATGAATGGATTTTAATCAGTAAGAATGATAAAATAGAAAAGTAATACATGATATATTATCAGTAACATATGCAAATGTCATCAGTAACTTGGTATAATTTTTCTGAAATAATGATTTTGATATCTAAATCCAATTGTAAGACATCCACCTTCGCTCCTTTTGATACAATCTTTTCACGATTCAAATCCATCCACGAAGCATCGTTCATCATTGCTTCTTTGGAATCATGATCAGTTTCCATTCACAGATGATCCATCGCATTTGAAACTGAAAATGAGAACTAAAAAACAAACAATCAAATTCTACAAAAGAACAATAAACAAATGTCTAATAAACAACGAAAAAACTTACAAATCGAGGACTTGAAGACGATCTTCTTTCGTCGCTGGAGATCTTGAGATTTCGCAGGAAGAACAATCCATAGATGATTTTGGAAATTTCGAAAATAAATACAATGCAACGTCGGAGAAACTTAATTGCGAATCAAAAAAGGAAATTAGTCACGAGGAGAATGCGGGGGGAGTTTGTTATGGTAAGGATTGACGCTAAAAAAAGGGAATGGATGAGATTAAATAGGATCATTAGATCATGATCTGAAGGATGAAAGCAAGGGCTCATTTGAACTCAAATGGGCACAGTGCTCTCTGGATAAATTCCCTGTATATATACACACATATATGTATATATATGTATATATATACACACATATATATGTATATGTGTATATATATGTATATATATACATATATGTGTTTGTGTGTGTATCCAAGTATGTAAATTTGACATACCAATAGGTTGATGAACTAACCATAGTCTATATTTCGATGTGTTAGTCTACATATAAGAAAAATATGAGATATATGATCTCTCAAAGAAATCATATAGGTTCATGTTCAATGAACCGGGAGACAGAGCTCACTTATGAGATAAAATGGTCATATCAAATTCCTTGTGTGGTTGTTATGTTTATGAAACAAGATGAGAATCTAAAAATATCAATATATACTTTTGAAAAGCATGTTATTGATAACATCACCCAATGATAGATTGAGAAATGTATTGATTTAATCTTGAAGAAGATAGTCAAACAAAGATTTCAAATTAGAGTTTAATCAAAGTCTTCTAGTATGTAGGATGTTTGAGCATTGAAAATATTTTAGATTGATGCGATCATAATAGATTATATACCATGATACTTTCATTCTGAGGGAGCCATGAAACCCAATGTATTTTAGTGACTCCATTGTTCAGTTGTTTAAAGCCTGAAAAAATACGGAAAACTATTTTTCATGTCACTATACATGGATTATATGATCTACCTGACATTATCTCCAAGTATTGTGTATGCTACTCACGAGTCCTAATTGAATTAAGACCCATATGTTGAGAGAACAATATTAATATAATAATTGTTATATCATAAATATAAGAATATGTGAAAATTATTCACATTATTGGCAATCAATTAATATGAATATGAATTTATATATGAGTTTGATTCATATAAATTCAAGACTTACGTGAACATGATTCACACAATTAAATGTGAATTAGATTTATATTTAATTTTATAGTAATGAATTGGACTCATTTGTTGGGAGGATGTTGTTTATAAATTTCTAATGTAGACATTTATAGCTCAATTAATCAATTAAATGTCAACTCCTTAATGGAATTGAAAATAAGAGAACACAGTAGGTCCAACATGGACGTCCACCATGTTGGTTGGAGATCAATTTATTAATCTCCTACCAACGCGGTTTAGGACTCTATTATTTGTATTTAATTTTAGATGATAATATTTGCAAATTCGTTGTCATTGAAGGATTAGGAATCCATCATAGAAATCCAAAATTAGATGAAGGGACAACCTTTGGAAGGCATCCCATGATTCCCATTCTCCATGGGTGTCCACCATGGTACTTAAAGACGAGCTTGGCCCCTCTTTTCCTTTAACCAATCCTCATAATCTCAATTTAAAAAAGGAGAGCCATCTTTGTCTTGAAGAAAAAGAAGAGAAGCTCTCTTTTTGTTGTCCCTGTCTACTCCAATAAACCATGCCATCCACCTTTCTTGTAGCCTCGTCTTCTTCCTCTTTGGCTTGGTCATTTGTAAGAGGAGTTTCCTTCTTCCTCGTGCTATGCATATGTAAAGGAGGACCTGATTTCGTGCAACAAAATTATAATGTGAAGTAACACAAGTCATCACCGTACTCGCGAGATCAAGCTTCATCAGGTCGGACTTGATTCGGGAGGTCTCTTATTTTAGAGATTCACGCTTCAAGAGACTCACGATGAACATCTTTCTTTACGAATTGGATTTGTTTTTTCCTGCATTTCCATGATGTGCGAGGTCCGACCTCCCTTCAAGAAAGACATATCCAAATGATGCTTCTAATCTTAAAATGTACGAAGTATAAACTTATTCTTCTAAGAAGAAAGGACGGTTCTTCATTTTCTGTTGTTCACGGCATGTTTTAAGCCTTAGCATAACTATATTACTTCTATAAACCTGGCATTGGCAACAGTGTCAACGGGTTCATTAGGGCAATCGGATAAAACAGAAGAGGATAAAAGGGATTTTTTTCCTTTCAAAGCAGGAATGCAACGTCGTGGAGGGTGAAACCCCATGGGATATTCTTATCTCTACGTAGGTGGTGCCAGCCTTAGCATGGACCAGTTATATCTTTTGATACATTTCAATTTTCGCATGATCAAGCACTCTCCCACCAATCAAAACATTAGGTGCATAGATTTATGTAAAAGACCCTCCAAAAGGGGGGACATAGACTAAGAAATTTCTCTATAATGTACAAGTACTAAACTCAATATTAGAAAATCCTTAGAGGCAACAGCCCCTGAAATTTAGGAATAATAGTGCATACATACACACACATGTAATACATACGACATGTATGTTATTCAAAGGAAAAACATATATTTGCATACGCAGACTCGCACAAATTGATATGCATACATATGAATATTTGTATTTGTGTATGATTATGACTATACATGCAAATAATACATATGCAATGAAAGATCAAAATATGCCTATACATATGTATATTATTATACATACATATATGAGTATGTACATACACAATCATTATGTATATCCACACATATATGAATATATTCATATGGGAATATGTACATCTACGAATAAAATTTTCATACTTGTACCTTTTCGAGTTTTCGCACTCTTATCTTTTTCGCAATAACATTTATACCTCTTAAATTATTGCACCTTCAACACTTGTGCACTTCCGTTAGTTGATAATATCTTTAAATAATTGAAACCATAGTTTGCTCTATCCAAGGTATGGTTAAAAAACAATCTTTTTACACTTGTACTTGTACATTACTGTAAGCACACTCTTCAGTAACTTTTCTAACAATTAAAATAACTACTATAAAGACATCCAGAGTAATTTGAATCTCTCAATCGTAATACTAGGTTGCAAGAAGGAAATCACTCACAAATCAAGTTTTCAATGTACATAATGCTGAGCTGAATATATAAGAACAAGCTAATTTCTTCGATACATCTCGGGATCGTGGCAGATTGGCACTTGACCGTAAGAATGATAGTGCTCTAATAAATGGGAAGAAACTGGACATGAATGAGATACTAGTCCTACTAGTTGTTCGGTGTGGCGGAATTTAAAATTTTTTATTCGATGAAACCACATGATCCGAGAACCATTCTCAGATTGTTTCATCTATAACCACAACAAGTATAATGCAATACCTCTTGAAGCGTGGTTGATCGAGTCTCTAAGAGAAGAGACCTCCTGTCTCAAGTCCGATCGTCGGCGAGACCGCTTGCGAGCGCGAGGATGAACCGCGTTGTCCTCGCAATCCAAGAAGATGATCCAAGCGTGGTTGCTCCTGATCTCGTCGCACGAGATCGAACGTCTCCTTCGTGGGCGTAGCACACCAAAAAGACGGAGAACCGAAGAACGTCGAAGCGACGGTGCGGTGGCGATGGCATCGACGATTCCCTCCTCTAGGGTATGGTGGATGGCCACCAATATTAGAGGGAGATAGGGTTGTCGTGTATGAAGAGAGAGGAAGAGAGAGAGCTTCAATCATCACATGTGAAGAGAGAGCAGGGTATGCCTCTCTATTTATAAGGTTTTGGGATCCATGGATCTCAATCCATGTGACATATAAAATCAATGGTTGAGATTGATTTATATCTAATCCAATGGTCAAGATTGTTGTTGATAAAACCAACAAATTTAGGTCAAAATATATTTGACAAAATCAAATATAAATTATTCATAAATCAAATCAATAAATAAGGAGAGAATGTACATGGAGATTTCATCTCCATGCACATTCCATTTGGACGGCCGCACATTCCTATTAGGAATGGTGTGCCGCCCATACCTTCCATGGAGAGAGCAATCTCATGGAAATCCATGAGATTGCATATCTCCTTGAAAATCTCCTTTATTTATTTCCAACAACTTTTGTTGGCTTTTATTCTTCAAAAATAATTCACAATTATATTTGAGATTATTGCAGTCTTGCCATGGAAAAATTGTGAATCATATTCATAACCCAAAACAATATATAATTTACATTGTCAATTAATTACACAATGTGTATTCAATACACATAATAATTAATCAACATATATAAATTATAATTAGCTCTCTCTAATACATTATAAATCATATTTATAATATATTATGAATAATTGGATATTTCTATCCACATTATTCTTATCCACATTAATTAAATCACATTTAATTATACAGGATAATTTCTTCATACATCAAGATGATTAAATCACATTTAATCATGATTTCTTCAATGCTTAGATCTTATGGAATTATTCTTGAACCCTTCAAGAATAATGCAATCTCTCCGCAGATACTTGGAGATAAGGACATGGCGATTGTATTGTTCCACGTATAGTGACATGGATATTGAGATCATATCTCAAATCCAGATCGCGGGCCTCCCATAGATGCTTGATTAAATCAAGACCGTAAATCTAATCTTCTCATTGTATCTGAATTACATTCAGATCAATGTCCAACACTTGGACCAAGATCAGATTACTTCTCTACTGAGAGGAGTCACTAAAATCTAGACCCGTTTCATCACTCCCTAGGAATGGAAGCGTCATGGTTATACAATCGTTTATGATCAAATCACCCTCAGGTATTCCCAATACCTGTACATCCTGCATACTGGAAGACTCAGATTAAACCCGAAGTATTGGATCAACTTTATACTGTCTACTTCATGGTTTTATCAGTAAGTTTCTCATTCGATCATTGGAAGTTGGTATCGATCATACACTTTCCAAAAGCATATATCATACCTAGGTCTTGATCATATACTTTCCAAAAGTATATACCAAATCTACAAATTCAGTCAAGCTTCCAAAGCGAGACGACCATGCGCATGGAATTTGATTCTTCCCAATATCTCACGAGTGAGCTCATGCCTTCCGGTTCAATAACTGAACCTGTATGATCCCTTTGAGAGATCGTATTACTCATATGCCCTTACATGCATACAAGCGCGTCGGTGTATAGACCTTGATTAGGTCATCAACCTATTGGTCTGCCAAATGTACATACTTAGACATATAGTAACACATATGTCTCCGGTCAGAGGATGCGTGCCTATATCATGACAGCATACGATATAGGACTTTGGTTATCTCGATCTCGTTAAGTCAACTCTTTGACCTAACTAATCTGACACCTACGAATCTCTATTCCTATGCAGAGGACCTGCATCAAGAGGTCGGTCAGATATCAGCCTAAAGAGATAAGGATTGCTATGTCCTACTCAGGCTGGATATCATCTCTTAACAATCATTTGATGGTGCTTGATGAGTCCTCAATCTAACTCTTTAGATATTCATCCAAGCACCAGCCTCTATGATTCAATAGTTGAATCTACAGCTGTATGATTATTAAGATGGCCATGGTACATAACCCTAATTGTACTAAGGGACCTATTACGCAAATTATTCATTCTTCATTTCAGATCAGGGAATGATATATGCAATAACATTTATTGCATAATGGCTCGTCGTGGGCTATCATTTCCAACAACATTTTAAAAAGTAACATAAGAAAGATTATGTCGATATTGGTATGTAAACATTACATGGATAATAAACCAAGCGGTCAATGTAGTGCTAATTTGGTCACTACCACTACCATGTTCTTGATATAAAAATCCTTGGTGTTCATGAAGTGCTAGATGGATTCGTTGTGAATGCCAATGATCAGAACATCTAATACCGGAATAATATCAAATGAAGATAGGTTATTCCACGATCTGGAACGGAAGTTAAAGTTACCGATTGGCATTGATTTGTGATTAAAAATATACTTTCACCGTTAGAAATTTAAAGGAAAAATCATATTTATAAAAATTTATAAATGTTAGCAACATGTTTTTTTCCCATCCTCCCTAACGCCAGTTCTCCACTAGTTAACAGCAATTGTTGTATTTTCGTCTGTTCTGTGGTACATGTTTTTTTCTCAGTAGAGTTCATACATATCTTGACGTAAATTAAATCCATACTAGGAATGAAACCTGCATCGCTTCATTTAGAGTGCAGATTAAGACCTGTGTGCAAACACGATCCTTCAGCTAAGCTGGTTGGTAGTACTCAGATACTCGAGACACGAGGCATGTAGTCCAACGAATCATGATTCTGTCAACCGAGTCTGCCAAGGGAGTCTTGCTCGTCCCAAAACCGATAGTCAAAAAATCGATCCGTATGGTGTGATGCACACGTGCATCCATCCAAACTCTCTAGAGTACCTACCAGCACCCAAGTTTGTGATGCCCTCTAGTTTGGCTGGCTCACTGTTGGCTCAACCGGACTACAAGGATGTGCACTCACCTTGCAGTATTTACTTTTTATCCCCACATACATGTTAAAATTTTACTCAGATGTAATAAAGCTTGGATACGAATGTTGTTTTTGTTAATCAGGTTATCAAACTTCAATACTGAAGATTGATGGACTGTAACAGAATTATCAATCAGGTTCATTCTAGTGTAAACTCTGTGCATCATATAAAATATCAATCGAAAAGGATTTTTTATTCTACTTGGTAATTAAGGACTTAACATCCGCAGCAACTACCATTGAATTGCTTATTCACGATAATCATGTATATAGTATTCAAGTAGGTTATGACCAAGTAATACTCAGATTCATATTTCCAAAAAAATAAATAATATTAGTGTGGATGAATTTAACAGCCTCTTCAATATTTCTCTTTCGAAGAAGTTTAAAGAAATTGAACTATGGCCCAACACATGATAATTTGCGTGTCACTAGATTACCTCCTAACAAAAAAATAAAATAAAAGAGAAATTGTTAAGGATCTTACACCACATGTAATATCCAACATCAAAAAAATATAGGTATCTTAGATATAATAAAAAATCTATTCTTTCATGAAACGCATTTGAGATGAGATTTCTCTGGGCAATACAGTCTCAATTGCAGTGTGATAATATGGACCAAGACCAAGGCAACTCATTGCTTACTTGACATGTCGAGTCAATCTAATGCCCATGTTGGGTCAATAATAATGTAACGTCATCTCAACGATGATTGTCTTCCCATATATTTGCATTCTTTCCATACTTATAACCAACATATGTATATAACGTCATTTTCGTAATTGTTACCAATCATGTACGAGCACTATTAGCTATTATACGATAATAACATATATGTTAATAAGATACAATATAATTTGAATGTGATATAAAAATTTGTATGATCGGCTTAACGGTGTAGTATCAAACATTTATGCATGATATTATGGGTAGTGGTATCATATACCTACCATATAGTAGCAAATTTGTAATATGCAAATAAGTTATAGTCTTATGTTCTCGTCAAGAATATGAGATATCATTTTATTATATTTTTCCTTTTGGCCATGAGTACCATCTAATATCATGACATCAACAAGTACATAATAACAACCCATTATAATAAGCCATCATCGTCTTATTTAATAGATTTCATTATTTGGGTATTTGTTATGTATATAAGATTTGATGTAAAAATATCGCAAAAAATATGTCATGAATTTTATATAAAGTTTACATTGTTATGTTATTTAGATTGAGATGGAAATATTAAGTCATAATGAAAATTAAATCTAGTTTTTTTCCCTTTGATATATCCTTTGACATAAATTTTAATACATGTTTCTCGTGATTAGTTTGTCATAAATTTTATTTATTAAATTTGATGTCATTTTATCATACCATTGTGGAAATGTGAAGAAAAGATTTAAAAAATGTAGCATGATCCACCTTTAGATGCATTGTTATGTGAGACTGTGAGTAAGATATAATAGAAATGTTATATGAGAGTATACATACGTGGTTAGTATTTAATTAAAAGTGAAAATAAAGTGAAAAATGCATGAAGGAAAGTTTTTACGAAGAGAGAAGTCGTGGGTGGGAGGGGGAGAGAGAGTGTACGGGGGGAGCACGAGGGGACGTTGTGTGCCGGAAGGAAGTTATGAGAGAGAGTGTGTGCGTGTCATGAGAATTTGGGAAAGAGAGAACGGGGAGAATGGGAGAAAGAGAAGGGGAGTGCGCCATTTGTCTGACGTTGGGAGTGTATGTGAGGAAAAAGGAGAAACAAGCGAGAAGGGTCCACATGTAAGAAGACAGGGGCAAAAACGTGGCAACGTATGCTAGGAAAACCCAGTTTTAGTAGTATTAAGAGATTTTAGTAGTATTAAGAGATTTCCCATCTTTTAGATATCCTTCGAGGTGCTAAGACTTGAGGACTTATTGACATCAATAATTCCAACGTTAGTACACAACTTATGCTTGAACACATGTTGTCTAGAAAAATAGGCATCTCTTCTCTCAACCAGTAGTGTGCCCTTTAACCTACCATGCATGCATTTAGAAGATTGTAGGTCTTAGATCCAAATATTCACCAAACTTTCATTAATCATACTAATTTTGTGTATATATTATGACACTTTTCAAATTTAATAATAGTTTGAGATAAATATTAACCAGTCAACCAAAAGTTTCTTATAATAAGCATGTAAATATTCTTTGTGATGAAGAACACAAAATCGAGAACTAAATTTGATTTAACTTGAAAACACCAACAACAAATGAAAAGATTTTATTACATAATGTGTTAACTTTTATGCAACCATGATCGACCTCAATTCGTACCTCAGGCTTCTACATCGTATAATAACACTATCAGGAAAGCCTTCTTGAGACTAACTTTATCATAATGTGAGAAGGCTTATTCTTTGCATATTTCTTAAATCCGCTTTTGGATTTAATTTTGTCCTTACTGCTTCTGCTCTTGTTAGTTTCGTTATCAATCAAGTCAAGATAGTGACCTTAACCTAAACATCAGAACCATGAATTTCTATTTCTATGTTCCTCCTTAATGGCAATTGTCACCCACTACTCATAAGAGTTTCCCTTCATAAGTTAAAAGTTCAAGAGTTATTCCAAAATCTCCCACAACTTGGAGGTATTTTTGATCGATTGACATGAGTTGAGATTTCATTTCATTTTAACCACTAGTAAACAATGTAGGGGGAGCAATATTAAGTACTTGCTCAAAAATAGATGTTTCAACTAATAAATATTTAAGATTTTCAGTATGTATCGATACTAATATAACATCCCTAGCCTAGACTTGATCCATTATCAATTGGTATTGGTCCTCACAACTTGATGTCTTCAACCCAAATAAGACCCAATAACCATCGCACACACTACTTAAGCTCAAATTGTTCTGATCCTCACTTCTTATAATCAGCTCACACTTTGTGATTATTAGAGGGAACACTATGTTTGAAGTGCTACAATCTCCCCTCACATATAGAAGCAACATCCTCATTCAATATGACCAAATACTTATTCCCATTAATGACAGTAGCACGCTCTGAGATATTCCCCTCGCCATGGTATGGATGACTGTAGTACCATCAATGTCATGAGCCTAAAATCAAGCTGTTATCAAGGAATATTTGCGCTCCTAACTTTTCAAGCTCACAACGAAATAAGTCAAGGACAATGTCATGAGCCTGTAGTACCATCAATGTCATGAGCCTGCATGGGATGAGTTTGGGCAGAGGAGAAAGACTGTATTTACCATTCATTTGGGAGGACATACAAAGCCACATCATTACAAATCCATCAAACAAATCCATCATCTAAACAAAACAAATAGTTTACCGAGCAACTTACTCCTAATAGTTTAATCATGCATCAAATGCACCTTGAAAAACATAATCCAGTGTAACTATCAAGAAAGAACAATTAATTCCTTGTAATATACCAAAATAACTAGAACAAAGGAAAAATCTGATATCTTAACAATCAGACCAAGATGTAGTTGACCTGGCAAGCTGGCATTTAAACAGATCGCCATCACATAGGCTGGTCAAGACACTTTAACTCAATCAATAACCACAGCCAATTTGACTGATTAGCAAGTTAAATCCCCAAACTTATGTTAACCTTTGTAGCAAATCAGATCTCCATGGTAGCAACATCCTAGCTGAACATGCTACCTTCAATAGCCGAAAAGGTTAATTTCTAATGCTAGAAAAAACAATGCCTCCAAAAAGTGCAAAAAAAATCAGTAGAGTTCATAACAGAATCGATCCGCAATAATTTTTTTTTAAAATCAGCACATTATGAAATAGATCGACCAGGGAAACATAGAAAACAAAAAACTACTCAGGTTCCAAAACCATAATGTGAAAGGCAATGCCCAACAGCCAAAACTACAGCAGTACTCATGGTAGAAGTCAATTAAAAAGCAGGAACTTCCATAAATAAGCTATCAAAAGAAAACTCTGGCTGTCTTAACCACGTCTGGCCTCAAATGAGAAAAAAAAGGCGTGGTCTATGCTGCAGCACCTTTGCCTTTCTTCCTTTGGATCTTTTTCATGTAAAACTCCAGCTCCTTACCTTCAAGGATATAACTGCAGATTGAGGATCAAGAAAATAAGATGATCAGAGATGGCATTATGATTTGAGCCAGAAAGGTCAACGGCAGTAGAATTCTCACCCATCAGCTCTTCCACATTGTCCTGGACGGGAAGATATAGAAGCGAGTAACCTCCCACTACTAAACTGCTCTTCGATGTGAGGATCAAGCTTACGGCCTTGCTGACGCTTTTCTATTTTCCTGACAAGATGGTTACTCTTCTTCACTTCTTCTGTTATAACTTCACCCTCCTGTCCCATAAAATGACAAGAAAACACGTGTCAAAATAACATATGAACAGAAGACAACCTGCCAAACATTAGGAATGAAAACGTAACAAAGTCAAAAAATACATCAAACAATGACAAGCCTTTTTTGAGGTAGGTAAGATTTGAACAGTCCTTTAAATGGTCATCCACTTCTCAGCTACCAGACCAACAATAACCGAGAGTAATGTCAAATAAGATTTGTTCATTTCCAAATACAAAAAACGTCTACAAAACAACCATAAAAAATAAAGCAGTAAAACCTTCACCTTGGGATTTAAACAATTATACATATATAGAAGTTAATGTGACAACAAATAAGAGACGTGACTACAGGTAACAGGGCGCTCAGACAAAAAAATGCAATTTCATGTCCAAATTACTGCTTTTAATGTATCATCTTCTTTAAAGGAAAAAAGATGAATGTCTTAAAGATGAGCACCAACATAACTTCATATGCACAAGTTGTCATAGAAAAAAAAAGGAATTGTTTCACTCTATCATGCTATCCTATGGCTCCTTGTATAGGTAGAGGCCTCGGGTTAAGGTTATATAGAGAGCCAACACATTAGTCAAAAGATTAGTGTGCCTCTTGGTGGGTGGAACATTAACAAAACATAGCAAATTACTCAACACTCCCCCATTAAAGTTAGAACATATATCCCAAACACGCTTGGCTTGTTACAACAATTTTTCAAATTGTGTACGAGCAAATGCTTTGGTGAACATATCGGTAGTCTAAAAGACACCGAGAGTACGCAACAACCTTATTTGTATCAGATCTCTGGTGTAACAGCAATCAATTTTCATATGTTAAGTACATTAATGATGAAACATGGGTTGTTGGCTATATACATAAGGCATTATTGCTCGATTATCGCACTTGAGTTCCATAGTGTTGGTGAGAGTGATATATACAAGTACAGATCAAAACCATATTATTTTTTCGAGGAAAAAGAGGGTAAGACATCAAGAAGAAAAGGAATACATATTAATTTTGCTGACGCATTACCACATCTCTATACCCGCTCTCAATACTTGGTGTGAGACAACTGTTTGTTTCTTGTACTTCCAAGTTACCAATTTTCCTGCCAAATAAGTACAAAAATCGGCAGCGGACTTCCTGTCCAGCATGCAGCCTTCATATATGCATCGGAGTAGGCAATGAGATCAAAAATACTACTTTTTTTGAATACGATACCTTTTCCTAGAGAGGACTTGATATATCTTAAGACCAACATGCGTGCATCAAAGTATGCTGAAGTAGGGGAGCTCGTGAACTAACTCAGCTTGCCAACCGCAAGCGATATATCCGGTCATGTGATGGTTGGATATATCACCTTGTCATCTAACCATAATGAACTGAAGGACCTATATCTACAATCATTATTGATTCATAGAGTGTACCTTGAGATCTTGTCTGTGAGTGCAAAAACTATGATGGCTTCGACCCCAAGGTCCATATCTCATGCAATATGTCATTTTAGCATACATTCTTTGGGAGATACCCCATCTGGACCTGGCAATTTCAATCCCAATGAAGCATCTCAAGGGTCACAAATCTCCGATCACAATTGTTTAACAACTTACTTAACATTTGTACTATCCTTAGAATCATCTTCTATGATGATGATATCATCCACATAAACAAGCATTACCGTGATTCATTTTTCATTCTTCCACACAGAATATGAATGATCGGGTGATGAATTAGAGAGACCAAGGCTTTCTAGGACCTCTGGTAATTCCATGAACCATGCTCGAAAAATATGTTTAAACCCATAAATGGTTTTGCTTAGTAAGCATAGTTTTTGAAACACCTCTTGAGCCTCAAAGTCGAAAGGTTGCTACATGTTGCCATATAGAAAGCATTCTTCACATCATGTTTATGCAAGATTCAGTTCCTTTGTGTACCTGCTGCCAAAAGAACATATACTACAGAAAGAACCATGGAGAATGTATTGAAGAAGTCAACATCGTATATCTGTGTAAAACCTTTTGCGACCAATCGGACCCTTTACCTAGCAACGGATATATCTGGGTTATAATTAACTGTAAAAACCATCTAAAGCCAACTATATTGTTGTACCCTGTGCCACATGAGATAGAGCAGACATCTCTTCTTCTATTGCAAGTCACCATCTAGAGTCATGAAGTTCCTCATTACAATTACGAGGAGTAGTCGTGGTGGATAAGGCCTGACGAATCTTTTGTAAGACAATCCAATGCCACTAACCCCACTTCAATGGTCTGTTGGTAGTGCACTGTGCCTACCATCGAAAGGAACAAGGTTCAAATCCTTGGACAGACATATGTGCATGTTCCCCCTCTTGTTTCAAAAAAAGGGAGAAACAAAGAACGGTAAAAATAGGGTGCTAGGCACATTGCCTCATCCACACCTTGAGAGCTATGCGAAGATCTACCGCATCAGTTGCTTGGTTGTCTCATGACCATGTTACTGTAGATTATTAAAGGACAAATACTTTCAGTCTTTAAAACCTTAATCGAAGGATGTACATTGGTGGGGGAAAGTTATGGATCAACAGGGGGATGCCTCCATTGATATGAACCATGTACACATCATTTTGTAGAATGAGAACAAAAAAAGGTACAATTTCTAAGATAGGAGACAGAGACATAGGTATCAATCTTGGAAAAGAAAGGATGTGACTCAAAAGAAGGTAACATCCTCATAAATATAGTGCTGGTCTCAATTTTCAGCAAAATTCGGTCGAATTTCTGTCGAATATAGATATCCTATCGAAAATTAAAATTCGTCCGAAATGACCGAAATATGGGGGCCATAGTACAAAAAATGACCGAAATAACCGAAATTTCGATCGAAATTTGACCGAACTTCCGTTTCGGTCAATCACCGAAATGGTGACCGAAACCGACATTCAGGGCCTTGGTGCTCACATGCCCTAGGATCATACCAACGATATCTACTCCGATTTCTGATATACGCTGAAAATACACACTTGACTGTCCAGATTGCTAATTTATCCTTATCGTGACCAAGAATGTGAATATAGGCCACGTACCCAAATACTTTAGGAGGAACATGAACCCCTCCTTTTCTGGGTAGAGAATCTCGATGGGTACTTGCCCGGTAATAGAGGTAGGTAGAGGGCATACAATTTATGAGAAGTGCAATAGTAAGGATTGCACCCCCTAATATGTAGTTTGAACATGATAGTAGATGAGCAAGGTTCGAGCAATGGCAAGAGTGTACCAATTCTTTCATTTGACAACCCATTTTGATGAGAGGTGAGAGCACAAGTGGTGTAATGTATGATCCCTTAAGTAGAGAGAAAAGATCTCATGTTACGTGAAAGGTATTCTTTGCATTATCAAATCGAATGGTGTTAACACTTGCATCAAATTGAGTTTTTATTTCAGATATAAATTCGGCAATAATGAGATAAACATCAGATTTATTTTTCAAAAAAAAATCATAAGACACAAGTGTAGTTAATAGTCATCCACAAGAACAAGATAATAACAACTCCCAATGCAATCAAGTCCAAGTCTCCAAATATCAAGGTGGATAAGCTCAAAGAGCATGAGGAAATCAACAATACTAGGAGGAGGCAATGAAGTCCCAAAGTATGTATAGCACTGTCGTACCAAAATGAGATAAAGAACTCGAAGATGCTTTCCCAATTGGCATGCCTTGCATTCTAGGGTGACAATGGAAGGAAGCTTGAAAAAGATCCGACAAAGTTTATAGATGGAAGGATGTCCTACGCGCTAGTGCCATGGAGCGCTTAAAGAAGCGGAAACTGAGTTTAAGAGTACTAAGTATCACGGGTGAACTTAACAAGATGATAAATATGCCCTTCTTCATATCTCACACCAATTGTCCTCCCAGTTTTTTTTTTGAATAAGAAAATAGGGGAGCCCTCCCAAGGCGGGAGTCACCACACCACAGTATTCATTAATTAACGAGAAGGTACATCAGTTGGAAATCCAGAAATTGTACAATGCATTACAGTGTGCAAGTACATTTTCAAAGTAAAACCGTTGTCCCTTGAAAGTGGCATCATTCCTGCCAAGCCAAATAGCCCAGAGCGCTGCAAAGGGCTTGGAGACATCCTCGGAAGACCCAAGGCCGACCGCCCGAATAGATCTCCAAAAATGCTCCGCATCTGATGTCTGAACCCATGGAAGCCCCAACGAATCCCACACATTGGCCGAAGACCTGCATCCAAAGAAAATGTGGTCCGCATCCTCCACGTCGTCCTATGCCCCTTAACTCGGTGGCCCCCAGCTCCTTGGAGGTTCTGGATGATGTATTCTCTCCCTCGTTTTTGTCGACGGACGCCACTTCGCTTTATCGGGAAGAATCCTTTGCTTTCTCCTCTCCGCGTCTTGGGGGGTCCCCTCCCCAGTTCCGTGGAGGGTCTTCGGGGCCGGCTTTCGCTAATTTCTGCGATGGTGCTACTATTGATGTCCTGGTGGTAAACTCCCCCTCGTTGAGATTTGGGCAGAGCTATAGTCGAAGGTGGGTTTCCTTCCGTGGGGGCTCTACCTTCACCCCCCGAGGCGACTCTTCTTCTTCCTCGCTTCGCGACGCTGTGGCGGAGGCTTCAGGTCTAACACGCTTGGCGGGGCGTTCGCCTCGTCGAGGGTTATGATGCTTTTTCGGTTGGCGGTGCTCTTGGGATCCCAGTTGTTGTTAATGAAGATTTTGTCATGGAATGTGCGTGGCCTTTGCGACGCTCACCGGCGGCGAATTTTGGGTGCTCGTCTTTTGGAGTGGGGTTGCGACATCGCCTTCATTCAAGAAACTAAGCTGGCTGGGATGGACGCTGATTTGTGGAGGTCCTTTGGAGCTGGTGGGCTGGATGAGTTTCGTTCGTTGGATGCGGCTGGCGCGAGCGGCGGTCTCTTTGTGGCTTGGCGCTCTTCGCGCTTCTCTTTTTCGTCCGTGAGGATGGGGCGTCATTCGCTTACCGTGGTGTTGACTTTGTCAGACTCTAATATGCGCGCAGCTTTCACTTGCGTGTATGGTCCTAACTCTTACATCGCTCGTAGGGAGCTTTAGGAGGACCTTCGAGAGGATGCGCTTGCTATTCGTGAGTTGCCTTGGTTGTTGGGGGTGACTTCAACGTCACCATGCTCTCGCAAGACCGCCCCCATGCCCGTGGGGGCAATGATCCCGGGTCTGGGGATTTTGTGGACTTCATTCGCGAGATGGCACTGGAGGGGCTTGTGCCTAACGATATCTCTTACACGTGGAGGTCGAATTCATCTAGATCTCGGATTGATCGCTTCTTGGCTAGTGTCAGCTTGATGGAAGCTTTCCCCCTTTGCGCAGTCAGCTCTCGTCCCCGCTCTTTCTCTGACCACAGCCCCATCATCTGGGATTCCGGGGATGATCAGCGTCCTCGTGGGCTTTTCCGTTATGAGCGTTGTTGGCTCCTTGAGCCGGGGTTCAAGGATCTTGTTAGCAACCATTGGGCGCAGACTTCTTGTGAGGGTTCTGCGGCTCGTCGCTTTGACCATAAATTATCTTCTCTTAGATCGGTATTGGCTTCCTTCAAGAGGGAGTCGCGGAAGGCTCGTATTTCCGCTCGTTTGGAGGCTGATGCTGCGATTCTGCGGCTTGACCTCATTGAGAACGACAGGGATTTGCTTCCGGGGGAGTTGGCTGAGCGCGCTGCGGCGGTTGAGAAGGCTCGGCTGGAGGATCGAAAGAGATCGATCGAATGGCGACAACGCTCACGGGTGAGATGGCTGAAGGATGGGGATGCCAACACTGCGTACTTCTACAGGGTGGCGAGCGGCCGACGCCGTGCTAATACTATTCCGTCTATTTCCATTAACGGTGAGCTTTTTGAGGGGGAGAAGGATGTGGGCGTGGCCGTGGGGAGTTATTTCCGGGGCGCGTTTGGGTCCCCGGCTCCTCGGCGGTGGCGGTGGTCGGGCCAGGGGGCTTCCGTCATCCCCTCGGCTGCTGCGGAGGTGCTTGTGCGTCCGCTCTCTATGGAGGACCTCAGGGGGGCCGTTTGGGATCTCAATTCCGACGCTGCGCCGGGGCCTGATGGCTTCCCGGTGTGTTTTTTCAAAGATTTCTGGGATGTTCTCACCAACGGTGTTCTCGATGTGGCGCGTGAATTCTGCGAGGGAAACGATGGCTTTGATAAACTCAACCGGGCCATAATTGTTCTTATTCCAAAGTCTAATTCGGCTTCTCGGATCGAGGACTACCGGCCAAATTCCATCTCGAATGCGATATATTTAATCATCGCAAAGGCTCTCGCGAGGCGTCTGGCCCCGCTCCTGGACTCCCTAATCTCGCCTTCTCAGGCCGCTTTTGTTCGTGGGCGGCAGATCTCGGATTGCTATGCTGTCGTTTCTGAGATCATCGAGGCGTGGAGGAAGAATGATTCCAAGGCGATTCTTTGAAAGATTGACTTCGCGAAGGCTTATGATACTCTGGACTGGCGGTTCTTGTGGTCCGTTCTTTCGAGGCGAGGGTTCCCTTCGACATGGATCTCCTGGATGCGGCGTTGTGTGACAACGGCATCCCTTTCTATTCTTATCAATGGCAGGATGACCGGGGGCACTTTCCAACCTCGCTGGGGGGTTCAACAGGGCTGTCCCCTTGCTCCCCTCTTATTTGTTTTGGCGGTGGATGTTTTGTCGCGTATGATTGAGGGTGTTGTGACGGCTGGGCTGTCTCGTGGGTGTTCCTTCGGCCCGTTCCACGTTCCGATTATTCAATTTGCTGATGATACCATTTGCTTCATCGAGGGGGATACCTCCAATGTTTCCTCTATGGCTATTACTATAAACCTATTCAGCGAGCTCTCCGGCCTTCAAATCAATGGGGGAAAATCCAAGCTGGTCCCCTTCTCCATGTCTGCGGTGGAGGTTGAGGAGTGCTCGCGGATTCTGGCCTCTCCTCCTGCCGATCTCCCCTTCGATTACTTGGGTCTTCCTCTGACGGTGGGGCGTGCCCGCATTCGCGATTGGAGGCCGGTTATGGAAAAGATGGAGCATCGCTTGGATGGGTGGCGTGCGGCGATTCTCTCTCGTGGTGGGTGGTGATGATGCGACGTTATTGCGGGACTGCAGATTCCTGTGGGGGCTCAGGCTCCCTGAGCGCATTGGTATTTTCCTTTGGTTACTTCGGCGGGGAAGATTGTTAACTCGTGAACGCTGTGCTATTATGTTCCCTAATGCGTCGCCGATCTGTGAACTATGTGGCGTGGAGTCGGAATCTATTGCTCATTTATTCCTTCACTGTGGCCGTGTATCTGCTCTGTGGGACGACTTGGGCTGGCTTGACATGTCCTCTTTGGCTTTGTTCTGGGATAGCTTGTTCCGTGGTAGGGGGCGATCGCGGATTTCGCTGCTGGATCCTTTCGCGCGGCTGTGGAGTCTTTGGTTGGGAAGGAACGAAGCAATATTTGCTAGGCAACGGTTTTATCTGGAGAATATTCGCTCTTCGGCTTCGGGCTTTCTACATGACTGGATCACCTTGTAATTTGATGCTTGTGATGTTTTTGTAGCGGGGATTCCGCCTTTTGGATACCCCCCCCCTCCCTTTGTCTTCTGTTTACTGTTCTTCCTTTAACCTTTGTAAGTATCTCTTTACCTTTTTTAATGCATTGGGGTGAGCACCGCTGAGTGTGTCCCCCTTTTTTGAGCCTCAAAAAAAAATCCTCCACGTCGTCCTTGCATCTGTCACACATCAAATCCGTCGCACCCAGCAGCCTGCCTCTTCTCACCTTGTCACATAGACGGTCTCTCCTTAGACACCAAAGAAAGACCTTACCCGAGTAGGAATCCTGGCCGCCCAAATCACCTTCAAGTCAGCACATAGGTCTTCATCGCGCTCCACCATACCACCACTAAGCTTCCGATACGCAATCTTCACTGAGAACTTACCATCTGCCCACACAAAATGGTCAAGATCGCCCGACATATCCCCGACAGAGGGAATCTCCGACAGTAACCGCAAAAATTCTTCCAATCTCTGATCCAAGAGAGCTGCAAGGAACCTCGACGCCCACGACCCAGAGTCAGCCACCTCCGCCACCCGCGTCCCATGTCAATGGCTAACGCCATCAACCTAGGAAAACGGTAGGCTAACGCCCCCTCCCCTGTCCAGTCATCCTGCCAAAAACGAAACCGAAGACGATTCCCCAACTTCGGCTTCGTCCTTAACTGGAGACCATTCGCCAACCGGAGACCATAATTGTCCTCCCAGTTAAGATATCCTAAAAGATACAAGATACAACATCAAATATATCTCAACAGTTAAGTTCCTTGCATGATAGACTAACAGGTAATATGTTGATTGGAAACTAAGGAACAAATAGAACATTGCAAAGCTTGATGTTGAGGGTGAGATGAGCGTCCCATTTGCCCTTATATGGGAAAATCTTGTCCACAACTTGGATATTCCTTAGTGGTGGTTGAACATATCACATTTGATGGAGTATATTCTTTATTCCACATAGGTGAGTGGAGGTACCAATATGAATCAATTAATCTGATTTCATAAAATATTTGGCAGAACCAACAAAGATACATGAGCAAAGGAAGGGAACAATTTTTTCATGGTCACATTGGTGGGCATATGTAGTATCCAAAGGGTTGAGCATATTCACGCGATGCATCAGGTTCTCAAAGTCCCTTTTCAAGACCAGCATGCTTCAAGTTCATGTTACAATAGGTCTAAAACATTCTCTTTGAGTTTTTTTTACTCATATGTAGCTATCAAGGAAGTTCATATACAAAATGCACTCTCTTTTTATACCAATTCACCGCAATTCAACTAATCATGTTGACTACAATCCGCAAGTACATCATCCTCTTATCTTCGTCCCAAGATGCATGTTTGCATATCTTGGTCGTGGGCTTTGACTCCAAAAGAATATACTCCTGACTCCAAAAGAATATGCTCTTTGTCATATCCTTGCACAATCATCAGGCACATCCCCGACCATTAGAGATAATTAATCTCGTACATTATTCAGATCGAGCCAAATAATGGTAGACAAATGCTACCGCCATATCTCAAGGATGTTATCTCAAATTCGAACACTTTTATATTGTCAATGATTGCTTGTCAAATAAAATTGGACAATATATATTTAGAAAATTCAGTGGGGAGTGTTTGGTAATCATAGAGGATGCTTGCAATAATAGGGAGGGTGTGGCAATGATGGGAAGAGGGCTAGTGAAGGGAGGAGGTGCTAGCAATAGTGGTAGGGAGGGGTTGGAGGGGTCTAGTGGTGAAAGGAGGGCTGGGAGGCTAGCGACCATGGTAGGAAGGGGTCATAGGAAGAAGAAGAAAAGGAAACCGCTTCAGTCTATTATGCTTCCCTGGGGCTCCTTGTATAAATGGAGTCCTAAGGTTAGGATTACATAGGAAGTCAAAACACTAGTCAAAAGACTAATATGTCCCGAATTGAGTGGAACATAAAAAAGCAAAACAAAGCAATCAACATGTGTTCCAAAACTCTTTTACGTTTAAATTGCTTTTTGCTCATCATATTTTTAGTTTGAATGTATTTCTGCCATAAAATTAACTCCTTTATCCGTTGCCGAGGATGTCGGAATTTATTGACAAGGCATGCTTTATGCTAAGGATTTCCTAATACTTCTAAATAAAAATGTTCAAGTGGATGTTCTCTCATTTTTGTTCATTTGTATGCTTAATATCTTTGGATTTTCAACCAATACCCAAAAAATGTGTTTCTTGCAAGGAAAGATCATTCTATCTTGTTCAAGTGGGATCATTATATATTTAAGGGTAAATTGCAAAAAAGGGTTAAAACTAATCTATGATTTCAATTAATGGCCTCATTTTTAATTGTAACAAAGAGGGCACTGAACTTTCAAAGTTAGGATTTAAAATCGGCATTAAAAAGTTGTGGAAGATTAAGGAAGTTTGTATTTGAGACAAAAATAAAAAATCAAACGTCATTTTGCTCATTTAAAAAATGAGGTCTATAACTGGGAATCAAGACATAGTCGCGGTCTTTTTGTAATTTACCATACATATATGAGCTACCTTTAAACTGGATTATCTTTCTTGATTATATTCCTTTTTCATGAATTTTTGTGAAATTCATCAACATAAACCAACGATGAGTCACTGACTTATTTTTTAGGTATGGCCTTTTCTAAAAATCTATCTACAATCATATCAAGATTAGAATTAGAACTGAGGACATTATTTCTTCAATCATTTCAAACTTTAATGTTTTTTCTTTTAGGCCTCAAAGTTCACTTGCTTAAGATTTTAAGTCAAAAACTTCAAGTGTTCAACTCAAATGACATTTAAAGTGTAATAGAGAAAACTAATGTAACTAGGTTAGAGTAAGTAGACTCCCCCACATCCAAACTTAAAACAAAACTTCTCTGATATTTTCTTGATTCGAATATTTTTCCCATATTTGACAAAATTTCAAGTAACAAGTAAACTAAAACTTTCAAAGAATTTGACTTTAGAGAAATTAACATCAAAGCTCTGCATGGGTTTTTATAGGAAAACTTTTCTACATGAAACAGAAGGCACTGCAACAGACAGGTGTGGGGGTTCGAATGTTAAAAATCAAGAAAAAAATGGCTTTGGAGGTCCTATTTGGCTTTTGACTGCCAAAAAATGGCACTAGAGATAGTGTAAGAGAAAGTCGTCCAGGCATGCCTATAAAATAGTCCGGTGACAGCAGTTTTTCCGCATTCCACATAACATAACGGAAGTTGGTAAAAAAAACAAGGAAAAATCAATACTGCAAATAATTGACACAAACAGATTTAAAAAATTGGAAGTTGATGAAGAACTGGCATGAGCCCAAGAGTTGACATATACATAGGGCAAACATATATCCATGGGCATATCCAATCAAATATGCCTCCATATGGAAAGCTTTAACTATAATAGCGATCAGTTATTGCCATCTCATGCACGTAAGGTGTCCAAAATATAATTTTTACAACACCAAGTCAAGCACCTATAAATCAATGGTAAATGAACTACAAATAAACTAATAAAGAACTTCATACAAATACTCAAGGTGAAGATCAATATCAATGGGCTATAATTCGATCGTGAAATCTCCTAATGTCACCAACTGGTGAACCCAAATGAAAATGTACTAAATGCACATGCAGTTCTTTTTTTAAATAATAGGAATATTGCATGTATTTATATATGTATAGACATGCATGCATATATACATCTTGACTCCTGAATCCATAAAGGGAATCCAAAAAAATGTGAACTACCAATTTCTACCAAATAATTAGAGATTAAATAGGCTCACAACGATCTTAAATATGGATGCATAATGATTTATTTGTAGTGGATGTATAAAGAATAACCTCAGCGCCTTCCTTCTTTGCAGCCGGTGCCTTCTTCTTCCTCCCTATCTCCACACCATAATGCTGGAGATACCACTGCTTGAAAGGAGCAGCATCTACCTGAACAATAGCACTCTTCACAAGAGTTTGGGTCCTCACAAGCTCATTGTTGGAAGCATTATAGACAACATCAAGGATACGTGTTCTCCGTGTGACAGCTTCACTGCCCCATGAGTAATTGCCAGTATCCAATCGCAGAGCTCTCCACTTGACATTCCCCCCTCTTACACGAACCCTCCTAACTGTCTTGTTGCTTGATAGCTTTGTGCTTGCTGGCTGCCTCCCGAGCTCGTACCTTGTTAAAAATGGCAAAGAGTCAAATACAGATCAAATAATTACTTAAAATACAGCTAATACCAGCTAATGAATTTTAGAGCTACGTAGTACATATTCGGTATGACATTCAGTAGCATTCTAAATCCTTACATGACTATTAAAAATCTATTCATACGGTGTAGTGGGGCTGTTACTTTCATCTTACAGATAGTATGCACTATCGATACACCGCATGAGCGAGATACCGGGATATTATGACAATACATCATACCAACGGGATATTAGGTATCAATGTGGCATGTATATCGTTTGTCCATGATATCGCTCAAGACATCAGACTGTACAAATATAGTTCTGATCACCAAAATGCAAGAATTATGAAGCACATGTTTTCCCAATATTGTCCATAGATGTTAAGGCGCACGCCTAGGCGCGCCCTAGGCGGCCGCCTAGGCGCCCAGGCGCCCCAGGCCGTGCGCCTAGAACGAACGCCTTGCTTTTATAGCAAATGGCGTGCGCCTTGGGTCGCATGGGCGCCTAGGCACGCCTTGACGCATAAGCGACTATTTTTCATGCACACTACACCATATCTCATTTTCAAAATGCGATATACATCGCGCATTTACAAAAAAACGATATACATAGCGCATTTTGAAAATGTGATATACATGTCGTATTTTTGAAATGCGATATAATTTCTTAATAATCTAGCATCCAAATGCGATATTTTTGAAATTTCTTGATGCCACTTTGAAAATGCCTAGGCGCGCCTAGGTGCGACTAAGCGCGCCTACGCGCCTAGGCGCCCAGGTGTAACGCCTTGTCGCCTTGCCGCCTTAATAACCATGATATTGTCTATATGAGATTTTCTCACATTTCGGTGTGATGCTACTATCTTTCTATGGAAGGGGGCTTAGATAATTTTCAAATGTACTTCTCTTACTTTTTTTGAGCTTTTAATAGGTTAAAGGTTTTCCCAATTTGTTCTTATGTTAACCGTTAATTGTTTTTTATTATTTATATGCAATTTATTAATATCGTTTAGCTTTAATATCTAGTTTTTTAGTACTGCAGCAAGTTTGATACTAATGTGCTTAGTTCTCTCAAATATATCATATACTTGTTTTTAGGGTTTCAATCTGAACTCTGTATCCGTGGATCTGAGACATCTGAGCTTTATATGTTGAACCAGAGCACATGCATCAAATCTAAGCTTATCAGACTTAGGGCTAATCGAATTGTCAATAGTATTATTTATAATTTTAAAGTTAAGATGCATGTTTTTTACATTGCACCTAATATGAATTTCAGTGTATCAAAGCCAAAATTTTAGTGTTTTTATTTGAAATATGATGATAATTATTTAGTATTAGTAACAAAGTTCAAAAATGTGATACGAGGCATTCATTCGGTCAGTCCATCTAATGTGATCAAACGAATATGCAGAGGAGATAAAGCGATTATGCGAATATGTAGAGGAATATATGGTAGAATGTGCGGATTATACAGTATGTTTTTTTATTAAAAATATTATAAATACAATGATAAAATATGATGTTAGAGATATATTTTATAATTCATGATTTAACGTTGTCCAAAATCAAAAACTTCAAATAAGATAATATAATCTATAATCCCACCATCCATAAACCTCTATGAAAATAATCCTAGACAATCACAAATGTTAACTATATGCCACGTTTTTGACATAATACGACACCCACACCCACCCCAAAGTATCGACTCTGGCAAAGGACAGTACCATTATAACTATTTTTTATGAAAATTTATGACAAAGATTAACATTCCAAAAATCTATCCAGCAACATGTTGAATGAGGATCAATCTAACCACAACCCCAACCTCCATGTAAACCTTCTATGTAAATGGGGAAGGAAAAACAGAAGAGTTGCCTATCCTCCTGAAGAAAGCAAGTTGAGTCTCAATAATCCACATGTTCATGTAAACTTTCTTCACTCACCCACTAATACAAAACCTTAACTAGAGTATAGAACTTGTGCATGCGGAGATCATGATTTGATGTTACCCAAAATCAAAAACTTCAAATAAGATAATATAATCTAGAATCCCATCATCTATGAACCTCTATGAAAATAATCGTAGAAAATCACAAATGTAAACTATATGCCACATTTTTTGACATAATACAACCTAGGGTTGGGCATTGGGTTGGGTCGGCCCGACCCGGCCCAAAACCCGACCCGTATAACCCGACCCAAACCCGAACTCGAAATTTAATGGGCGGGCCGTGGGCCCTAAAATGAGCCCATATTGATTATCGGGACCCGATAGCCTGACCCATTATAAAGCAAGTATATTCATATCTAGTACGGTATAATTATATCAATTATATTCATGTTCATTCCAAATACCATGTTCTAACTTTAATATCCTTATTCGAGTGTAGAATAACTGCTTAAACACATTAAAAATCATATCCATTAATGTGGATTGAGGATATTATTACATTAATATACAAGATTATTACATTAATATGCAAGAATGGAATCTGTGTCCTCAAGTATTAGAGCATGTACAACTGTAAGTAACCAATCTGTATTGGGTCATAGTGCCCGCATCTACAATAGAATATGTAATGGTGAATTGAATGGTGGTTTAAGTCGCCATATTTTTACCACATTTGTATTTCCAACATACAACTAATGTTAAAATCACAAATTAGTTAGCATGTTTATAGTTTTAAACATGCACACATGCATAAGAAACAACCACACAAATGCAAGAAGAATGGAAGACATGATATTGGTATACATAGGTGCAAGGTTCAGAAAGTCGGCCCATGCGGCCGCATATGCGCATGCGGGCACCCGGCCGAACCGCATATCCTATATGCAGCTGTATGCGGCCCAAGCGCACAAACGGGGCGCATAAACCGCATATGCGCCCGTTCAGGCGGTCGTTCATGCGGCTGATCCATTTAAGGATCCGACCGAGATACCGAGTAAGCAAAAGATATCTTGCGTTCCCTTTCGACTCCCCTCCCCCTTTCGACCGTGAATCTGCCCTTTCTGCCCTTTCGACTCCCCTGCCCGACAAAGCCTCCATCGTGCTTCTGCCTTTTGACTCGACGAAACCCTCAACCTCCGGTCCTCCGCCTTCCGCCTCAAAGCCTCCACCGCCTGCGCTGCGCTGCGCCTTCCGCGGGATTTCCTTGCTGCTTTTGGCAAGATCGTCGTTGGTAGATTGCTTGGGAGGGGGAGCGTGCAAGTTGGTAACTCTGATCCTTCTACTTCTTCTTGGTTTCTCCTCTTGTGCCGGTTCTTGTGCTCTTTGATGTGTAACAGAGGTTGGAGTTGAAATTCATCACAAGATCTTAGTGCGTTTTTTCTGACCCGATTTCTGTTGTAAAATTGTCGTAAAGATTATTTTTTAGGAGAGGAAACGGTTGATTTCTATATGTAAAAAGATCATTTAGGGCACATGGCTATATGAAGATCTGGGAATCCAACAACGAAGTTCAGAAATTAAAAAAAAAGAGTGTTTTATTATGTTCTTTGTAAACCTTTGCTCCTCAGTGGTTCGTTTTGTTATGGAAGAGTTTTTTTTAGAATATTGGCCACTTGCGCGCTATCTAATGAGACTCTGAAAGGCCATGGCGTGGAGTAGACTGTACTCAGTGGAGATACTCTAAAAAAATTAGAGACCGGCTGTTTGTCAAAAAGATCCTAAGATTGTTGTTAAAAAGATAAAAATTTTGTTTTATCTCCATTATAGTGTATATACATATGTTACAACACGGTCAAATTAGAAGGTAATAGTGGATCCTCTTTTGTCATTAATGATCAGAATATATTGATCTTCAAAAATAAAATACCGAACTAATTTAGACCGCAGTGTCTCTAGGAAAACCATCTTACTCGATTATTCTGTTTAGCAGCAACCAGATATACCTTCCGCGGCTGCGTGTTCGCCCTCATCTCCTCCTCCCGCTTTCCACAACTGCAGGCACTGATTCACTGTGAGTAATATATGTTGATTTAGTGCATTTCCGCCCTTCTGATCTTTTGATATATGTTGGTTGTCTGCTGCTAATGTGCATTTTTCTTTTCAATATATGTTGATTTAGTTGTTGGTTTTCTGCTGCTAATGTTGTCATTTTGAGTTGATGATTATTTTATATGTTCACAAAATCTTGCCAGGCATCTATTGCAAGTGATATGTAAATGTCCATTATTATTTGTGTACTTCTTGAAAAACACATGTACACATACATTCTTGATAAGATTACATTTTGTGCTTATTTTTAATGACACATAATTTTTGTGTCATGTTTAGGTCAGTTGTTATGGCCACCTCTTCCACACCTACTACGGCAGAATCTCCTTGCTATGTTCCACCTGGATCTACCGATCCAGGGTGGAAATATGCATATCTTGTTGAAAGAACCGATTCAAACACGGTTACGTGTCGCTTGTGCGGCAAGGTCGTAAAGGGAGGCATCAATAGAATGAAACAACATCTTGCACACATCAAGGGAAACACGAAGGCATGTCCAAAGGCCGAAGCAAATGTCGAGAAGGAAATTAGATATTATATAGAAGATATTATGAAAAAGAAGAATGAGAAAGTTGTTAGTTTGAGAGAATTACGGGAGGAAGTAACAATCAAAGCATCTGACGGATCTTCTAACCAGCCATATGAAGGAGGGGACGATGCAAAAAGACCTCGTGTTTCTGAAGATGATGTGTCTTTCGGTGCAACAATGCGACAGACGGTGATTAAAGATGCCTTAGCCAAAGAGGAGCGTGTACACGTCAACAAGTATGTGGCAAAATTCTTTTATGATGCTGACATTCCCTTCAATGTGGTGACCAAGAATTCCTTTATCCGAATGTGTGAGGCAATTGGACAATACGGAAGCGGATACAAACCACCTTCATACTATGAAATAACAGAAACTTTGTTGAAGGAGGAAGTGGATGAAACAAAGGAATATTTGAAGCATCACAACGAATCATGGAAGAACAATGGTTGTTCAAGAATGACCGATGCGTGGACTGATATGAGGGGAAGGAGCATTATGAACTTGTGTATCAACTGTGACTTGGGCACAAGTTTCTTGAAGTCTGTTGACACTTGACACATCTGCTGATTCTCACACGGCTGAATACATCTCTTCTCTGGTAGAGGAGTGTATCAAGGATGTTGGAGAAGACAATGTTGTACAAGTTGTTACTGACAATGCTTCTGCAAATATGGCAGTTGGGAGGCTTCTTAAGACCAAATATCCAAGGATATTTTGGTCTTCATGTGCGGCTCATTGCATTGATCTTGTACTTGAGGAGATTGGTAAGGAATCAAAGATAAAAAATTGCATCACTAAGGCTAGAACTCTCACTCTCTTTATCTACAGTCATGCAAAGACTTTGAGCTTGATGAGGCAGTTCACCCAGAAGGGTGAAATTGTTCGGCCAGGGCAAACAAGATTTGCCACCACTTTCCTTACACTACAGAGCGTAATGGACAAGAAGGAGAAATTACGGTTGATGTTCTCTTCTGATGAGTGGAGAAAGTGTAAGTAGTCAAAAACAAGAAAAGGTGAGGTGGATGCATCCGTTGTCCTCAGTTCTTCATTTTGGAGCCAAGTATCCTTGACGTTGAAGATCTTCTTTCCACTTGTCCACCTCTTACGTATTGTTGATGGAGAAAGGAAGCCATCAATGGGCTTCGTTTATGGAGGATTGGAGGATGCAAAAAAATGAAATAAAGGCTATTTTTAAAGATGTTGAGCATTCATACAAGCCCTTTATAGATGTCATTACCTTGAAAACAAAAAGAAGATTGGATATCCCCCTCCATCTTGCAGCTTTCTATCTTAATCCTTATTATTTTTATAGGGATAGCGATGCAATTTCTAAATATAGCTTCGTCGTTGATGGTTTAATGGAATGCATAGAGATTTTTTATCCTGAGTTAGAGATTCAGGATGCCATCACGAAGAAAGAAATTCATATTTATCGAAGGGGAGAAGGAGCGTTTGGAAAGCCAATGGCTGTCAGACAAAGATCCACTAATGATGATGATTTCAATCCTGGTAATATATCTCAACTTTATTATCGGTGTAAAAGTTCTTAAGTTAGGTTTATTATTTTACAAGAAATTAACTGTCTAATCTCTTGTAGCTCATTGGTGGTTGCTATATGGTTCTCAAACGCCTTATTTGAAAGAAATGGCTTTGAGAATTTTGAAGCTGACATCCTCTTCTTCTGGCTGTGAGAGGAATTGGAGCTCATTTGCAGCGGTATAACTATCACCATTTGGATGTACAATTGAATATATTCATTAAGTGATTGTAATTTATAATTGATCTATTTTATATATTCTTAATGCAGATTCACACCAAAAAAAGGAACAAACTAGAAACCAAGAGATTGAATCATCTGGTTTTTGTAAAATTCAATTCAAAGCTAAAAGAGTGTCGATCACTAACTAGGAGAGATTCATTTGTTTCAAAGGACAGAACACATGTTATGGATTGGATTGGTGCCAGTGAAGAAGAAGAAGAAGAAATCTTCCAAGGGTCAGGGCTCACATGAAACTTGGTTGCAGAAGCAAGTGGGGCAGAAGAATTTGTTGAGAATAGGAGGAGCCAAAGAAATACGGAAGCTTTGCCAACTTTGGACGAAGAAGAAGAATTTATGAGTGACTCAGAAGGCGATGATGATGATGATGACATTCCAACAATCAATTTTGAAGATGATTTAGATTAGAATTTAGAAGCCGGTTTATAACTTTATATATTTGAACATTCTACATTCAGAAACATATTTTGATATCTAAATGAACTATATAGCTTTTTATTGTGGTGCCTTTTTTATCTTTAAAAGTATGTTTGTAGGAATCTAATGGAAACATGTACTTTTTTGTCTCTGATATCACAATTAAGAGCATATCTTTAATATTTTTTAATGCAAACCGCATAATCCGCATATACTTCCGCATATCCGCTTACTCGCTCGGGACCGCCTGACCGAACGAATACCGCATACCGACTTTCTGAACCTTGCATAGGTGTTAAATTGGGCCGGCCCGACCCAAACCCGACCCATTTTGTTTGGGTCGGGTTTGGGCTTGGGCCTAATTTTTGAAAATAAAATGGGTCTAGGCCCGACCCATTAGCCCATATACTTAAATGGGCTTGGACCGGGCCAACTCAAACCCGACCCGGCCCGATGCCCAACCCTACAACACAACCCCCACCCCCACCCCAAAAGTACCAATTCTGTGCCGAAGGACAATACCATTATAATCTTTTTATGAAAATTTACAACAAATATTAACATTCCAAAAATCTATCCAGCAACATGTTGAAGGAGGATCAATCTAACCACAACCCCAACCTCCGTGTCAACCTTCTATGCAAATGGCCAAAGGAAAACAGAAGAGTTTGCGTATACTCCGTAAGAAAGTGAGTTGTGCCTCAACAATCCACATGTTCACGTAGACTTTCTTTACTCAACCCCTCATACAAAATCTTAACTAGAACATAGAACTCGTGCGTGCGAAGACGTTGTATCCTACGAAGGTAATGGTGGCATCATAGGCCACAACGGTATGCTATACAAAGGCAGCAACAACTTTGGGAGCACCTGCAACAGCAGTATGGTCTCGTGCAAAGTAGCAGAGGTGGGAAGCAGAAAGACAGTGTACGAAGGCAGAGACCGGGTGCCAGAATCCACGGATTAGGCAGAAAGTGGAGATATTGAGAAATCGTCGATGGCTTAGGAGAAGAATGGGGTAAACTAAAGAATATTTTTATGATGGAGAAGTGTATTATGACTCTCTCATATTCATATCTTTAAACAGATCCCTATAAGTGGTATTTCAATGCACCGTATAGACCACATGTGTGGTTTATGTGGACAGAATATGCGCTAGAAACCACATAATGACCGCATATAAGGTGTGTGTTTGGATGGGAGTACCAAATATGCATATGCGTCCACGCATGCTGCAAACCGGAACATTGGTTAGTAACCACTAACTTCTAATTTACTAGGTTTTGATAGTTTTTTTTTACGCTCAAAAAAGGGGGAAGCACTCAGCGGTGTTCGCCCCAATTTATTAAAAAGTAAAGAAGGGAGTACCTACAAGATGGATGAAGAAAATAAAAACGAGTGGTAAAAGGTATCCAAAAAAGAGATATCCCCCACACACCCGAAACAACGCTACCCGGAAGACCATTCTTGACAAAAGCGAGACGCCGAGATACAAATGTTTTCCTTGTAGAACCTCTGCCGAGCAAAAAGTGCCTCGTTTCTTCCCAACCAGATGCTCCATAGACGCACAATCGGGACCATCAGGTCCGCCCTTGGCCGATTCATGGCGTAAATCAAACTGTCGCATAATGCATCAAAGCTGGATATATTCAGCCACCCCAAATCGTCCCAGATGGCACGAACACGGTCACAATGGAAGAAGAGGTGCCCACTGGATTCCACCTCCGTACCACAAAGCCCGCACAATTGCGAGACATTAGGAAACATCATAGCACAACGGTTGCGAGTAAGCAGCCGACCACGCCGAAGAAGCCATAGAAATATACCAACCCGTTCCGGCAATTTGAGACTCCAAATGAACTTGCAATGATTCAGCAGGGTCGCATCGACCCCCACGACGCTGGGAAGAAGAGCGAAGTACGCCTTCCGCGTAGAGAAAGTATCCTCCTTCCAAGCGAAGTGATCACGCCCCCCCAGTGGGCGTGGGAGCATCAGAAAGAAGAGCCATCAAGGACGTGAAATCGAGCAGACGTTGATCCGATAAATTAGCAACGAATAGAGGGCACCAGCAACCATCGGCCCAGCAGGAAGCGACGGTGGCGAATTTGTCGGCCACCAGCGCAAAGAGGCGAGGAAACAAATATTGCAAAGCTCCCCTCCCGGACCAATCATCTGACCAAAAGCGGAAAGAATTCCCATCACCCAGAATAGGTTTGAATAATGATCTGTTGCGATTAAAAGCGGACAAAACACCACGCCAAAAAGAGGAAATGTGTCCCCCGGGACGCCCCCGTGAAGCGGATCACCGCCGCCTCCCTAAGGCACTTCAGCATGAAATTATCTTCCCTGCCGCACACCTTCACCGCCCACTTGATAAGCATAGCCTCGTGCACCACCTCCAGCCGTCTCACTCCCAAGCCCCCATCGCGCTTCGGACGCGAGACAACCTCCCAACCCACCAAATGGACCCCCCTTCTCCCATCGCCCTTCTTACCCCAAAGAAACCCCCGCATACATTTTTCCAATCGCTCCCGAACCCCCTTCGGCATGCCACGCACGGACAGGAAATAATTGGGATTGAGGAGAGCACGGATTTAAGAAGAACTAACCGACCCCCCCCCCCGGAGAGAAGCGCCGCGCGCCAGCCAGCCAGACGAGCCTCCATCTTCTCCACCACCTTCCGGCAATCACGCAGCCGAGCACGGCCAACCGAGAGAGGCAAACCAAGGTACTCCAGGGGGAGGCCGCACGGGGAAGAGCCCAAAGCACGAGCACACTCCACAGCCTCCACCTGCGACATAGCAAACGGAACGACTGTCGATTTGTTACCATTGATGTGGAGCCCCGACATCTCACAGAATAGTTGGAGTGTAGAAGCCATCCCCGAGGCATTAGCCTGGACGCCCTCGATAAAACATAATGTGTCGTCAGCGAACTGTATAAGAGGAATATGATACGCACCCAAAGAACATCCGCGGGTAAGACCGGCCTCGGCAACCCCATCAATCATACGCGGCAAGACATCCACTACCAAAACAAAGAGGAGGGGAGCAAGGTGGCACCCTTGGCGAACCCCCCTGCGAGGCTGGAACATCCCTCCAGCCGGCCGTCCATTTAAAGAAACGGAGAAAGAGACGGTGGTAACACACCGCCGAACCCAAGAGATCCAGAAGCGCCAATCCAGAGAATCATATGCCTTTGCAAAGTCAATTTTCCACAGCAGCCCCTTCGTAGCATTACGGTGCCAAACATCGACGATCTCGGAGGCCACCGCATAGCATTCAGAGATTTGTCTCCCTTGTACAAAGGCAGCTTGAGAAGGCGAGATGAGCGAGTCTAGAAGTGGCGCAAGCCTTCTAGCGAGAGCCTTAGCAATGATTAAGTAGATGCCATTAAAAATAGAAATATGCCGGAAATCCTCAATACGGTTGGCCGAAGGGGTCTTGGGGATAAGAACAATATTAGCCCTGTTGATTTTGTTGAAGCCCCTGTTCCCCTCACAAAATTCGAGGGCAACGTCCAAGATGTCATTTGCGAGCACGTCCCAAAAATCTCGATAGAAAGATATGGGGAAGCCGTCAGGCCCAGGGGCAGCATCGACGTTGAGGTCCCAAGCCGCCCCCTTGAGCTCCTCCAGCGATAAAGGCCGAGAAATCGTCTCCGCTTCCGAAGGCACAAGGACGGAGGCCCCACGGCCCGTCCACCGCCACGAACGAGTAGGTTGACAGTCAAAAAAATTCTTGAAATAAGTTCCCAAAGCCACGCCTAACTCCTTCTCCCCCTGAAATAGGGAACCATCGACCGTGAGGGGAGAGACGGTATTAGCACGTTTTCGAGCACTGGCGACCCGATGAAAGAAAGCGGTGTTCGCATCCCCATGTTTGATCCATCTCAAGCGCGATCGCTGACGCCACTCAATAGCCCTTTTCCTGTCCTCCAACGAGACCACCTGCAACGCCGAATCACGATTGGCCAATTCCGCGGGCGATAACTCCCGCTCGTTCTTTGAACGATCCAGGCGAAGAATGATGTCATCAGCCTCGTTACGGGCGATTAAGCGAGCCTGACGAGTATTAATTTTAAATGACGCCAGGAATCGACGAAGGGATGAAAGTTTTTTATCGAACCGATGAGCAGCACTGCCGGCATAGATAGACTGGGACCAATGATTTCGCACAATGTCCCTGAAGTTTGGTTCCAACAACCAACTCCGTTCATAGCGAAAGTGGCCACGAGGGCGAGAGGATTCACCAGAATCCCAGACAATGGGACTATGATCAGAGAAAGAACGCAGCCGAGAGCAAACCGAGCAAAGAGGGAAGAGCTCCATCATCTGACCATTCGCCAAAAACCTGTCGAGCCGAGACCGTGAGGAGTTATTCCTCCAAGTGTAGTTAATATCGTATGCCACCAGCCCCTCGAGAGCCAACTCCTGAATGAGCTCCAAAAACTCGCGTGATCCCGGATCATGACCTCCACGACCACGAGGACGGTCATGTGAATGCAAAGTAACATTGAAATCGCCTCCCACAATCCAAGGAGTATCCCCAAAAGCCACCGCATCGGTGCGCAGATCCTCCCAAAGTTCTCGTCGAGCGATATGGCATATAGGCGCGTAAACGCAAGTAAAGGCCAGTGAAGCATTGGAATCCGACCTCATGAGTACCACGGAAATAGAATGTCGCCCAACACGACTAGAAGAAAAGGAGAATCTCGACGACCGCCAAGCCAAAATAATACCGCCCGAAGCGCCGGTCGCGTCTAGCGAACGAAAGTCATCCAAGCCCCCTGCCCCAAAGGATTTCCAAACAGTTTCATCCACCCCCGAAAGTTTCGTTTCTTGAAGGAGGGCGATGTCACATTCCTATTCCACCAAACGAGAGCCCAAAGCACGCCGACGATCAGGGTCACCAAGACCACGAACATTCCAGGATAGCAATTTCATTAAACACCAAGTCAGGCCCCAAAAGCTGGAACAAAAACCAGACAAACTCCACATTTAATCCAAGAAGAGCGTCTTCCAATTTGGTGAAGTCCTGCTGCCTCCGCCACCGCCTCGCGCAGCAGCTGACTGGATGAAAGAGATGATACCCCGAGGGAGAGGGGTTGACGACGAGTGTAGATATTTCCAAACCTGTACGGGGAATCAATCACAGCATTCCAAGCAATACCAGTGAGATTTGAATAAGCAAGCATATCGCCTGATGAAGAATCCATAGATCCGCCACCTGTACGAGTAACCGGAGTAGAATAAGAGCCCTGGACGTTGAGGGGAAGAATCATACCAGCATCCTTCGTCGGAGAGTGGATCATAGTGGTGCTCTCAGAGGTAACCGAGCCATCCGTCAGCAAGAAAGGCGGAGAGATAGAATCTTCGAGATGAAACACCGGGGAGAAGGGCACCGAGGAAATGGGTTGTGGGCATTGGTAATCGGAGGTCCATATAACGGACCCGGATATAGAAACCGGATCAGGTCCCGCCCGCGCCAGGGCCCATACGTCTTGTTGATCATAGCCGGACGAAGAAAGGGGAAGCGCCAAGCCAAACCCCGAGACGTCCACGTGGACCTGGTTGGCCGACACAATGGAAGTAGCAGAAGAATGCGAATCGTCCTCGAGAAGATCCCAAGTCACGTGACGACGAGCGCCCCGACCCGCACGCGAGTCCCGAGGAATTCCAAGCGACGTCCCCGAACAGGCACCATGCACTTGCGCCGCTTCGAAAATATCCCTGCAAATGGGCACGTGGCTTGTAGAAGGCGAACCGTCAAGGCCCGTGCCGGAGAACGAACCGCCACCATGGAGGATCGACGAGGGCGGTCGAGCGAGCAGCACCGCCGGCGCCGGGAAGGAGAATTCGAGCTTGAAAGTCCAACGCCCCAGACAGAGCTTCTCAAACAAAACCTTGCCAGCCAGAGAGCTGCTTAACGTCGATGAGCACTCAACGAGTAATCGCGTACACATCCAATCAGAGCCCGGAGCAAGTCCGTCGTCGAGAACAGCCAACACCTGACCCCAGCCACCAATAACTTTGGATAGGCAATGCACCGTGCGCGATAGGAATGGAACTCCTCGAACTTCGACCACGCAAACTTCGGACCCTATGGTCGCGCCATCCGCAACACGCAAACGTCGCCACTTCACGAGCGAGTCATCGGCCAGACAAAGAAGGTTCTCCCGTTGTTCCGGGGATAACCCTCGAACACAGCATCGATAGTCGTCTAGAAAGAAGAAATCCCCGTAAAAGTCGTCACCCAAGATTTTTAAGATACCTGTGCGAATCTCCTCTCGACCCACTCCAGGTCGCTGCAGAACACCAACAACCGCCAAGCTCTTCGTACGAATGTCCTGCGGGTCCACCCGAAATGAAGCACCCGGCGAGTTATCTTCAACCTTGAACCTCGCAGCCGCCGGCATCTGAAAGGAGCCTCCACCCTTCTGGCCAACCTCTGGACCACTCCTGGCATGCAAGTGATCCTCGACCACCACCCCGCCGCCTTGATGATGCACCACCGCCTCCGGGAAAACCCCCGACCCACCACCCACGTCAAAAGAACGTGGGGTGGATTGGGAGCGCACCCCCCGATCGGCCCTTTGGAGGAGGTACCGCCACCGCCATCGCGCACCACTTGAGCAAACGAACGAGAATCCATGAAGGCAGGCGAACCACGAACGCGACGACGCGCAGCTAGGTGCCCAGGAGCCTTCTTGTAACCATCACCAGCGCGAGAAACCCTGCATGAAATCATGCGATGACCTACCTTGCAGCAGAGAAAGCAGCGAGGAGGAGCTCGACATGCAGAGGCGATATGACCTCGCCCCTGACAGCGAAAGCACCGCTTCCCTGCTTTTGCACGCATGACCTTCACCCATGCGCCACCCCCTCCATCTTGTGCTCCACTAGCTGCGTCTTCCCCGTGAGCGTGACCGTGAGCGTCACCGCGAGTGTCCCTTTGTACGCCACCTTGGACTCCTTGACGGTGTTGAACCCCTTGAGCCTTCGGACGCCACGAGCGCTGCTCCCTCCTCATTCTTACTCCCCTCCCGCTCGACCGATACGATCTTCGATGGGGTGATTGTTGAGGGTAGTGATCCGATCTACTCCTTAGTTGTTCGTGTTCGTTGTTCGTGGTTCGATGGGGTGATCTAGGTTTTGATAGTTAGTGCATCGTTGTAGTGTGTACTACTTAGAATTCATTATTATGCTATAAATATCAATCAGGCTATGGGCGCACTATACATAATGTATGCTAATATTTATTTCCTGTATATATCATGTCTAATAAGAGTGTAGTTATATCTTACGTATTAATTCAAGAACTATGGATATCTTAATTTATAAGAAAATTATCTTTTGGGGGTATTTATGTTATTTCGACCAGTATATGTACCTGACATGTCCACTTCCAGACTTGCTGATATTAGATCATTTTATCAATATTTCAATACATAATCAAAGCAATGGTGAACAGAAGGTAAAATGGTAGCAAGCACAATCCAAGGAATTGCATAGATTGTGTTGAGATGACTTCATTGCATTCCCTATGCCACCAAGCATTCTATTTTGGACAACTTCAAAACCATGTTTGAACTTGGTAACTTAGCTTAGCTAGATGGAATATTTTGACCATGAGATTAAAACCATTCTCTGATAGAATCTTCAAATTTTTACAATTTACTTGTGTCTTAATTAGATTATTCCAGAAGTATCGTACTCTCAGTAGCAAACAAATATTATAGTTTCTTCTTATATCCTAAAAATAGCAGCTATCACATTACTCCATAATCATAACTCACAGGTTAGATGCAATATGTGCAATCTAGAAACCATGTGACTAAGAAAACATAGTTGCAGAAAAATGATTAAAAGATCCCCTGTGGTATTAGGTGATTGATTGGAACCGTTATGACGTTGGATGGCTATCCAAGCATATAAATTACTTATTCAACCCATTAATCAGCCATTCAAGTGAACACTTTCCAACATCCTTCCTTCAGGGCCACTTCTAACCATAATGTACAAGTTCTTCTGAGCTAATTAAAGAGTTCTTGCTGCCAGTTTTTGGTGTGATAATTTTGCACTAAAGATGATAATCTGTCTTATGAATCAAAGTATAAATGTTTCATCTACGACATCTTAGCACAGCATGTAAACAATACAAATTTCAGTGGAAAAGACTGCTCGAATTTACCTCTAAATAGCAGATTTACAGTTACGCTCAACATTTTTAATTTCAACAAAATAAATAAATCCTTGATTATTTACATGCATTACATATACTCCTCAATCCATGTCTCTCTCAATACTCAGGATGAATGAAAGTTATTCGCAAACTCGATAAAATTGAAACCTAACCTTAACCAATCTCCGCAATGAGCCCTAAGACCATTTTCAACAAGTGCAAGATCCATCGTCCAACAACAAAAAGCAATCGTAACGGCTTTAAAATCTAGCATTGCAGTGTCGGTCTTGTCCCCGGCACACAATAAGCCGAAACCAATAATTGCATTTTTCAAGCCAAATTGATCGTCAGAATAATTGCGTAAAAACGAGCACTATATCCTCGTACTTGAGAAACTACTTTGATAGATAACCAATTTGAACGTATCAAAAACGAAACTTGCATCAACACAGAAAAGTCCAGAATCAGAAGCAGCATCAAGACCTACTTTCGTTTCTTTCTCCAGGCCTTCTTCTTGCCTCCCGTGGCCCGCCTCTTGTGCATGGAATCACGCGAGATACCTGCTCATGTCGAGGTGGTGAGAAAGAATTCATGAACAGGGAAAAGAGATCTACAATCCTTTTACCCATCTTGAACGGATAATATCCCCGCGCCTCCCCCTCGGCCGCCTCCGATCTCCCTGTGCTGCTTCCCGCCCCCGCCTATCCAAAACCCTAGCAATCCCTTCTATACGAGTGGTTCGCCGCGACCATTGGTTATATTGAAGAGATTAGAATAAGATATATTACAAAAATACTCCAAATGCGATAAACTCTCAATTTGAAAGAACTTGAGGGTCTATTTGGATAGTGGATTTAGATGGGTTAAACTGGTTGCAGGTAATCTATTTTTGGGTTTTTGTGTTTGGATAGAAGGTTAAACTGGGGGTGGATTAGAAGTAGGTTTATTGTGATATGATTGTATTGAAGTTTGAAAAAGTCAGTAGTTATTGTGATGTGATTGTATTGGAGTTTGAAAAAGTGAGTAGAAATTGGGTAGTTTATAATTTTTATATGATATGATGATGTACTATATTATTTTTTTGATGGAATTGATGTTGGGAAATTGATTTATTTAATTTTTTAAAAAAATAAAAAGTGGGCCCCACTTAGAAAGAGAAGGAAGTGGGTTAGGGAGGGTAAACCCCCCCCCCTTTGGGGAGTTTACCCCCCTAACCGAACATGACTTGAAAGTACATGTTCCTATTCATTGCATTTGCAAAAAGGACTAATAGCGCAGCTTGTTGCTCGGTTGCCGTCTATTTCGATGTAAACTTTTTATGTTATGGATCAACAAGCAATTGCACATCGATATGTAGTTGAGATTTTTTTATTAACCCGAGATATTACTTTATTTTTAGGGTTATTCTCGAGCTCGATATGCTTAACTCGGGCTAAGCTCGGTAAGAGCTTGTGAGCCCAACACGAAAATTTATCGAGCTTGAGCTCGAGTTGGATTTATGGCTCGTTGGATCACTTATCACCGTGGTCATTGTTATTGTTGGACATGCGAGCCCACGTCGAGCCATTACGCAATAAATGTTAATACAAATATCATCTCTTGATCTGAAATGAAGAATACTTAGCTTGCATATAAATCCCTTAGTATAATTAGGGTTATATACCATGGTCATCTTAATGATCGTACAACTGCTGATTCAATTATTGAATCATAGAGGCTGGTGCTCAGATGAATATCTAAAGAGTTTGATTGAAGACTCATGAAGCAACGTCAAATGATTGATGAGGGGATCTCCAATCAGAGTAAGAGATGGAAATCCTTTTCTCTAATGGATTGATATCTAATCGACCTCTTGATACATGTCCTCTACGAAGGATATGGGAAGATCCTTAAGCGTAACATGGAAGCGTGAGGATCGCATCATATGCGATCAGAAGAGACTAGTCGCGCTAGTCGCTCAGGCCAGCAGAATTTAAAAAATTTTAATCCGATGAAACCACATGATCCAAGAACACTTCTCGAATCATTTCATATAAACCACAAACAAGTATTATGGTTACCTCTTGAAGCGTGGTTGCGATCGAGTCTTTAAACGAAGAGACCTATCTCAAGTTCAATCCGACGAAGGAAATGCTTGTGAGCGCATTGATGAGATGTATGCTTCTCGCAATCCATGTTGATGATCCAAACAGCAAATCTCCTGATCTCATCACACGAGATCTGGTGTCTTCTTCATCAGTGAGGCGCACCGAAGGAGATGGAAATCCACGAGAAAACAATCTGACAGCGTAACGACGATGCTGCGGCGATGGTGACTCTCTCTAGGGCTCCATGGTGGATAGCCACAATGAGAGAGAGGGAGAGAGAGAGAGAGGGTTGGCGTGTAGAGGGAGAGAGAGAGAGAATATGGATGTTATCTCTTATTGTTGTCCTTTGAAGAGTGGGGGGTGCCTCTTCTTATATAATATTTTAGGAATACACGATCCATGGATTATACAAAATCAATGGGTGTGACTGATTTGTGCTTGTTTCAACGGTTAAGATTTTGTTGTAAAAAGACAACAACAATTAATTTAATTTAGATTAAATATATATTGACAGATCAATATAAATTAATCCCAAATTAAATCAATCATGCATTGGAGATTATGGAATGGAGATTGCCTCCTTCCATAATATGGGAGTGGATGGCCACCCTTTCCTAATGGGAGTTGGTGGCATCCATCCTCTCAATTGGGAAGGAGCCAATCCCATGTAACCTCATGAGATTACATTATTCCATGGAAATCTCCAAGATTTACAATAACACTTATTGCAGATTATTCTATAAAAATAATTCATAATTATTTTGTGAATATTACAATCATGCCATTGAAAAAATGTGAATCACATTCAGAACAAAATAAAACGTGATTTACATTTTCAATTAATTATCCAATGTGAATCCAATTCACATCGATAACTAATCAACAAATATAAATCATAATATTCTCTCTATAATACATTATAAATCGAATTTATAATACATATGAATAATTTGGATAGTGCTATCCACATATTTCATATCCGTGATAATTAAATCACATTTAATCATTTTGGATCTCTATTCTCATGTGCCCAAATAATATGAATCACATTTACATTGTTTACGCCTTTAATAATCAAATCACATTTAGTTATATATGATAACTGTAAAGCCTTGAACTTGATCATCTCTCGAATCCTATATCATATGATCCAGCTCGTCATGAAGAAACCAACGGAATTTGTTTCATGTGAATCGGACTTCGTCTCGATTTGTTATGATTTTCACAAGAAAGAGAAAGAGGTTTAAGACGTCATTAACCCGTAATGACTGTCATTAAGACTAATAAACATGATTAAAGAAACTAATGACGAATTCAAAAGCATTAATGACCATTAACGAACACTAATCAACAATTAGCAAAAGATATGTCAAAGCCGTGAAATCATGGTTAGTGAAAGTTAATAACGATTAGCGTTAATTAAACGTCATTAGCAAATCTAGAATCCTCAGGAATGTTCTAACTTAAATCCTAAGTTTCGGATAAGTTTTGGCCAAAATCATGGACCAAAATCATAGACCGCTAACCGCAGTTAAGATCTACACCATGGTTTTCTAACCACGGTTAGCGGTTTTATGGAGCCTATAAATAATCCCCCCCTACCCATTCATTCTCTACGAACTCCATTACCACTACCACCCCAAGGGCTAGGGATGAGAGGTCGGGAGAAGGAGTAGGAGGTGAGGAAGGGGCGCTAGTGAAGCGCTGTCGGGAGAACGAGGAGGAGAAAGGTACGATCCTCTCTTAATTTGCTTTGTGAGTTAGGTTTTTTATTCATGTTCAGTTTCCTTGTTGTTTTCCTTTCGATGATTTTATAAGGGGAAACTCTGTCAAAATTTTCCTAAAAATACGTCCTGACAAAGGGAAACTCTGCTGAGTTTTTTATAGAAATATATCCCAGTATAAGGGGAAACTCTGTTGAAATTTTCCTAGAAATATCACCCTATATGAGGGGAAGTTCTGCCGAAATTTTTAAGAGAAAATTATGTTCTTCGTGTTCTTCGTGTGTTCTTCGCATTCTTCGAGTTATTCGTTCATTCTTCGTGTTCTTAACATGTTCTTAGTGTTTTTATATGAAAATGAAACTTTATCATTTCAGGAGCTATAAATCATCCTGCTGAAAAAGAATCACGATAATGCACTTTATACGAGGGAGAGACAACTCGATTAGGTAATGAAATCCTTCCTTTTGTTGTTGGGTTTCATATAAGATAGTTGAAATTTCTGATTTTATGTTCTTTGCTACGAATAACCCTAATTTTGACTATTTTTTTAGAAAAATGAAAAGTTGCTTTGTGATTTCAACTAAAATGAGGTCTAAGTCTCGAATTGATGCAGTGGCTTGGAAAGGTAGGGTTTGGGAGTAAAAACGAGCATAAATACGAGTATATATACTTATGAATAATATATATGAGATTCTATACTAAGTTTTGATGATTATACAAATCGAAGACTTAATGAAAGAATTACATCGTGGGATTTGATGTGTGTTGAGCTGGATCCTGAAAAGGATTGTGTCTTACGTCAAGAATGATTTGGAGTAGAACTACATGTCGGGAATGCAACCTGTAGGTTTGTCAGAAAGAACCCGTATTGACGTTGCCCTACCTAGGTGGTACTGACGGTTCCGGATCGACCTAGTTAAGATGCGTGGATTGTAGTGCGTTAAAATTAACATCGTTTCATTATAGGCGGGCAATCGGAATCGGTCAAGAAATAACCACACAAAATTTTAGTTAATTCGAATCAATGCGGTTTTTTTGTTTATTTTACTTGGACAAGTCCCAAGGTCGAACACAAGGAGTCAAAGGAACAACCTAGAATTTTGTCTATCAAAGTTCATGCACGGTTTTCAAGTCGATCTTTTTTTTGAATTTTTTAATGCAATTAAGGATGCAAAATGCAACTTTAGCCTATTTTAGGGACTAAAATGCAAATATCGATCAAACGTTGTCCGAAAAATATGAAATTTGGCCAAAATGATAATTATGATGAAATGAATGCACTATAATTTTTTTGGAATTTTTGGATGCAAAACGAATTTTTTATAAATTATTAAATGCAAGCAAAGTGAATATTAATATTTAATTATAATAAATATTAAACCTAATTATTTTTAAGGAATAAAATTATCTAAGATTTATCACTAGATGATGGATCTCAGAAAAATCCTAAACCTCAAAAATGTGAGATTTATTACTTATTAAAAATCAAATATTGAAATATGTAAAATGATTTTTAAGAGGCAAACCATGCATGCAAATGTAATTCTTTTTAGGCATAATGTTAAATAAAATTAATTCTACAATCCGTGATTTTTCGGGAATTTTTAGAGCAATGGTTAATCAATTATAAAAATCAGAGATCGAAATGGGAAAAGTATGCAATTTTCCAAAAACATAATTAATTATGAATTAACCATAAGCCAGAAAAATGTCTACGATATGCTAAGCTATAGAGAATTAATTGTAGAACAAAATACAAATTTTTGATAAATAAAATAATGTAATGTAGTGGTCCAAAATTGAGGGGGAATACATGGATAATTATGCAATTTTACAATAATTAAATAAAGATGGGAAAGACTCACTTGTAATTACAAGAAGTCAGGGGGGCTCCTGCAAAATCGCCAGAGGGTCATGTGCTATGCACGTGACCTCTGCCTGCGGACTTCTTTGAAAATAAGATAAATGATGGGGGTAAATAGCAAAAGTACCAAGGGTAGCACGTGCCCTTGGTGGCCGGGATGCTTCTGTGAAGGGTTGGAACTTGAGGGGTGATCGCGCAAAATGCCCACCCAGCACGTGCTTATCACGTGGTTGGGGGGTGGCTTCTGAGACGTTCCCTCCCCGCGGGGAGGGTCTCGGGCACACTGCCCGAAGGAGCAACGGGGGAAGGGGGGAAGCGGAGCCGGAGGCGCCTCTGGACAGCCCCCTGGCGGAGCTTAGCAGTACGTGAGTGGCTGCCGGCCGTCGGAGATGTAGCGGCTGGCTGGAGGCGATGAACTGCGGAGGAGTTGCAGTGGTTGACGACTCTCCTGGAGGGAGACGGCTGACGAGCGTTGTCGTCGATGGATGTCGATGAAGATGGACGTTAGTGATGAAGCTCTGGTTGGACTGCGAAGGAGTAGATGCGGTTGTTGAAGTCGTAGGTTGTCGGAGATGCGTTGGCTCGACGGGAAGGAAGCGGAGCAAAGCAGAGTCGACGATGAGGGTCTCCGTGGGCTGCAACGAGCTGGTGAAGCTCAGATCTCGTCGGAGAAGGGAGCCGGTCTGTCACCCCAGTTGAATTTCGGTGCTAACGGCAGATGAGAATCGAGGGAGGCGGTGCTTGGGATTAAATAGGAGAAGGTGTCACCGACTATGGAAAGGGGTCGGAGATTTGATTTGATGAATATTTGGAAGGCGGCGGTCGGCGAGATTTGACGAAGATCGGGTGGAGCGAGATTCACGGAGGAGGGACATCTCATGAGGCGGAGGCGAGGGTTTGCGTGTGGCGGGGTGGAGAAATCGGAGGTGCGGCGGTCGAATTGGGAAAGTGGGTTGATTGGGGAAGATGCATAGGTGTCGTCCGATCGACCGAGATCGGACGGCCCTGGTGGCGCCATGTGACAGCAAGAGGGGCGCTTGATGGGGCACGTGCATGGCACGTGTGCGGGAGGTACGTGCCCTGCACGTGCGGTGGTTAATAATTTTTTTATAAAAATGAAATAAGAATTAACTCAAAAAATGGGAGTCGCCACATGTCAGCCCCATAAAAATCGAAAATAAATACTTTAAAAAATCCAAAATAAATAGCAAACGGTCTCGGATTGAAAAGGCTTATTCATAAAAGTCTCTCGTCTCGATGAGATCTACAACTTTCATGAAGACATCAAAACCAAAATCGATCATTACATAATGTGATATTTTTGGGGTATCCCATGTACATATAATACCTTGTTTTTTGGGTTTTATAATTTTTTATCATTTTTAAACCAGATAAAAATCCAAAAAATATGATAAAATCAAGGATAAATATTTACAAATTAATCTATTTTTTGTATTTTTATTGAGTTAGAAAAAGAAGAAATAAAATAAAACACAAAAAAGACCAATTTTGTATAAACAGTTAGTGAAGACTTGGACTCAATTTGTTTCTTTGATTTCAAACTCAATTTGGATTTGGATCTTTGCATATTTTAATAAAACTTTTATCAAAGAAGACAAATGAAAAATAAATACAATAAAATAGGATAATTATGTACATAAAATACTAGGTCAAAAACCGCTAAAATACAAAATGTACAAAAGAGGCCCAAAACCCAACTTTCACATATGAGCTCCGATTCACTTGAACTTGGTCTTGTTTTGAAGGTAACTGAATGTACATTAGTTAAAAAGTAAGTAGGATTAAAACAGACACTGGATGGGTAAGATATGGGGGTTTTAGTCCGAGAATCCTAAAATTAGGGTTTGGGTTTTTGGTCCACTTATTTGGGTTAGTGATTTTTTTTGTATTTTTCATTTATTCTTGTTAGTGATATGTACACAGTAGAGGTGGTTTTGGGTCATTCGAAGTTGGCATGAATTAGTTAAAAATTGGGAAAGTTAGGCTATTTACAGGTCAATTTTGGCTGGGATTTTTGACTTCTTATTTTGTGCAAAAACAAGGGATAAAATGCAATTCTTATCAAAATATACATGAATGCTAATTATGCTGAATAAATTAAGAAATGCTGATGATTTTGAGGGGTTTGAGCTTAATTAATGAGATTTAGAGTGATGAATATGAGATTCATCATCCCCCTATACTTAAACCATGCTCATCCCTGAGCATCAAAAGAAATGCCATGAGGTAAAATGAGATTGGGTTCCATACCAAGACCATGAGCTAAAGGTGAAAATAAAACTAGAATCGACCTTTGGATTATTAGTTTGGCGAAACTTCTGTGAGATTTAGAGTTTTAAAGTCAACAGCCTTCAAGTTCTACACATCATTGTCACAGTTTCTGCTCAGAAGTCATCTTAGATCAATCCTCCTCCCGAACCATGTCATATGAACATTGAACAATCGACTCATGTGTTTGAAAGGTTTTAGCTCTTCCCATCCAGAATGCCGGACTACCATGCAAACATCCTCTCCAATAACTTGTCCTCGGGGAGTCAGGTATTTCATTCTAAGGTTTGCCGCGATGTGTTCACAATCGAAATGGGGGAGAAGTTAGAAGAAGGAGAAAAGAACTGGAGGGTGGCCAGTGTTACAGTGTAGTCACCTCTCCTTGTGAAGCTGGACAGTGTAGCCGAGTCTCCACTAAGATCTTGAAGCTTGGACCTTTTTGGTCAGATATTTATTTGGTAGAATGCTTCTTTGTATTTAGATTTTTGGTCATTCTTCTTGGATCTTGTTGTGCCCCTACGGATATAGAATCTTTTTTCCGTACATGTTTTGGGTTCTTGGAAAAATTGTGCCTATCCGTTCATCCCTTTTCCGAAGCTTTATTTCAACCCATACTCCGGTCTTCAGATTTCTATGCAACCAGAAAAGAAACTCACACAGTCTTCCAACACCCCGTCTGAGTTGAGCCAAGTGCATAGTGTAAGAGTACAAATTAATTCCCTATTCCAGAGTCGTACCCATAATGAAGAGACCAGGTTAGACACTAAGAGTCAAATGTTGCACATTATCATGTAGAACTCAAAGAATTAAGTCAAAGACCTAAAGTTTCTAAAATCCTATTTCTCGATGAAGTTTCTCTGAAAATTAGATGGATTAAGGTCAAGTCCAGACTACTCTCAGTTTCTGCTCATAACTCGTTTCAGAACCCAAAGAATTTTTACAGATGAATGAAAATGCTGGATGAGGTGCAGGTGTGTGAAATGCAGACACAAGTTTTTTTAAATTTTTTTATGAAAGGGATTTTTTAAGTTTTTTATGCAAAAATGAATAAGAAGCCAATTTTTTCAAAAATTTTGGGTTGGACACAGTCAATGTTAGTAGCAAAACTCTTTTTATTTTTTATTTTTTTATTTTTGTTGTTTTTTTCAAATTAATTACCCACCCCATCAATACATACAGACCCCATATACTTAGCGAGTGCCCCCTAGACTTACGTAAAAGTACGAGATATGGGTAAAATATATATACTGTATATACACAGACCCCCCTATACTTAGCGAGTGCTATTTCCTCAGAGCACAAGAAGCGTAAAGAAGACATAGCTCGGGCTAAATGTAAGAGAGTGAAAAAGAAAAAGAACAAGATACATTGGTCCGCCCCCCTATACATAGACTGTGAACAGTCTAAGTATAGAAGAAAAGCGAAAATGAGGCGGTCAGGATATGTAAATGAGGAGAGTATATACAGTTGGGTATCGGGTCCCCCTATATTTAGGCTCTGGTCAGCCTAAGTACGGAAGAAAGGTGGAAATGGAATGTGAGATGGAGAATGGTATATATAGATGGCATCGGTCCCCCCTATAATTAGGCCTTGGCCTAAGTAGAGGAAGAAGATGTACACGGAGACCGATGTGGTTGGGAGGAAGGGTAGGCTGCCAATGATTAAGGTAATTTTCGGCCGATCTTTTTGTGAGCATGTGGTGGGAGATCGTAATGACGAGAAGGAGATGAAGCATTTGATTCCCAACTATTATCAGTGTTATCCTCAGAGAAATCATGTTGGATATCAGATGAAGTGTGTGAGTCAGATGAAAGGTAGCCCTCATCAGAGTTATCCTCAGAGGAATAGTATTTGAAAGTGGACACACTCCAGATATTCTTGTCTTTGTGTTTGTTCAGTTGTTTTCTCAGAATTCGTTCCTTCTTGGGATCATGAGATTTGTCCTCAGATGAATACTCTGAAGTATCGGTCTCAGTCAGCTCATAAGAGATAATTCCAGTGTATTTGATAAGAGCAGGAGCATCAGTTTTTGATGAATAATAGTGTGGAACGGGAGTCGTCCAATGGGAATTGAAGTTTGGATCCTTGCGAAGATATGGTTTTAGAACTGCCGAGCAGATCTCACTCATGTAGATTACCTTTTCCGGACCTGATGAGGGATCATCAGTTGATTCCTCTTCCGGAAGGTCAAAGGTGAATTTCTTTTTCGATGAAGGAGTAGTCTTTTTGTTTCATGAATGTGTCTGTCCACTTGAGTCTCTTAATGAATAACCATTGGAGTTCTTCTCCTTGGTCGGTGTTCGTCCTGCGTGTTTGTTCTTAGTCTTCTTAATGCTGGTGCACTCTTGATTTAGGAAGTTTTAGTCAAGGTATTCAGAGTAGGTTGCCTCTGGATGCGACCATGCATATGTCTCAGGATCATATAAGAAACATTCTTCTATTTTGAGATCTGGAGGAATTGAAATACTGGGGAGAGTCTCTACATGTTCGTTGTCAATTGATTTGACATTGGAGCATTCCTTTATCGAGTTGATGTGATCAAGGTAGTCAGAATAGGTAGACTCAGGGCGCAACCATGCATAAGTCTCCGGATCATATGATTCATATATTTGATTTTTCATGGTGAGAGCAGTTGGGAATGGAGCAGGAGGGAGAGTCTCTAAACCAATAGTCTCATCAACAACCGCTATCTCAGGTGTAGCAACAGGGTAGGGTTCTTCTACCATTTGATGGTTACGGCTATCGAGGACTTCGTGGGTTACCTTAGCAAATCGTGGTTCCTCAAAGACTCGTTGAGATCGAAGTACTTTCATTGCTGTAAAATTAATTTCCCGAATCTCACATTCTATAATTGCCTCAGCCAATGCTAGAAATGGCTTTCCGAGAATAATTGGAGACTGGGTGAATTCTCCTTGATGCTCAATATCAATGATCGTGAAGTCTACTTTGAGCAGAGCACCTTGGAATGTCATGATGACATAAATGATTCCTCTCAGTCGCTTTATCGATTGGTCAGTGAATTGAACGATCTCTTATATCTTCCTAATAGGTCCGAGTTTGAGTTCGTGAAATACAAAGGGAAATACAAAGGTAGGGAGGATATTAATTGGTGAGTCGTCATTAATTCGGGCATGGGTAAATATCGTGTCTTTAATTCCACAGTCAATTTTGGGCAACCGCTTCACTATGTGGCTCTTGGTTTTTCTCCTCAACACCAAGGAGGAGGTCATTGACAAGATATGTTTTTCAGTCTTTGTTCGTATCTTGCCCGACTTTTTCATCATTAAATTGTCCATTACAAATCCTTTAAGGTCGGAGAAGTGTTCAATGTCCTGTATAAAGGGAAGTTTAAAGATCAACTTTTTTCCAGTGCTTCCCGTAAAGCAGGATCCAAATTCTTCAGATCTTCTTCAGTTTCAATATTTATATATTTGTCAAGATTTTCGATTTTTGTGGTGTTTTTGAGTATTTCATTTTTTGGCATTTCCTGTGTGGTGTGGTGATGTGGTATTTTCCATAGATGAGTAGGGGCTTCGATGTTTCGAGTAAGAGCTAGAGGCACAGCCATTCTTAGGTTAGGGGAGTAATATGCAGAAGTGTCACTGTCAGAGTCGTCCCTAGGGTGAACATATTCTCTAGGTTTCTGAATATCCTCATAATTTTCAACATGAGATCCAATCTTTTCCTCATTCATTTTTATATCCGAGCTCCCATAAAATAAACTGAGCCGGTCAATAAAATTTCTGAATTTGTCCTCCATTAATTCAAATTTCTTATTTATCCTTGAAATATCATCTTTAAAAATCTATTCATGATCAATCATGGGAGCAGTCGGTGTGTGTTCTTGTTTTTGAATTTTTGATCTAGTCATTTTCTCTTCCATTTTCCTGTATGAGCTGGGAGGAGTTTCTCTTTGATTATCCAATAAATCATTGTTATTTTCTGAATTTTTCTCCTCCAAAATTATGGAAGGAGGCTGCTCAGTGGAAGGATTTTGCGGGAATCTGTAGGTCTCGTAAGCATACCAAGATTCAGGTATGCAATGCTGGTTTGAGTATAGTATACTTCCATGGTCATGATTGATTGTCTCCTCAAATAATGGAGTCATACAGGGTGCATATGTATCGATATCATCTATCTGGTCCTCTATATGTATAGGCTGATCAAAGGAGTGGTATTCGGGTTGGTCAATCAGGATTTGTTCTTCACGATCAATCCAACTCTGATGATCATTAAGTGCGGGCCTCTCCATTTGGTATGATCAAGTTTGGTCTCTTGGCCAATCATGACTCTCAAAAGTGATTTGATCTTGAAATGGTTCATTAGTTTCTGTGAGAAACTGAGAATAAGACGGATCAGTCCAGTATGGTAAATGGTCATGGGTGGTAGGATGATTCGAGTAGAATGGCTTGGAATTCCATGAGAGAATCAGATTCATCCGTGGGTGAAAGTCTCCCGCAAATGTTGGAGGCTTATTGAAAGAAGAGGGTTCAGTCGATTTGGGCCTAACCGAGACAAATTCATTTTCATAATATAGTTCAGGTGGGTATTCAGGCCATTGTCCAGTTATTATCAAAGGAGATTGATGATGAATCATCATGGTTGATCTTGGTGCAAGTGCACGGGATAATCAAAAGAAATTTTTATCAAGGAAGTTGAGGGCACAAATGTGCAGCTTTTGATCCCCAAAAATCGGGACACGCACACCAATGCATAACAAAAATCAAACCCCAAGTTCACCAACTCATACAATGAAGCCATAAGAGTTTGGTAATTATCTGTTCAATTTTAAGTTGGTGATAAATCAATCTTGGAAAATAATTAGCGAGCTGTTAGGTGCCAAAGATTTTCTTATAGACTGTCCTGAATTCCTACGACTAGTTGCATCTACTTTCAGCCAGTATAGGTCATGGCCTTAAATATCGGCGAATTTCGACCGAATTTCGTTCGAAATTCGATTTCGTGGCGATACCGATATCGAAATCATGTATAATATCAGTTTCCAAGATTTCAGCCGAAATTTCAGTCGAATTTCGGTCATTTCGATCCATTTTGGTAGAAATTATTTGCAGATTTCTCAGATTTCGATGGAATTTCGGTTCATTTCGATCCATTTCGATTGAAATTGCTCTAGGTCACTATATGTCATGCCTAGACCGCTTATTGATATTCATAAGCACTATTTGTCCACTAAATGAAATTTTTAGGACACTATTTCAACCACTATTGCAATATAGGCCACTATTCCAATCACCATTGTAATAAATAAGGCCATTAAGGGCCCTCTTTAAACCTAATAAATATAATGTATATGTTCTTATTCCATCTCACAACTTCACAAGTCACAAGTTCACAATCCAACCTAAGTCTCGGAGAGCCAAGTTTTCAAATTCCAGGCAAGGTAAGTATTTTACCTTATTTTTTCATAACACGTCTTTTTTTAACATACTTTGAGATGCCAAATATATGTTTTTTCATCTTTGAATGCTAACTTCAGAATCTTCATAATTAGAATCTTTATATAACCATCTTGTTATCTTTTCCTAGGCTAACTTGGAGAGCCAAATATGATTTTTACCATTTGACTGCTAACTTCATATAACCATCCTCTTATCTTTGCAATAAAAATATTTATTTGTTATGCATTTCATGGTTAACATGCTAAAAATATTTGTTTGTTATAACCTTGTATTATGACATATAATATTTCAATTTTAAAATTATCTACGCATTCTGTTAAATAAAAGTAGTATTGTTCTTTAGAGAATTGGTAGAAAAACTAAATATCAAAATTTAAGCTTGTATACTAAAGTCCGAAATTCACTCTGGACGGTCATCGATATGGTGACCGAAACCGTTATTTAAGTCAAGGCATTGATCATTATAACATCTTATTATAAGTAAAAAAAACTTGTATTTATATCTCTATTATTGTTTAAACAACAATATAAATCTTAATTTTGAAAAAAAAAGAGTTTTCAAATCATTTCCCCAATTTCCGGCCATTTCACCGAAAATTCCACCGAAATTCTTTTTTTCCGGGCTTACCGAAACGAAATTGAAATCCGACATTTGAGGCCTTGGTATAGGTGTATGTACGGACCGTAAAACGACTGCCCGTGTTACTTAAGGACGGTGCCTTATGCGGTGTCCTTTAAACTACCTACTCTGCTAGGGAAATATGGACCGTTTATCGGCTACCCATATTCCTCACTGAGAAGTAGCTAATCGTTTTTAAATCAGTAGTCTGAATGAAAATGTCGGAGCTGGGCTCTAACCTTAAGTGTTGTCTCTCGCTTATTTAGAAAAACAAATGCATCCAAGATCGCGGTTGCTCTCCCACAAAAATTCTCGATTTTATGGGTTATTTAAAGTCGGCTATATTTAGCAGTCCCAATGTAATTAGGTGATCACTTAAAATTTAAGTTGAGCACAAAAGCACGTCTACAGTCCAGTCCCAATTTCCTTTAAAATTATGTGACAAAATAGGAGGGAGAAATTCGAGAAAAGCCGATGCACATGAAAAACAATGATGTATGCTCAGATAGAAGACTTACAGTGATTCCTCACAATCTTTATGTGGGATGCAATACAAGAATTTAAAGATTACACTAAATGAATGCAAGCAGATGAAAAACCGCATCAAGAAGAAAGTTCTATTAGCGAGGAAGAATTCAGTTGAATTTGGCTAAATTGAACGATCTAATGTGTGTCTCAATTAAAGTGAAGTGTGGGCCTAGGTCTTACGAGCACAATTAAAAATTTAAATGCTCTAAGAGCCGTGTGTGCGGGTCTACCTAAGTGCCACTCAAGTCGGGCTCCCACCCTCACGTGAGAGTGAAACATGCCACGACACACCACATAAAAAGTTTAAGGTCTTTTAACAAACGTGAGAGTCCAAACGGACTCCGCTATAAATGAGTAGTTAATTACAAAAATTTCAAAATTACAGAAAAATCCTAGACTCTACGCTCTCTCATGACTCGACTCGATCTTAATTTAATTGATGCTTTTTAGAAGTCGGTGAAGATGCGTCGGTTCTTGGAAAAAATGCTCTACGTGTGCCGGGTACCTCGCAAAAAAACAAGAGAGAGAATGTAAGAGAGTGACTTAAAAAATAAAATAAGCAAATAAATGCTGAAAATAAAATAATTGCATGAAAAAAATGGAATTTATAATGGAAAATTTGGGAGTTAGACTACCCGAATGCGAAAAAACGAATAAAAAATTTTTAGACAAAAAACTACATTGTTTGCCTCCCCAGCAACGACACCATTTGACGGTTCCGGATCGCCCTAGTTAAGATGCGTGGATTGTCGTGCGTTAAATTAATGTCGTTTCGTTGTAGGCGGGCAATCGGAATCGGTCAAGAAATCTCATAAAAATTTAATCAATTTAAATCAATGCGATTTTTTTATTTTACTTGGGCAAGTCCCAAGGTCGAACACAAGGAAGCAAAGGAACAACCTATAATTTTGTCTATCAAAGTTCGTGCACGATTTTCGAGACGTTCTTTTTTTTGTATTTTTTTAACGCAATTAAAGATGCAAAATGCAACTTTGGCCTATTTTAGGGACTAAAATGTAAATATCGATCAAACGTTGTCCAACAAATATGAAATTTGGTCAAGATGATAATTACGATGAAATGAATGCATTGTATTTTTTGGAAATTTTGGATGCAAGATGATTTTTTTATGAATGTTTAAATGCAAGCAAAGTGAATTTCAATATTTAATTATTATAAATATTAAACCTAATTATTTTCAAGGAATAAAATTGTCTAAGATTTATCACTAGGTGATGGATCTCAGAAAAATCCTAAATCTAAAAAAAATATGAGATTTAATACCTATTAAAATTTCAATATTGAAATATGCAAAATGATTTTTAAGTGGCAAACCATGCATGCAAATGCAATTCTTTTTTGGCACAATGTTAAACAAAATTAATTCTACAATCCGTGATTTTTCGTAAGTTTTAGAGCAAGAGTTAATCAATTATAAAAATCTGAGCTCAAAATGGGCAAAGTATGCAATTTTCCCAAAACAATTAATTATTAATTAATCATAAACCACAAAAATTTCCACAATATGCTAAGCTGTGTAGAATTAATTGTAGAACAAAATGGCATTTTTTGTTAAATAAAATAATGTAATGTAGCGGTCTAAAATTGAGGGGGAATATAGGGATAATTCTGCAATTTTACAATAATTAAATAAATATGGGAAGGACACACTTGTAATTACTAGAAGTCGGGGGGTGGGGGGCTCCTGCAAAATCGCCAGAGGGTCACGTGCGTAGCACCTGACCTCTGCCTGTAGACTTCTTGGAAAATAAGATAAACACCGGGGGTATGATGGCAAAAGTACCAAGGGGCACGTGCTACGCACGTGTCCTTGGTGATCGGGATGCTTATGCGAAGGGTTGGAACTTGAGGGACGATCGTGCAAAATACCCACCCAGCACGTGCTTATCACATGGTAGGGGGGGGGGGGGTGGCTTCTGAGACGTTCCCTCCCCGCGGGGAGGGTCTCGGGCATACCGCCCGGCGAAGCAGCAGAGGGGGGGGGGGGGGGAGCGGAGCCGAAGGCACCTCTGGATACCCCGTGGCGGAGCTTGGCAGTGCGTGAGTGGCTGTCGGTTGTCTGAGATGTAGCGGTTGGCTAGAGGCGATGAACTGCGGAGGAGTTGCACTGGTTGACGACTCTCCTGGCGGGAGATGGCTGACGAGCGTCATCGTTGACGGATGTCGATGAAGATGGACGTTAGTAATGAATCTCTGGTTGGACTACGAAGGAGTATATGTGGTTGTTGAAGTCGTAGGTTTTCGGAGAAGAGTTGGCTCGACGGGAAGGAACCCGGAGCAAAACAGAGTCGACAAGGAGGGTCGTCGTGGGCTGCAACGAGCTGGTGAAGCTCGGATCTCACCGGAGAAGGGAGCCGATCTGTCACCCCGATTGAAGTTCGGTGCTAACGACAGATGAGAATCGAGGGAGGCGGCGCTTGGGATTAAATAGGAGAAGGGGTCATCGTCTATGGAAAAGGGTCGGAGATTTGATTTGATGAGTATTTTGAAGGCGGCGGTTGGTAAGATTTGATGAAGATCAGGTGGAGCGAGATTCGCAGACGAGGGACATCTCGTGAGGCAGTGGCAAGGGATTCACAGGCACCGCGGTGGAGAAATAGGAGGTACGGCAGCCGAATTGGGAAAGTGGGTTGATTGGGGAAGATGCACAGGTGCCGTCCGATCGGCCGAGATCGGACGGCCTTGGTGGCGCCATGTGGCAATAGGAGGGGTGCTTGGTGGTGCATGTGCGTGGCACGTGCGCGGGAGTCACGTGCCCTACACGTACGGTGGTTAATAATTTTTTATATAAAAAAGAATAAGAATTAAATCAAAAAATGGGTGACACGTGGTGGCTCCAGGAGCTGCCACGCGTCAGCCCCACAAAAATCGAAAATAAATACTTTAAAAAAATCCAAAATAAATAGCAAACAACCTTGGATCGAAAAAGTTTCTTCATGAAGGTTTCTGGTCTCGATGAGATCTACAACTTTCATGTAGACATCAAAACCAAAATCGATCATTGCACAAAGTGATATTTTTGGGGTATCCCATGTACATGGAATACCTTGATTTTTTGGTTTTATAATTTTTTGTCATTTTTAAATCAGATAAAAATCCAAAAAATATGATAAAATAAAGATAAATATTTACAAATTAATCTATTTTTTTGGATTTTTATTAAGTTAGAAAAATAAGAAATAAAATAAAACACGAAAAAGACCAATTTTGTACAGACGGTTAGTGAAGACTTGGACTCAATTTGTTTCTTTGATTTCAAGCTCAGTTTGAATTTGGATCTTTGCGCATTTTAATAAAACTTTTATCAAAGAAGACAAATGAAAAAGGAATACAATAAAATAGGATAATTATGTACATAAAATACTAGGTCAAAAACCGTTAAAATACAAAATGTACAAAAGAGGCCCAAAACCCAACTTTCATGTATGAGCTCCGATTCACTTGAACTTAATCTTGTTTTGAAGTTAATTGAACATACATTAGTTCAAAAGTGAGTAGGATCAAAATGGACACACTGGATGGGGAAGATATAAGGGTTTTAGTCCGGGAATCCTAGAACTAGGGTTTGGGTTTTTGGTCCACTTATTTGGGTTAGTGATTTTTTTGTATTGTTCATTTATTCTTGTTAGTGATATGTACACAGTGTAGTGGTTTTGGGTCATTCGGAGTTAGCATGAATTAGTTAAAAATTGGGGAAGTTAGGCTATTTACAGGTTAATTTTGGTTAGGATTTTTGACTTCTTATTTTGTGCAAAATAAGGGATAAAATGCAATTCTTATCAAAACATGCATGAATGCTAATTATGCTGAATAAATGAAGAAATGCTGATGATTTTGAGGGGTTGAGCTTAATTAATGAGATTTAGAGTGATGAATCTGAGAGTCATTAGGTACACGGTTCCCCTGTTATGATAAGTGCGCACGAAATGAATGATTTGCAACGCGTGGTACTGGGAGCCAATATCTTCGGGTTGAACGACGGAAGATGTAGTCGTGCCATGTGGAGGTACGAGTGGTTGGATAGCGGATGGGTTACGATAACATGTATTTAAAGCCGCTAGGTTATATGATTATATTTTAGCTTTGGGTTTTAAGCAACCGGGTCATCGAGGATGGTGTGCTCCTTTGTTTGTCAGGATGAGGGTTTGAGACCCTGATTAATAAAAGAAAAGAAAATTGTCAGGATAGTATTGGAGGATTGGTTGAGGTGATGTACATCGGCATAAGCTTACCAGATCAATGCAATCTCCAATCCCGAAGTGTCCACAACTTCGGAGTCCATATAGTGGTGAGTAATTCCCTGAACTAATCCCTGACATGGAATAGAAAGGAATAGGACTTAAATTAATGAGAAGGAATAAACTTTTTGTGATAACAAATTTTTGAAAAATTACACAATTGTTTGTTGTTCTCTTCTTTGTTACTTAGCATTCGCTAATTGTTATCCTATGATTGATTAAAAACCCAACAGGTGACGGTGAGCCATCACAAGGACTTTAGTAATCTAGTCAGCTTGCATAGTAGACATCCAACCAGCCGCAGTAGCCTTACTTTGTAAGGTAGTTAGTAATCTTTCAGTGTGTTTCCTTCCAGCTGATGTACATGTAAATGGTTATAGTGGAATAATGAATCATATAAATTGTATTTTGTGAATGGGAAATTGTTGAAATTCTTCCTTCTAAATATTTTTTATTTGCAGTATGTTTTTGAATGTCAGTTGTGATTGCTGAATAAATTATTGCCGAGTAACCTGCTAAATGTTAGTTCTAAATCTTCTCATGTGTCCTGAGCTGTCGCAATGCATATGCAACTACCTTACCATGTTACATAAGAACTGCCCCAAGTCCTTCTTTAGACGCATAAGTGTACACTGTAAATCCTTGAGTTCCAGAGGGTAGAGTAAGGACATGTGCATATTTTAGGCATTATTTTAGTGTTTGAAAACTAGTTTCACATGCATCAGACCATATAAATGGGATTTCCTTCTGAACCGGCCTAGTCATTGGCAATACTATTCATGAAAAGTACTTCACAAATCTTCATAATACCCAGCTAAACCTTGAAAAAATTGTATCTCACAACATATGCAATCAGGTTATTCAGCAATAATTTATTCAACAAATCACAACTAACATTTAGAAATAGACTGAAATAAAAATACTCAGAAGAAAGTATTTTAAAACTTTTCCATTCACAAAATAAAGTTCACATAATACATTGTCCCACTATAACCATTTACATGTACATCAACTTGAAAGGAAAAATACACAAAAGATTACTAACTACCTTACAGAGAAAAGCTACTGTGGTTGGTTAGATGACTATGTTAACTTGTTGGATTATTAAAGTCCTTGCGATGGCTCACCGAAATCTGTCGGGTTTTCCATAAATCATAGGATAACAATTAGCGAATGCTAAGTAACGAAGAGGAGAAAAGCAAATAAAAATGGTGTAATTTTGTAAAACTTGTTGTCATGAAAAGTTACATTCCTTCTCATTAATTTAAGTCCTATTCCTTTCTATTCCACATCAGGGATTAGTTTATGGGAACCCCACCATTCTTGGACTCCGAAGCTGTGGACACTTCAGGATTGGAGATTGCATTGATCCGGTAAGCTTATGGTGCTACACGTCGCCTCAACCAATCCTCCAATCTACCCTGAAATTTTCTTTTCTTTTATTAATCAAGGTCTCAAATCCTCAGCCTGGAAAATAAAGGAGCACACCGTCCTTGAAGACCCGATTGCTTAAAACCTTAGGCTAACCGTTAATCACATAACCTAGTGGCTTTAAATACATGTTATCGTGATCCAGCTACTATTGAACCACCTGTGCCTCCACATGGCACGACCACATCTTCCGTCGTTTAACCCAAATATATTGGCTCCCGGTACCACGCGTTGCAAATCTGTCATTTCGTGCACACTTATCATAACAGGACAACCGTGTACCACCTAGGTAGGGCAAAACCAATACAGGTTCCTTTGGACGAACCTATAGGTTACATACCCGACCTGTAGTTCTACTCCAAGTCATTCCTAACGTAAAACGCGATCGTTTTTAGGATCTAACTCAATATACATCAAATCCCATATGTAATTCTTTCGTTAAGTCTTCGATTTGTATAATAATCAACACCGAGTATAAACTTATGCATATATTAACTCATATATTTATATACTCATAATTATGTTCATTTTAACTTCCAAACACTAACTTTGCAAGCCACTGCATCCATTCAATGCTTAGACCTTATTTTAGTTGAAATTATAAAGCAACTTTTTATATTTTCTCAAAAATAACCAAATTAGGGTTCTTCGTAGCAAAGAACATAAAAGCAGAAAATTCAACAATGTCATATGAAAACCCACCATCAAAAGGAAGGATATCGTTACCTAATTGAGCTCTCTCGCACGTATACAGTGCTTTATCGTGATTCTTTTTGAAAAAGAAAGATTTATAGCTCCTGAAATGATCGAATTTCATTTTCGTATAAAAAACACTAAGAACATGCCAAGAACACGAAGAACGAACGAAGAACACGAAGAACGCGAAGAACACATGAAGAACACGAAGAATGCGAAGATCGTATTTTCTTTTAAAATTTCGACAGAGTTTCCCCTTGTATCGGGACATATTTCTAGAAAAATTTCGGTAGAGATTGCCCTTATATCGGGACATATTTTAAAAAAAAACGGAAAGAGTTTCCTCTAAAATAATAACGAAAATGAAAGAATATACTCAAACATCAAGAGATGAAGAATCAATAGACACCACGCGTCTTAGGTGAGTAAATGTGTGACGAATCACAGGGTTCACTGACGTGCATAGCCGCCCGTACCTAAGTAGGGTATTACACAGATTTCTCCATCAACATAACTATAAAAGAAGAATTGAAAGAATATAAACATAAGCGATGGAGAATCGGTAGACACCACGCATCTTAGGTGAGTGAATGTGTGACGAATCACAGGATTCACTGACATGCATAGTCGCCCGCACCTAAGTAGGGTGTTACGCATATTTCTCCTCGAACCACAATAGACAACGAATTGGAAAGAAAGATGAATCAAGAACAAAGCTCGGAAGAAAAGAGGATGAATTGAAAGCCTAGCTTACGAAGAAAATTAAGAGAGGATCATACCTTCCTCCTCCTCGTTCTCTCTGCAGCGCTTCGCTAGCGCTCTTTCCCTGCCTCCCACTCCTCCTCCCGACCTCTCAACCCTAGCCCTTGGGGCGGTGGTGGTAGTGGAAATCGTAGAGAATGAATGGGTGGGGGGTATTTATAGGCCTAGAAAACCGCTAACCATAGTTAGTAAATCATGTTTAGCCCTTAACCACGGTTAGCGGCTCATGGTTTTGGCCAAAACTTGTCCGAAACTTAGGACTTAAGTTAGAACATTGCAGAAGTTTCTAGTTCGCTAATGACGTTTAATTAGCGCTAATCGCAATTAACTTTTACTAATCACGATTTAACCTTCACGGCTTATGCTTAACTTTTGCTAATCATTGATTAGTGTTCACTAATGGTCATTAGTGGTTTTTAATCCGTCATTAGTTTCTTTAATCACGTTTAATTAGTCTTAATGACGGTCATTATGAGTTAATGATATCTTAAACCTCTTTACTTCTCTTTGTTCCGAAAATCATAACAATTCTAAAGAAGTCCGATTCATACGAAACAAATTCCGTTGGTTTTCTCTTGACGAGCCATATCTTATGATATAGGATCCGAGAGGGAGAAAGTTCAAGGCTTTACATTTATAATCCAAGAAATCTGGGATTATTTATAGTATTGATAGCGGGTACATGTTTCACTACTACTAATCGAAATGGAGACTTTGATCTTATCCTAGGGATGGACTGGCTAGAAAGGCATCATGCATGTCTTGACTATTTTCAAAAGATAGTAACGTTTCACCTTCCTAACTCGATAGAGTTCCAGTTCATTGGAAAGACATCCAATGATAATGTAGAATATATCTCTACTTTGAAGGCACAATAGTTGTTAGAACAAGGGTGTCAAGGAAATTTAGCTTATGTATCCACTACATCAGGGTCAGATAAAATGATAGAAAATGTGCTTATAGTGTGTGAGTTTCCTAATGTATTTCCAGAAGAATTACCTGGATTACCACCTGAGTGAGAGATTGAATTTGAAATCTCTCTCACATCTTATACTCAGCCTATCTCTATCCCTCCATATAGGATGGAACCGGCGAAGTTACGTGAGTTAAAGGTACAACTACAAGAACTATTAGACAAAGGCTTCATTCGTCCTAGTACTTGAGCACCTGTTTTGTTTGTAAGGAAGAAGGATGGGTCGATGCAGTTGTTCATTAACTATAGACAACTAAACAAGAGGACAATAAAAAATAAGCATCCTCTACCAAGAATAGATGTTCTCTTTGACCAGTCACATGGTTCGACTGTGTATTACAAGATTGATTTAAGATATGGATATCATCAGTTGAAAATTAAAGATACAGATATTCCCAAGACATCTTTTCAGACTAGATATGGGCATTATGAATTTTCAGTTATGCCTTTTGAATTGATAAATGCCCCCATTGACCTTCATGGATCTCATGAATCGAGTATTCAGGGAGTTCCTAGACCACTTTGTAGTAGTCTTCATTGATGATGTGCTTATTTACTCCAAGGATAAGTACCAACATGAACACCATCTCAGGAAGGCCCTCGAAACACTAAGGAAGAACAAACTGTATGCTAAATTAGCATATGTGACTTCTGGTTGACTGAAGTATCCTTCTTAGATAATGTTATTTCAGACGCAGGTAAATCAATTGATCCTGCAAAGGTTAGTGCGGTGATAAGTTGGGAACGCCCGAAGACTGTCATATAAATACGATCTTTTCTAGGTTTAGCTGGGTATTATAGAAGATTTGTGAAGGACTTTTCACGAATAGCATTGCCAATGACTAGGCTGACTCAGAAGGAAGTCCTATTCATATGGTTTGATGCATGTGAAATTAGTTTTCAAATATTGAAAGAATGCGTAACATCTGCACCTATTCTTACTCTACCCTCTGGAATTGAAGGATTTACAGTGTAACTGATGCGTCTAAAGAAGGGCTTGGGACAGTTCTTATGCAACATGGTACGGTAGTTGCATATGTATCGCGACAACTCAGGACACATGAGAAGAACTACCCAACACCTGATCTGGAATTAGTTACCGTAGTTTTTCCTTTAAAGATATGGAGACACTACCTCTATGGTATTACTTTTGAAATCTTCACTGATTATAAAAGTCTGAAATATCTGTTTGATCAGAAGGAGCTCAATATGAGACAAAGATGGTGGCTAGAGCTGTTGAAGGACTATGATTGCACCATATCCTACCACCTCGGTGAGGGAACGTCATACCAGATGCCCTTAATAGAAGAACTTATTCACATAGATTGGTGAGTGCTATCCACTTCTGGGGTGTACTATCAACGTTATGCGAATGGAAACCATTTGATAGTAGTACCGATAATATAACTATTCCTCACCACTACAAACTAGAGATCTCGGATAGAATAAAGAAAGGACAAGAGGACGATCCAGTCCTTACAGACTTGAGACAACAACTTGAGAAGAATGAGATAGAAGGATTCCATGTACAAGCTGGGATATTGTACAACCATCATAGAGTTTGTGTACCAAATACACCCGAATTGAGGAAAGATATTTGATGAATCACCATTCATCACTCTTTATTCCTTTATTTTAGATAGAAACCTTGGTAAAATACCATGTAAATGTTTGTAAATAAAATAATTTGTCAAAACACATGTATTGTGTAAATTATAATAATTAGCATGTTTTTGTGTAAAAATAAAGGGATAAAGAAATAAAGAAAAAGAGGGAAATATTTAGAATAAATATTGAGTGACCTGAACCCAAGGGAGGGCTCAACATGGGCCTGACCGCAAAATAAAATAAGTAGAGAGAGATAGGGTGACTCAGCCTTGCAAATATTCCCCCTATTCCCCCTTTTTATGTATATATTATTTTCATCAAAATAAAAATATTTATATGTCCCTCATAATATATATATTTATAAAAATAAAATAAAAATGAGAAAAATAAAATAAAAACAAAAATAAATTCTCTCTCTCACTCTTGTATATACCATGTAAAGATGTACATATACCTATTTATTTTCCCTTGTAAATACATAATAAAAATCAAATAAAAATTATTTTATATCCCAAATTTCATGTTGTAAATAAATAAAATATAAAATGGGAATAATTATACAAAAATAAACAAATAAAAATAAAAATACCCCAGTATTTTACCTATATATAATAAGATACTATGTGTATATATCAATTTATTTTTCAAAATAAAATAAAGAAAAATCACAAAAAAATAATTTAAAAAATAATAAACAATTTTCATGTTGAAAAATTTTCGAAATAAAATCATTTACTATTTTTAAATAAATTTACAAATAATTAATAAATCCTGGATTCTGATTGGTCTACGGGGGATTGTTGACCCCCGGTCAACTCTCCCCCAGGACCACACCCATTGCGTATCCATGTCCTGACCCGACTTCTCCCATTTATGCAGACTTGATCTGACAACCATTTACCTAAACCCCGGGCTCCATTTGCAGCTCTCACATCCGAGATTCACGCCCAGGAATCATTTTAGGGATCCGAGCATCGGATTGTGCGCCCGATCTTCTTCTTTCTCGGACCCCTGCACTATATAGCGTCGCCTCCTTCCGCCATTTCACGCACCTTCGACCACATTCTTCGATCCATGTGACCTCCATCTTCTTCCTCGAGTGACAGCGAGTGCGGAGGGTGTTGCAGAGAGTGATTGGAGGCGTGTACCCCTGGTCCGGCGACCCTTGTCGTCGAGCTCCGCCGTCGGCGTAGCCCGAGCCTCTTGAGGCGACGCTCCATCGAGGCGAAGACCGTCGGAGATCCAACATCTCCCCCACAGTCTACTTCGACCATCATGTACTTCCCTTAGGATCCAGTTCATCCTTTAGATTCGATCTTTTACACCTAGCTCCGCCAGCTCCACCCCAGTGGCCGGAGCCCCTTCACTTCACCTCACCGGTATCGATAAACCCCTCGACCCATCGTCACCTTCCTTCCACGATCTGATCACCTCTATCTTGGCTATCCGAGCCAGGATCGGGTCTGGTTCCATTCGCCGCCTTCGCCGGAACCTCCCTCCGCCTATCCACACCACTTCCCTTTACTGTTGGTTCATTAACCATGCCCGAGACTTCCTCCGAGCATGAGCCTTCTCTTGTAGGTTAATAAGCGCGGGAAACCCCCCTTGGTCACGTCTTCCATCCCTCGCTGGAGTAGCCTAGGTCCCTCCTCCTTCACCGGAGGATCTGACCGTTGGGAGCTCCATCGGACGCCACCACTCAACGCAGATCATCATCGCGAGGAGAACCCCCTCTCCGATCTTCCATCGGACGCTCGGATCGCTCCCAGCTCGCCGGAGAAGCTCGCCCATTAGGAGTTCTTCCAGCCTGTCTCTCTGCCGTCGGATCGCCCCTCGCCTCCAGATATCATTCGAGTCGTCCGTACCCTGCTCCTGTCAGGCCGTTGAATACTAGATCTAACAGCTACGTGCACCCCACGTTCGGCGTCGTGTCAGCACTGTTGGATCTTCCAGGAGGCACCATAACAGCAGCACGGCATCCGCCATTCACCGCCTGACACCTGGCCCTCACGTGCCCCGCATGCACTTTGGTTGGGTAACTTGCACCCGACCCCCTACAATTTTTATAGTTTTTATTTAGTCTGTTAAATAAACTTGCACACTTGGATAATTTGCATATCTAGACTTGTAGTTTCTTATATTTACATTTTAGTCCCTGCTTTGTGGAGACACGTGCTTCGACACGTGATTTTGTGGGCAAATTGCATGTTTAGGGCTTGGGTTTTCTGGATGTTATGGAATGAATCTTTGGTTTCATTATTTGCATATATACCCCTGTGCGTATTGAAAGTGGAACATATGCGAATTTTGTGTGAATTTTGTGGTTTAGCCTCTATACTTCCAGCACATGTTTCAGTTTAGCCCTTGGAAGTTACTTTTCTTGCGTTTAGGTCCCTGTGTGCTGTGGCTTTTGTATTGGTTGAATAAAATATCAAACTAATTCTAAATCAAGTGAAATTTGGAAACGTGGCTCCTGCCACTGTCGAAAAATTTCATAAATTTTTGGGACATTTTTGAGTTGTTTTGATATTTTTAAAAATTTAAAAACATGCATTTTTGTTACTGATTGAATTGAAAATTCAAGTAAAAATATAAAAAACCATTTAAAAATTCTAAAAAAATTACTTATTGTTTCCTTTAGTATCTTTTAGCTTCAGCCCAATTTTGGTTGAATTTGGATTTATAAAACACCTAAAAATCTCAAAACCTGAAAAATCTTATAAAAATTCATAAAAATTCTATAAAATACAAAAAAATGCAATTTTGATTTCTGTAGCTTAGTTTTTATTCCTAGTTTTTATAAAAAATTGTCTCCAGATTTTTAGAGGCTAATTATATATTTTTAATTAGCTTTTCAAATCTGGCTGCACATTGATTCTGATTTTCAACCTTTCCCTATTTTTATAAAATCAACAAAAAATCATAAAACCTTGAGAAAATTATCAAAAACACTTAAAAACCTATAAAACACAAAAATAATTTTATTTGAATTTTCTGAGTTGTTTTGGAGTGTTTATTAAACTGTTGTTTGTGTGCTTTTTGCCTTCTCTTCATATTTCCTTCATAATTTAAAACACAAAACAATTTAAAAATCTATAAAAACCACCAAAAAATTTTATTCTTTCCTTTCATTTTTGACTACTTCGTAGGATCTTTTGAGCCAATCCGTGCTCCTTGAGTTCGACCATGGTCGCTATACCATGCTAAATAAATATGAAGACCTCTTATTCGGTTTTTGATTGATTATTCTTATTTGGTGGTCTGATTTTTCTTGTTGAGTCCGATCTGCGAGATCCGGGTCGCAACGACCCCTGATTGATTTTATTCCTGCTCGGATCTTGTGGGACAGTCGGCTCATCAGAATGGCGCCGTTGCCGGGGAGCACGACTTAGTAGTCATTTGATTTTTTTGCGGTTTTCTTTTTCACGGCTTTTTGTTCATAATTGTATATATATTCTTGTCTGATTTATTTGCATAATAATCTGGTCTGACACATTTCTGTCTCTTCTTCTTGCGAGGGCCCGAGGCAGCTTTTTCGGAAACCGAAGCAACCGTGGGAGTCGGAGGCGGCTCTTTTCTACATAGAGCCGCAGGAGAGAGTGAGGAGCCGAGCAGGAGTGCGAGAGCCGCGGAATAGCCGAAAATAACCGTAGATAGTCATAGAGTAGTTTAGCTTTATTTTCTACAAAACTATTATTGTAATAATACAGGGACTCAGACTTGGACTTTATTAGTGATTACCGGGGTCTGCTTCGCCGAGCACCAGTGTGCTTGGGGGACCTTACTGTGTTTTTCGTCGGTTTTTGGTTTTTATCGCATTTTATCATAACTGCCTATCTGATTTACGCGGTTTTGTCCTTAGCTTAGGATTTTCGTCTGATTGTGACGTAATTGATTAGGATCCAAACCCTAACTATCTGCCTGCACCTATTAGATTGTAATTGGACCTAATTAATTAAATCACAATAAAAAGCCGGATTACTTAGACTCTAGTCCACGTGCCTTGAGGAGTCACATACAACGCGTGCAGGATCCATTGTGGCGGACACCGAATGACTCCCAAGATAGGACTCTGGACTTAGGTTTGAGTACACGGCTATTGTTCTTATCATGTAGAAATTGCTCTGTTTAAGGCCGGATTCTCATGCATCATATAGGTAGTTTATATTCAGTCTTTACTTTTATGCGCGGATCACTCTGCATGTAGACTGCTGGAGTCAGGTACGCATCTCTTACTCTGCATGCTTGATTGATTTCATCGCGCATCGGCTTTTTCGTCTTCTCCCCCTATTTTCGTACTTAAATAATAAGAAGAATCAAAAAATTCGTTAGGTGTTGTTTGATTTAAAAAATACTTAAAAAAGAAAAACTATAAAATTGGGTCTGATAAACACACTTGACCCTAAAAGACACCTCACTCAAAAATTTATCTTGGGGAGAGCAACCCCCTCATTATCTGGTTTGGATGAGCGAGAGAGCGACCCGCATACTAGGATAGAGCCATATCCGATCTCCGATCAGACTACCGACCTTTTATACGGGACAATCTGTTGGGAGGATTGGATTCCCATCAGCTCGTGTAACCGCTCTGATAGACTGACTTGATCACCTAAATAAAAATTGACAAGATAATTGATTGAACCTTTACGATCTTCAGCTCTGTGTTGAGTAGGTGAACCTGGGGTTTGTTTTCTCATCTTGTGTGTTTCCAGATCTCATCCGTCCGACTCGCCAGATAAAGATGATGGGAAGGAGGTCTCTTAGGCAGCCTCTGGCTACACTGCTTTTTAGCACTCCCACCCGTTCATCTAGGTTGGTTCGTGAGAGCCGAGACCCACTCTCCGAACCCGAGTTCGATTCCGCCCTGTTCCCCCTTGACCACCCTTCTACCAGTCCAGAGATACCAATGCCAGATGAACAACAAACAGATGATTTATCGGTACCTGAGTTTGGGTCTTTTGCCTTTGCAAAGACCATGGCCAACAGTGAGGAGCGCACCGAGGGTCAGCGACCTGAGACGACGACATGCGTATTGGACCACGGTGCGATCAACAACACCCTGTTGGCTTCCCTCGAGATGATGCAGCACCAGATACGGGATCAGGGAGCCTTCATGGTGGAGTTGAGGAGAGAGATGGAGAGGCTGAGGGCAACGTGAGAGCAACCGAGAGCCGCAGGGGAGAGGGATCCAGATCAGCCAGAGGAGCCAGTCCAACCAGCAGAGCAGCCGAGACCAATGCAGAAGTTGCACAACCCCGGATCGACACTTACACACCGGTGGGTGGTACTACCAGCGATCCTGGGGGACTTCAAGTCCCCCCATAGACACTTCAGATTCTTCCCCGCTTCCACGGGCTTGCCACTAAGGAGACCCATCTGCATCTCCAGGAGTTTGAGATGATCTGCACTACCGTCCACGATCGGTAGGTGGACGAGGACACTATTCGGATGATTGCCTTCCCTTTCTCCCTTGTTGACAGAGCAGCGAACTGGCTGAAACATTTGGGGAGATTTGTGTACACCTGGGAGTAGCTCCGCATCGAATACTTGAACAAATACTATCCACTCGGGCGAACCAATGCAGCAAGGACCCTCATCAACAACTTCTCCATGCTCCCCAATGAGCAGTTTCACGAGGCATGGGAGAGGTTCAGAGAGCTTACCCACAGATGCCCGCACCACGACATCACGAAGCCGAACTTAGTTCAGAGCTTCTTTTGCGAACTGACACCAGAGCTGCAGGGACTGGTGACTGCTTCTTGTGGCAGTTTTTACTTCACCAAAGATGAGGATCAGGTCTGGGCCATTGATGACCACAAAATTCCCAAGCAACTAGGGTAGAGAAATATAAACAAAGGTCGTTGCGACCTTAGTCGCTCGAGAAATCCGGATCAACAAGAAAGTGAAGTTCAGACCACCAAAATCAGACAAAAATCAAGGAAATACGATAGCGGTCCTGGCTATTAGATTAGCCTGGTATAGCGACCAGGGTCGGACTCAGGGAGCACGTGATGGCCTTGCGGCCTACGAAGTAGTCTAAAGAATAAATAAAATAAAAGACAAGTGTATTTTTGGTGGATTTTTAATTTTTATATTTTTTTGGATTTTTGATTAATGAGAAAAATAAAGAAACCAATAAAACAAGCAACTTCAACAAATTATTAAAGCACTCAAAAATCACTCAAAAATTCAAATAAAAATGTTTTTATGTATTTTATGTTTTTTTACTATTTTTGGGTAATTTTTGGTATTTTTCTGATTTTTATTTAATTTTCTAAAAATAAAACAAGGCAAGAAAACAAACACAATGTCCAGCCAAGCTTGAGGGACTTAGATAAAATATCTAAAAATCCCTAAAAAACCTGGAGGTAATTTTCCTGTAAAGAAGAGAATTCAAGTAAAATTCAGCCACTGGAATTATTGTTTTTGGATTTTTAAATTAATTATTAGAATTTTTAGTGTTTTCAATTTTATGAGTTTTATATAATGCAAAATGACCAAAATTGGTCAGAAAATCAAATAAGGCAAAATACACACTAACTAATTTTTTTTATAATTTTTAGAGGTATTTTAATATTTTTTGTGAATTTTTAAGTCAGACAGTAAAGAAAATGCGTGTTTTTGAATTTTTAAAAATAGTAAATAAAATAAAAAATGTCCCCAAAAATTCTAGAAAATTTTACAACATGCAGGAGCCATGTGTCTAATTTTCATTGAATTTGGAGTTAGTTTGATATTTTATTAAAAATCAAAACCAAGGTACAGTGCACAGGGACCTATACGCAATTAGTGAAAGTTCCAGGGGGTCCGGTGCAAAATTTCCAAGGTTGCACGCGCGAGGCACGTGACCTGGGCACACAGGGACCTAATTGCAAATAAACTAAAGTCCTTAGACTATTTAATAACATGTATTAAAAGTCCGAGGGCCTTAGTGTAAAATACCCAAAATATACGCACATGCACAAATAAACCACGCACAGGGGTATATATGCAATTAACTAAAAAGGTTTCATTCATTCATTAACACCCTAGAAACACAAGGCTAAACATGCAAATAACCCAAATAAACACGTGTCGACGCACGTGATCCACTACACACAGGGGCATACATGTAAATAAAATAAGTACGAGATCCTAGAAGCAAAAGTACCAAAATAAAAAAAAAAACTGACAACTATATTTACATGACTAAACACGAAATAAAGCAAACATGGGGGCCTAAGAGCAATTACCCCTTTATTAATGCGAGGGATGGATGGCTGCCACGTGGTGGATTGGACGGTGGATGGAAGGGTAGGGCCTCAACAAGGAACCCTCGGTGCTGATCGACGGCTGCGACTTCGACACATGGTAGATCGGACGACAGGGAAGGTGCTGTGGCTGAGCCTCGCTGAGCCGACAGTCCCGATCAACCCTCCAAGGATAGACGGTGGTGGCTGCTCCTCAAATGGACGGTGGAGATCAGAACTGGAGCTGGAGGTGCATCGGATGGCAGGGAAGGATGGAGGACGAACTGGGTTCCGGCGAACTTCGCCGGGCTCGTGCAGGCGCTGGACTCCTCCTCGAAGGCCTCGGATGATCGGAGAAGGAGTGTGGAGGCCTTCCGCGTCTACTGGTGTCCTCCGATGGCTCGACGGAGCTCTGGGGAGCTCAGGCGAGTCCGGCGGAGGTCGAGCTCGTGCACCTGGATGTCGAAGCCCTCAGATGGGCTTCCTGGGACCTACAAAGGTGTGCAACAAACTCGCGGGTCGAGGGCAAAATGCCTCGACCCTGTTAGCGGTGGTGGAGATGATCGGTGCGGCGGGGCGGTCGAGCTCCAGCGAGGTGTCAGCGGTGGAACTCAAAACCCCAGCTCCTGTGCGAGCTGGGTTGAATGGAGGGGCGGAGAACGTGCGTGGGGAGAAGGCGAACGTGATAGGATGGTCCGATGATCGAATCGAAGGTGGAGGTGGCCGGAATCGACGGTGGACGGCGAGGGATCGATTTGGGCGTAATGCAAAATCAAAGAAACAGAAGAGAAACTAAGACTACCTGGGCGTAGGGATCGACTGGGCATGAGCTTGGGAAGCTCTGGGTCGTTGCCTCGCGGGTCGTCGAGGCCCGAGGCTCGAGCTCCTCCTTCAGGCGGAGCACGGCGGCGCAAGCTCACCGGATCTGAGGTCCGGGCACCCTCTCCTCTCTGCAACACAACCAGCGGCAAGTTGTCACCTCAAGGATGGCAGTGGAGGTCCTGGGAAGGCAAGGTGGGGAGCCAAAGATGCGAAAAAATGGAGGCGGAGCTCGGACTTTATACAGCTAGGGGTCCGGCTAAATGGGAGTCGGGCGTGAAGCTCGGAGCGCGAACCCCAAGAATCCCTGCCGGGTGTGGATCAGGAATGATCGAGGAGTAGTCGGAGCCCGGGGTTTAGAAGCCTGGCGGTCGGATCGAGGCGCAGAAATTCAGAGAAGTCGGGTCGAATCGCCAGATCCGCAAGAGAATGGTCCGCGGGGGAGAGTTGACCGGAGGTCAACAATCCCCCAGAGACCAATAAGATAATTTCATTTTTAATTATTTATAAATTCATTTAAAAATAATAAATGACTTATTTTCAAAAAACTTTAAACACAAAAAATATTTATTTATTTTCAAACTATTTTTTAATGATTTTTATTTATTTTTTTGAAATATAATTTAGGTATTTACAAAATATTATTATTATATACATGTATATACATATGTATTTTCAATTTTTAATTTTTAATTGTTTATTTTTGTACAAATTATCCCAATTTTATATTCTATTTATTTATAGGATAAAATTTGAAATAATATGGTATTTTTATTTTATTTTTATCAGTTATGTACATGGTTGAAATAAGTAGTTTTATTTATATCCATGTATGGTATATATACATGGTGGCTTTGATTTTTATTTTTATTTCTTTTTTTGTTTTTATTTTATTTTTGTGATTTTTATTTTCTTTATTTACACCCTAAAATATGGAATATACAATTTTTTAGGGATTTTATTTTATTTATTTACAAGGTGAAATAAATATAGATAAGGTGACTATGTACATGATGAATATGTACAAGGTGAATATTTTTATTTTCTTTTTAATTTATTTTTTTTCATTTTTATCTTGATTTTGTATTTTATAAATATATACAAATATTTACAAGCCACCTTTATTTCATTTTTGGAGGAAAACATATTTATTGTATTTACAGGTATATTTACACACATGAGCACCCTATCTCTCTCTACTTTGGCTTTTATGCGGTCAGGCCCATGCTGAGCCCTCCCTTGTGATTAGGTTGCTCAATATTTATTCTAAATATTTCCCTCTTTTTCTTTTGTCTCTTTATTCTTTTATTTTTGCAGAAAAACATGCTAATTATTAAACTTTATATAATGCATGCTTTTAGTAATTATTTGTATTTACATGAAGATACATGTATTTGCAAAGGTTTTTGTAGCTAAAATATAAGAATAAAGAGTGATGAATGGGTATTCATCACCCCCCTATACTTAACTTTGCTAGTCCCTTAGCAAACACTTATTTGAAAAAGAAGTGAAAAAGAAAGAAAGAAAAAGAAAAAGAGGAGAATATACATGGATTAAGGCTGATTATTAAACTTGCCTTCATTAAATTGAAATATGGAGCTCGATCGGATCTTTGGATTATTAATGTGTCGGAACCTTATTTGGACTTAAGCTTAAAACTCAACAGCCTCTAAGTTCCACCAATTTATGGACAAGACTCCTCAATAAACCAGATCAGAACAAGTCTACATACACAAACTCTAATGACCATGAATCTTTCCATGCAATGTAAGTGATATGTAGCTCCCCACCTCAGAAGAAATAAAGAAACATCCTCCCCCAACCTGGTAACTCTAATGCCTCGGTCTAGCAACTCTTTCCTCGAGAAGCGGGGTATTCCCTTCTAAGTTCAAGTGCAACCTGCTCAAGAAGAGGGGGAAGAAGATGAAGAATGGATCATGGCCAGTGTAGCCATGTATCCCTGGGAGCCCAACCAGTGTAGCTAAGTCTCCCGCTGCAAGCTTCATGAGATGTAACATGGATACCATAAGCTTTTGCTTTATTTGACTATATACACTCCGATGGGGTTATTAAATTTTCAATCCGACCCACCACTTTTTTGGAGTTCTTTTTTTTGCACATTTTTTTTCGTGTGCAACTGTACAACATATCTACATGGTGCAGCATATATACAAGGAGTTTTTCCTCTTGAGCCAGTAGACTATCCCTCTTTTGAAGCTTTATTGCAACCCACGACTTCTGTCTTTAGCCTTCATCACCACTAGACCAAGTTGAGACGCACTTCCTTCACTAGAAGAAGAAGAGAGGTTCCGCCTAGAAGTACTACCCTCATATGCTACCCCAAGCCAAAGGAAACTGCCTCCTCACCACCTCATCCGTGGAGAGCTATGTGTAAAGTGCTGGTGCAAGTCAAGCCATTGTATTTAAGAGTCATGCGTGTGTTGTTAAGTGCTCTACTTAGGCTCATCAAGATGACATATGCTCATAGCCTAGTGGACTCAAAGAATTAAGTCCCAATGGACCTGAAAAGCCTTAACCCTAAGCCTTATAGGGTTTCTCTTAGAATTAGGTGGATTAAGATCTTAATCAAGCTCCATTTCCCAACTTAATTCCAGGCTAGTTTAAATGTCAACTATGATCCAGGAAAAACTATACAAATATTTACAAAGATGCTATTTACAAATATTTACAATCGTGCAAAATTTTTGCAAAATGTTTTGAAACCATGGATGTATGCATGAATGCAAGTTTTGCAAAAAATATTTACAAACATTTACACAAGATTTTTGCAAACTTTTGATTTTCAAAACATTTTGGAAAAAATTTTTGTACTATATACCTAATTTTGATAAGAAAATATTTACACAAACTTTACACAAAAGATTTTTGAAAACATTTTTACAAAAATAATTTGTACACTAGCTATGTATGTGCAAAATGAATCTTATATACAAGGGAGAAAATTTTTTAATTTTATGGGTTTTTAGCCATTTTTTATTTATTCACATACTCACACAAAGTACGAGTTATGGCTAAAGTATATATGAAATATATACACACCCCCCATACTTAGCTCAAATGATGTCCTCAGAGTGATCAAGAGTGATGAAGAAGACATAACTCGTGCTTAGTAAAGGGAAGTGAAAAGGAATGGCTAGATACAGAGATGAATCAATGAATAGAATGAGGAGAACTCGGTGGTTTTCCCTATACTTAGGATCAAATAATCCTAAGTATAGCAAGCTGTACATGAAGGGAAATCCGAGTGAAGGCTGAACAGAGTCTGCCCCCCCTATACTTAGGGTAAAATATCCCTACGTATGGACAACAAAACAGGGGTAGAAAGAATGAAAAGAATACCCGAAGGTCCTACATCCCCCTATACTTAGGGTAAAGTACACCCTAAGTATAGCATAATCATAAGATGAGAAAAGGGATGTGGGACTAAAGAATAGAGTGATATGGACAACTGGATCTATACAGGTCGGAAGAATAGTGATAATCAGGCGTGAGATGCAATAGATGTGAGTCAAGAGACCACATCTCACGCAAAGTGAATAGGGGCAACGTCAACGACCCGCGGCTCATGATCTAGAAATGGCTTGAGCCGCTGGCCATTCACTCGAAAGGTACTCTCAGAAGACAACTCAGATATATCAATGCTCCCGTTGTCGTGTACCTGTCTCACAAGATAAGGTCCCTTCCATTTGCTCTGTAGCTTCCCTGGAAATAGACGAAGCCTAGCATCAAACAACCACACTCTCTCTGTCCAGGCTCAAAATGCTTGTGGCCGATATGAGAATCATGCCACTCTTTCACTCTCTCCTTATACTGTAGGCTGTTTGAGAAGGCGGTATCACGAAGCTCCTCCAGGGCTGCTAACTCTGCCCTCCTCTGGTCTCTTACACTATCTGGATCCAAAAGTATATCTGTGACTGCCCAAAGTGACTTGTGCCTCAATTCAACAAGTAAATGGCACGGCTTGCCATAGACGAGGCGAAAGGGAGATGTGCCCAATGGTGTCTTGAAAGACGTCCTATATGCCCACAAGACCGAGTCCAAATGCTGTGACCAATCCTTTCGGTCAGGGCGGACGACTTTCTGCAAAATAGTCTTGATCTCCCTGTTCGACACCTCAGCTAGACCATTCGTCTGTGGATGGTATGGAGTGGCAACTCGATGGTCTATGCCGAACTCGCTAGCAAGTGCCTTCACCTGGTCGTTGATGAAATGAGATCCCCCCAGCTGAAATCAATACTTGAGGTACCCCGAACCGCATGATGATGTGCTTCCTCAAAAATCTGCAAACTGTCCTCGCATCAGCGACTCGGGAGGGGATGGCCTCAACCCAACGACTAACATAGTCTACGGCCAACAGAATGTACTCAAATATCCGACTCTTAGGGAATGGACCCATGAAATCGATGCCCCATGCGTCAAAAACCTCACAGAAGTGAATGGGCTGCATCGGCATTATATCACGCTGTCCACAAGTGCCCATCCTCTGACAGTCAGTACACCTCTTCATGAACTCATCAGAGTCCTTGAAGAGGGTAGGCCACTACAAGCCGGATTGGAGCACTTTCTGTGCCGTTCTCCTCCCAGAATGATGTCCTCCTGCCTCAAGCTTGTGGCAGTAAGTGAGGAAGCTATGGTGCTCCTCCTGAGGAATGCACCTACACCAGGCACTATCCCCTCCTTCGTGGTAAAGGATGGGATCCTCCCAGTGGTAGGACTTGGCCTTCGCGAGGAAGGTCTCAAGCCTCTGTCTGGGCCAACCTTGTGGGACTTTCTTAGCAACAAGAAAGTTCACAATGTCGGCATACCACGGGAGAGAGGCGATAGCAAGGATCGCCTCATTTGGGAAGGTCTCACAAATGGAATCAATCTGCTCAGACTCCTCAGGCTGCTCTAAACGGGAGAGATGATCCACCACCACATTCTTGACTCCAGGCTTATCCTTGATCTCAATGTCGAACTCCTGGAGTAGAAGGATCCATCTAGTCAGTCTGGCCTTGGCATCCTTCTTTGCCATGAGGTATCGGATGGCGGTATGATCGGTATACAAGGTCACTCTAGATCCAATAATGTATGATCTGAACTTATCTAGGGCGAAGACTACGGCTAGCATCTCTTTCTCTGTGACTGTATAGTTCCGTTGCACGGAATCCAATGTGCGGCTAGCGTAGTGAATAGCAAATGGAACTCCATCCCTCCCCTGTCCTAGCACAGCCCCTACGACAAAATCGGAGGCGTTCGTCATGATCTCGAATGGGAGAGACCAATCTGGTGGCTGGAGGACATGAGCCTCAACAATACAATGCTTGAGAGTCTCAAACAACGAAAGACACTTGTCATCGACAAGGAACTCGGTGTCTTTTGTCAGCAAGTCAGTCAACGGCCGGGCAACCCTACTGAAATCACGAATGAATCGCCGGTAGAAACCGACGTGCCCCAGGAAAGACCGTAACTGTCGCAAGTTGGACGGTGGTGTGAGTTTTCTAATGACATCAACCTTGGCCGGATCAACCTCCATGCCCCTGTTGGAGATGATGTGGCCAAGCACCTTCCCTTGAGTCACCATAAAGTGACTCTTCTCCCAAGAAAGAACCAAGCGAACCTCTATGCATCGCTGAAGTACTCTGTCTAGGCAGTCAAGATAGGAGTCGAATCCGTCGCCGTAAACTGAGAAATCATCCATGAAGACCTCCAAGCACTCCCCTACCATGTCCGAAAAGATCGACAGCATGCATCTCTGAAAAGTCGCAGGGGCATTGCATAGCCCAAATGGCATGCGTCGGAAGGCGTATGTGCCGAAGGGACAAGTAAAGGTGGTCTTCTCCTGGTCCTCAGGAGCGATGGCCACCTGGTTGTAGCCCGAGTACCCATCCAGAAAACAATAATGGCTCTTCCCTGCCAGTCTCTCAATGATCTGATCAATAAAGGGCAGAGGGAAATGATCCTTCTTGGTGGCCTGGTTGAGTCTCCTGCAGTCAACACAAACCCGCCAAGAAGTGGGTACTCGTGTAGCAATCTCCTCTCCAGACTCGCTGATAACTGTAGTAATGCCTGTTTTCTTGGGCACCACATGCAAAGGACTGACCCACTTGGAGTCGGAGATGGGGTAGATAAAATCGGCGCTCCACCATTTTGATACCTCCTTCATAACAACCTCTCTCAGATTTAGGTTCAGCCGCCGCTGGAATTCACGTGACGGCTTCGCCTCATCCTCGAGATAGATATGGTGAGAGCACAGAGCCGGACTAATCCCCTGGAGATCTGCTACACTCCATCCTTTCGCCTTGCGGTTCTTTTCAAGAACCCCCATCAAACGGGATTCCTGCTCTCCATTCAAATCGGCTGAGATAATAACTGGGTACATCTCATGCTCACCTGCAAGGAATCTATACTTCAACGACGCAGGAAGTGGCTTCAGCTCTGGACAACTGGGTGCTGGCAAATCTGGCTTCGAAAGAAGTCGCGTGTATGCTGCCAAATCTACCCGGGATAATGAGAACGTACTCTCGCAAACTGGATCTGAAGAAGGCTGCTCAACTGAACTGTCTCTGATCTGCTCGGCATCTACCTCCTCCCTATCTGCAGGCTCAGTGGAAGTCAGGTCTGGCATGTAATCATCACAATCTGCCCAATCAGACTTTGACTCTGAGGGATCTGTGTCATCCAAGGTGGCATCAGTACCACCATCATCACAAAAATCTGTGTCGCGGTCGAGAACCGGCTCTGCTGCCTCTGAAGTATCCTGGACCAGGAATGTGCTCTCCAAGCTCTCCTCTGCTATCATCTCTGCATCAGCGGTGTCTGAAAATGAGAGGATGGCCTGTGCTGCTGGGTCTGCCCAAACTGCCTCATCGTCTGTGATCACAAAGTCACAGTCCTGGTGGATGTCTAGCCTGGCATCTGTCAGCTGCTCTGTATCTGAGGTGGTCTCTGAGCATGATCTCTCTCTGACTCGGCTGTCCTCGACCGTCTCTATTTGTACACTTTCGCCCTCGACGCGAAAGTATACCTTCCCGCTATCATGGCCAGTCACCGCCTTGGCTGTGGCCAAGAACGACCGACCGAGAATGATGAGGGTATCGGTCACTGAATCAGGGATCTCCATGTCCAACACTACGAAGTCCACGGGGAATTGCAGGCCCTGAATCGTGACGACAACATCTCGCAACAACCCCTTCGGACTCTTGACAGATCTATCAGCAAACTGAAGGACTGTCCTGCTCTGTATAAGAGTGCCCAACTCGAAGCGGTCGAGAAGGGCTGCTGGAAGGAGGTTGATCGACGATCCGCTATCTAATAGAGTACGATCGAACCTCTGCTCACTGATATGGCATCTGACATAAGGGGCTCCTGAATCTGGCCTCTTGGCCGGCAGACGGTTCTGGATCGTGAAATACGTGGCTTTCGTCAGCACATGGATCTCTGAGTGGTGGTTCCTCCTCTTCCTCCTGACTGTGGTTCTGTCTCTAAGGGAACACTGAAGAAGGGGAATGTGCTGCAAAGCCTCCTGAAGAGTCAGCTGTATGTGAAATCGATCTATCATCTGTTGGCTGAACTCTTCCTGATCTCTCTTTTTTGGATTTTCTTTTTTCTTCCCCTTTCCCATCTGAAGGGCTCTAGGGAAGGGGATCACAGGGTCCTTCTCAGATGAAGGACTAGGAAAGGGTCTAGGCGGTTCGACGACCGGATCCACACATACATCATGCACCACAGTGGGACTAGAAGAAAACAAACCCTTTCCTTTATTCACAGAAATATTCCGAGATATAGGTGCAGAAGAAGGAAAAACTACATGTCTCTCAGAAGTATGGGTGGCCTCAGTACCACCATCGACTGGATCAGCTGGAAGACTCGCAGCCTCAGTACCGCGTTCTGGCTCGGCATAGTGGGTGGCCTCAGTACCACCTCCTCGAACTGGTGAAATGGCGGCCTCAGCACCGCCTGTGGAGTCAGCATCCTTGGTGGCATCAGCACCACCATCATCATCTCTGGCGGCCTCAGTACCACTCTCCTCCTCCTCGTCGGGCACTCTGGGTGGATCCTCATGATGTGGCTCAGACGAGGCGCCGCCTGCTGACATCCTACCGCTCCTAAGTGTGACAAAATCAGTATCAAACAGATATCCAGTCATATCACCAAATGCATCACTAGGAGTGGTATACTCAGTACAAGCTACCTGCTCAGATTTCCGCTTTAGGCTGTTGGGGTTCGGCTCAATCTGGGTAGGGATGGCGGCCTTCCCTCTCACGATGTCCCGCATCTCCTGGCGGAACTCGTCCATCTCCCGTCGAAAAGTAGCCTGCTGGTCTGTGAGAATGCGGGCTATGTCATCCAAGACGGGGCTCTCATGGGAGCCCGACGGGTAGCCTCTCTGGTAGTGAGGTTGCTGGATCTGCTGCTGTGGCTGAGAGGGGTAAGGGTGATTCTGCAGCTGCTGCTGGTGAGGCCGCTCACGCCTCAACGACTGTCCCTACTGATAGGGACGAGGACCATAGGACGACTGCTGCTGCTGTGGTGGTGGGTACACTGGGGGCTGTTGCTGCGGCTGGTGCTCTCTCTGATGGCTGTACTGGCCACCCTGTCCTGACGGCTGCTGTTGGGACTGGGTACCTCCGGTCCCACACCGGAATCCGTGATGGTCTCGTCGGATACCGGGTTGAGGACGGTCATACCAAATCCCGTTGACATCCATCAACGGCTCTATGTCGTACTGGGGTGGCGAGAGCACTGCCAGAGGCTGATCCGGTTGGTATACCACCATCTGTAAGTCTGGAGATGGTGGTGACTGGTAGGTGGGCCGCGGCTGCTGGTACGGCTCCGCCTGTACAAGGTGAACCTGTCTAGGCTGCTGGTGTGAGCTGGAGCGCTGGGACGAGCTGCTGCTGCTGCCATGATCGCCTCGCGACTGAAGACGAGGCTGGGAAGCCGTCTGTGCCTCCTGGAGACACATGAGCTGGGTCTTCATGTCGCTCAGAGTCTGTGCCATCTGCTCCATCTGAGTGATGCCCTGGCACTGCTTCTTCTCAATCAGCTCCATCCGATCCAGCTTCTTGTTAATGATACCCATGTTTGCAGCTGATGACTCTGCCTGTGCTGCTGCTATGCAGACGAACTGGAAGGACCGGCGTCGACCCGTGCTATCCTCTAGTACTGCATGGGTCCTGGCTGCTGGGGTCTGCCCTGAGTGTACAACCGGGTCTGGGATATCACCATGTAGTTCTCGACCATCTCCTCGTAGATGGTCCAGACCTGGTCGTGATCCTTGGCGAAGTAAGACCAGCCATAAGAAGCGTTCACCAAGCCCTGAAGCTCTGGTGTCAGCCCGCTGAAAAAGCTCTGCACGAGGTTCAGCTTGGAAATGTCGTGGTGCGGGCATCTATCAGTCAGCTCTCTGAACCTCTCCCATGCCTCATGAAACTGCTCGTTGGGGAGCATGGAGAAGTTGCTGATCAGGGCTCTCGCAGCATTGGTCCGCCCGAGTGGATAGTACTTGTGCAAGTACTCGGCACGGAGCTGCTCCCAAGTGTAGACGAACTTCCCCAGATGTTTCAGCCACGTGGCTGCTCTGTCTGCCAAAGAGAAGGGGAAGGCAATCATCCTGATGGTATCCTGGTCCACCTGACGATCGTGGACAGTACTGCAAATCATCTCAAACTCCTGTAGGTGGAGATGAGGCTCCTCAGTGGCCAACCCATGAAACCGGGGTAGGAGCTGCAAAGTGTTCGGGGGGAACTTGAAGTCCCCCACGATGGCTGGTAGCACCACCCAACGGTGCGTCAAAGTCGATCCGGGATTGTGGTTCTCTCGCATTGTTCTCGGTGGTTCTGCTCCTCCTGCTGCGGCTGCTACGGTGGCTGCCGCATTGTCAGGTCCTCCTCCGCGGTTCTCGCGGTCGACTCTCAACTGCTCAAGCTCTCGCCTCATCTCGATCATAAACGCTCCCTGATCCCTCAACTGCTGCTGAACTGAATCAAGTGAGGCGATCAGGGTGGAGTTGATCGCACCCTGGTCCAAGACAAATGTCTGATCTCCTCGTGGACCTCCAGTGCGGTCATCTGAACTGCCGACCATAGTCTCTGAAAAGTCAAAACAACCAAACTCAGGTGCCAATAAATCATCTGTCTGTCTCTCCTCTGGCACTGGTATCTCGGTATCAGAAGAAGAAGGGTGGTCGAGGGGGAACAGGGCGGAGTCATACTCGGCTTCGGAGAGCGGGTCTGAGCTCCCACGAACCGACCTAGATGAATGGGCCGGAGTGCTAAAAAGCGGTGCAGCCAGAGGCTGCCTAAGAGACCTCCTGCCCATCATCGTGATCTGGCGAGTAAGGCGGATGAGATCTGGAAAAACTATGATTGCAAGCAAACCCCTAGTTCACAAACGCAACACGAGCTAAAGACCGTGAAGGTTCGGTCAATTTATCTTGTCAATTTTATTTTGGTGAACAATCAAAATATCAGAGCGATTCCGTGACCTGTTGGGATACCCGATACTCTCCCAACCGACTGTCCCGCACAGAAGAGTCGGTAATCAGTCGAGAATAGTACCGGAGGGTTCTACCTAGTGTTCGGGTCACTCTCTCGCACAATCAAACCAAGCAATGAGGGGGTTGCTCTCCCCAAGACAAATTTTTAAGTCAAGTGTCTTTTAGGGTCAATAGTTTTAACAGTCCCAATTTTATTTTTTTTCTTTTTTAGATATTTTTAATACAAGCAAAAATTCCTAACGAATTTCCAAAACAGGGGGGAGAAGACGAAAAAGCCGATGCGTGATAAATCAATGATGCATGCAAAGTCAGAAAGGCGTACCTGTCTCCAGCGCTCTACATGCAATATGATCCGCGCAGAATTGAAAGACAGAAAATAAACTACCTATATGGTGCATCAGGAAAAACCGAGTCCTAAGCAGGCAACTTCTACTCGAAAGAACCGTCTAGCTGGTCACTAGCCTTCGATCCAGAGAGTCCGATCTAGACCCACCCCTCCTCTTCTCGACAGGTCGAGTTTAGGAGTAGCGCTTGACGGGGCAGGCTCGCGGCGCGTAGGCTCGAAGGAAAATGAATCAGCTATTTTTATTAATGTTTTATTAGTAGGTCCAATTAACGAACTATAGGTGCAGGCAGATAATTAAGTGTGTGGATCCTACTCAGTACGACACAATCAACCAGAAATTCCTAAGGCTAGGGGCTCGAGAAAAACCATGTAAAACCGTAAAAGGAAGCGAAAAATCAAAAAGCCATGAAAAAGTTGCAAAAAGTCTAAGGGTCCCCCAAGCACACCGGTGCTCGGCGAAACAGACCCGAGAAAAGTCCAAGTCCTGTTGAGTGTCCCTGTATTATTACAATTAAAATAAAATGTGCTGAAAGAAACCTAAGCTACTCTACACTAAGCTGCTCCTCACGCTCTCCTGCGGCTCCGTGTAGAAGGGAGCCGCCTCCGAATCCCGCGGTTGCGTCGGCTACTCCAGAGTCGCCGCCTCAGTCCTTGGACCCTCGCAAGAAACAAACAAAGTGTTATCAACCAAATTATTATATAAACAATGTCAGAAATATATATATGCAAGAATCTATACAAAAAGCCGCGAAAAGAAAGCCGCGAGAAAAATCGAAAACTGACTGCTAAGCCGTGCTCCCCGGCAACGGCGCCATTCTGATGACCACAAAATTCCCAAGCAACTAGGGTAGAGAAATATAAACAAAGGTCGTTGCGACCTTAGTCGCTCGAGAAATCCGAATCAACAAGAAAGTGAAGTTCAGACCACCAAAATCAGACAAAAATCAAGGAAATACGATAGCGGTCCTGGCTATTAGATTAGCCTGGTATAGCGACCAGGGTCGGACTCAGGGAGCACGTGATGGCCTTGCGGCCTACGAAGTAGTCTAAAGAATAAATAAAATAAAAGACAAGTGTATTTTTGGTGGATTTTTAATTTTTATATTTTTTTTGGATTTTTGATTAATGAGAAAAATAAAGAAACCAATAAAACAAGCAACTTCAACAAATTATTAAGGCACTCAAAAAACACTCAAAAATTCAAATAAAAATGTTTTTATGTATTTTATGTTTTTACTGTTTTTGGGTAATTTTTGGTATTTTTCTGATTTTTATTTAATTTTCTAAAAATAAAACAAGGCAAGAAAACAAAAACAATGTCCAGCCAAGCTTGAGGGACTTAGATAAAATATCTAAAAATCCCTAAAAAGCCTGGAGGTAATTTTCCTGTAAAGAAGAGAATTCAAGGAAAATCCAGCCATTGGAATTATTGTTTTTGGATTTTTAAATTAATTATTAGATTTTTTATAGAGTTTTTAGTGTTTTTCAATTTTTATGAGTTTTATATAATGCAAAATGACCAAAATTGGTCAGAAAATCAAATAAGGCAAAATACACACTAACTAATTTTTTTTATAATTTTTAGAGATATTTAATATTTGTTGTGAATTTTTAAGTCAGACAGTAAAGAAAATGCGTGTTTTTGAATTTTTAAAAATAGTAAATAAAATCAAAAATGTCCCCAAAAATTCTAGAAAATTTTACAACATGGCAGGAGCCGTGTTTCCAATTTTCATTGAATTTGGAGTTAGTTTGATATTTTATTAAAAATCAAAACCAAGGTACAATGCATAGGGACCTATACGCTATTAGTGAAAGTTCCAGGGGGTCCGGTGCAAAATTTCCATGGTTGCACGCGTGAGGTGCGTGACCTGGGCACACAGGGACCTAATTGCAAATAAACTAAAGTCCTTAGACTATTTAATAACAGGTATTAAAAGTCCGAGGGCCTTAGTGTAAAATACCCAAAATATACGCGCATGCACAAATAAACCATGCACATGGGTATATATGCAATTAACTAAAAAGTTTCATTCATTCATTAACACCCTAGAAACACAAGGCTAAACATGCAAATAACTCAAATAAACACGTGTCGACGCACGTGATCCACTACACACAGGGGCATACATGTAAATAAAATAAGTACGAGGTCCTAGATGCAAAAGTACCAAAATAAAAACAACTGACAACTATATTTACAAGACTAAACACGAAATAAAGCAAACATGGGGGCCTAAGAGCAATTACCCCTTTATTAATGCGAGGGATGGATGGCTGCCACGTGGTGGATTGGACGGTGGATGGAAGGGTGGCGCCTCAGCAAGGAACCCTCGGTGCTGATCGACGGCTGCGACTTCGCCACGTGGTAGATCGGACGACAGGGAAGGCGCTGTGGCTGAGCCTCGCTGAGCCAACGGTCCCGATCAACCCTCCAAGGATCGACGGTGGTGGCTGCTCCTCAAATGGACGGTGGAGATCAGAACTAGAGCTGGAGGTGCATCGGACGACATGGAAGGATGGAGGACGAACTGGGTTCCGACGAACTTCGTCGGGCTCATGCAGGCGCTGAACTCCTCCTCGAAGGCCTCTGATGATCGGAGAAGGAGCGTGGAGGCCTTCCGCGTCTACTGGTGTCCTCCGATGGCTCGATGGAGCTCTGGGGAGCTCAGGCGAGTCCGGCGGAGGTCAAGCTCGTGCACCTAGAAGTGAGTATTCATATTTCTTTACTTTCTCATCCCCATGGAGTATAAATTGGGGGCATGGGGTGCATATCAGGATCATCCCAATAAAAGCTATCCTAGCACAAGAAAGAAATAAGAGATAGAGAGAGAGGATGAAGAAACAAGGTTCGTGGTTGTCGCGGAGTTTAGAGGGAGTAACCTTTAGAGCAGTTCTTCTCCAGCATTCTTCCCTACAGTTTGACGGCGGATTTACCATTGGGTAATATTTCTCCTCTCTACTATTCTCCATTGTTTGGTCATTTGTAGCATCGTATTGAGGATCAGCCTTTTGTAAGCCCCTCATGGGAGATTACTTTGATTATATTGCTTGGTTTGGGTTGCGATCAACCCTGTGATTTTCCCCCTCACATTGAGAGTTTTTCACAGTTAAATTCCCCATACGTATGTAGTTGATTTTTTCTGTGGTTGAGATGTTTTGCTCGTACATGCAGTGATATATCATGCAGGATCTGGTTATCAACTTTGATAATTTTCTGCAATTCGATCTATAAAGGGATATGTTCCCAACACATGTCAGGTTAACATCAAGGTATTGGCTGCTACAAGAACTCGGCGGCCTCAGTATATCAACATTTAACCTTGGTACTTGATCATGTAGAATTCCCTTTGGCATGTAGCTCCTATGTGGATGTCGTATCCATTACAATGATACTTGTTTCTTGAAAGAATCTGATCTAATCTTTCCTCTTTACTCATTTCCGTACACCAGAAAGTGCTTCTTCACATCTTTCAGTGAAAACAATCGATTTTCTTGGATTAAAGTATTTTGATTTGTTGAGAGTCATTTTAATTCTAATAAGGTGGGTTGAGTGGATCATTTGTTGTATTCTTGCCTTAGATCATGAATATATGGCTCACCAATTTTTGAATCTAAATCTAACTGAGAAATAGGATGTCAAAATGGAAGTCCTTTATAAGATATCGAGTAATTATCATTTCACTTTTATCGAATGTTATTAAATCATTTTTTAATAGATGCAACAACACATAGCTTTTATGTGAGAATAATGTGGCAAGAACATTCATTATGTTAATGTATAGATATTGCCTTTTTTTCATGTTGATCTTCTCTAATTCCATTTACTTAATGTGACCACTAATTATTGTGGATATGGTGATGCCGCATCATTTGCATATTTGCAGTGATGTCCTCCTAAAGGATATGTCCTTGAAGATACGACTCGATGCATATCTTCTAATACTTGTAGTTGTGCTTGTTCATCTTCTTAATGGAGTTAATCAAGACGAAAACATTCACCATTTTGATGAAAATGACCATCTCTAACTTCATCATAAAGAATTAGTCCATAATCGAAAAGTTTTACAGTTGCAGATTGTACGCAAGGAGAACCTCCCTTTCAAAGATTTCAAAAATGATCCAATAAGAAAATGGAAAGTCCCCTTACTAACTAACTTCCACTGAATACAACAATATTTTTCTAGATAATACAAAAATAATTTTATTAAAAAGATGTACCTCGAGAAATTAACTTTGATACTATTTGCAGAATATTGACTCGAAAAAATTATGTACCACTACATCAATGTATAAGCCACTTGCTTAAAATATCATTGGCTTCTCATTTTGTCTCTCTCATTCCCATTGCATCACTTATCTCACCTCTTTGTCAAGCACTATGACTCACTTGACACACCATAATTAATCCACTCTCTTGTATTGCACATAATGGATTTCTAAGGGTATCTATACTTGTGCCACAAAGACATAATTATTGGCCTTGAGTTCTCGTGAAGGAAATATGTCTCTAGAAAATTGGAACTTTATCCGCTCAATTGAATTATGGAGAATTAGAGTTTCGTCTATTCAAGAAAATTCCAGAGAAATGAAATTTCGTCCACGCAAGAAATTCATTAGAAGTTATTAGTGACTCTTTTTTCAATTTAAACGAGTTAAGGGATATGCTCGATAGCTCCAGTTTAGATTAAGTTCTTAAAAGTGAGACTTTTTACAAATTCTGTAAAAAATTTAATAAATCAATATTAACCTTGAATATCATGTATAAGAGTTCATAAGATTATATTCTACATCTACTTTCGACATATGTTTAAATGGCATAGTTTCAAAATATATGTATGTTTTTTTGGCACATAGCAGAAGCAAAACATTGTTTAGGCATGCAAATAAGTAAGCATGAAGTTGCCACGAGAGGATCGTTTGTAGTACAACAGACTTTGTAGTAAAATTGTGGATCATTGGGGCCGCTCGATCGAGATCGAGCGGTTCACATGAATTCACACTTTTTGTGAGCTCGTACCGTGCGAACATTTGATCAAGATCGATCAGCTCGAGCAGTTACTGTAGAGTCTACAGTATTGTAGACGATCCAACTTCTGAAGCATCCAATGGATATGAGTTACAAAGTTCATCCTTGATGAGACTATGTCCTTGGTGGCATCACGAATCTCTCTCATATGGTAGTAGAATAGTAATGCCATGGAGAAGAGCATCCTCTTTTGTAGAGAGGATTACCTCTTATGTGGTGTAATCCTCCATAAATTTTTTTTTGTGATTTTTTGATTCCAAAAAACCTAACCTTATAGATTGAATCTTAGATTAATGCTCTACATGTCCTCCAAATTTCACTCAAATCAAAACTTATTTACTATTTTATCTTAATAGTCAACATTCGGTCAAGATCTAAGGAACTTAAATTCCATTTAAAAAGATCCAAATCTTAAATCATTAGAATAAAATGAAAAATAAGTTCAGATTTCAGTGAAATTTCGTGGATATGTAAGCATTAATCTAAGATTCAATCTATAATGTTAGATTTTGGAATCAAAGTCACAGAAGAAATTATGGAGGATTGCAACACCTTTGTCGTAATCCTCTTTACAGTAGAGGATCCACTTTAGTGCGGTGGATGATCCATAACCCTAGTAATAAGAGGATTTCTATAGTACATTCATGCATATGGATCACCCTAAATAGGTGGATAAACAAATCTCCGTACATATAAGATCCAATATTTTTTCGATAAGTAGAAGATCCAATAATTTGATCTCCTTTCAAAGGCATTTTGTCCGAGCATGCACATGGTAGGGGTGTCCACGAGGCGAATATCCGATACATTTGATTGTGACATGTCTCGAACCATTGTTATTGGTTCATGGGTTGACCCGCCCCTTTCCACCAGGTACTCGATCATAAGGGTTAACCGGTTAATGCCAACAAGTAATGGGTACACGCAAGTGCCCGTGGAAGTACCACTCATAAAGGTTTGCTACTTTTTATCTGAAATATTTTAATCTGGATGCATACTTCAACGGGTAATATGCATGTCATGTACAATGCATTTAGCTTTTTTGAGAAAATCATCTAATGCGCTCTCTTTTTTATCGAAATCTAAAATGGAAATTGAACATTATAAATTTGAAAATTGTATTTTGTTCCTGGCCTCGATTATTGATTTCGCCATAGGATTTGTAAAGTTTGACTTTATAAGTTCTTTCCGTGACAACTCACATCCAAAAAAATAATTCAACCAGCGTACTATTCCTCCAAACATGATAATGCTTTTAATTAGAGAAGTAAATGATGCACATGTTATTCCTCCAAACATGATAATACTTTCAATTAGAGAAGCAAATGATACCCATTTGTAGATATGCAAATGTCAAATTCTATCCAGTAACAAAAATTTCAAATCTAATTTCCACTAGGCTTTTCTGAGCGAAGGGCACGAGGAGGAATGCATCTAGTGGTGTCAGGGTAGAGGAGGGTGTGTGAGATTGTTGTCAAAGAGGAGAGCATTGTTGGAGGAGGAGAGCATGTAGGATTCTTAGGAATAAGAGGGTACGTGGGGTGTCAAAGGTGATTTTGTTTAGGCACGTGAGGTGGCAGGGAGACTGTGATAACTAGGAAAGTTCGAGGGTCGTACAGTTTCACAAGGTGAAACCGTAATCAATGTGTTGAACCCTCAATAAACCACAATATATCAAGTAATGAAATCAAATGTGTGGATTTAAATTTTATTATAACTATACAACAAAGATGTGTATAGGTGCAAGTATCTCTAGAGGTCGAACACATGGAGAAAACTAAATAGATCGGGCACGTGAATGCACAAAAATGTGATTCTGATTCTTTGTCTATATGTTTTTGTGGGTTTATAACTTTGTATTTTTTATTTTGTTTTCATTTTATATTTTTATACTTTGTTTTAAATTTTATATTTTTATATATTTTATATATTTTTATATTTTTTCTTTTAAATATATAAAACAAGTAATATAAGGTTATATATATAATGTGAGCTAATATAATTATAAACACTACTAAAAAGTGTCAAAATCAAGAAAATAATTTTTTTGTTTTTAAATATTTTCTTACTATTTTATAATTTTTTAAAGAATTTTTCTAATATTTATAGATTTTAAATTCCAATATAAGCCAAATCAGAGATAAATTAAATAGTCAAAATTGAAATAGAATTTAAAAATAGAAAATAAGTCCAAAAATTTCCAAATCAATTTTATTATATAGATAACAATATATAGAAAATTATAAAATAGAAAAAATATATTTTTGGAATTTTTAGGAATTTTATATATTTTTGTCAAGATTTTTGGGACTGTTTAATTCTTGGAGTTTTCTTTTTCTACTTTTAGTTTTTCAATTTATGGAGTTGCAAAATAAATAAACAAATATAAATAATATTTTTTTGGAAATTTTAAAAAATATTTTATAATTTTTTGGTATTTTATACCATAGACAGGAAATTTTTGTGTTCTTTTTTATTTTTAATAAATAATAGAAAGGTCCCAAATTTCAAAATAAAATATGGATTGGAAGTATAATGCAATAGGAACCTAAGCCTATTTTTAGGGATTGTTTTGAGCGTTGTAGCTATTTTAATAAATTAAACAAACTCATAAAAAAGCAAGGCCTGGTAGGGGTATGTGTTTAATTAAAATAAAGTTCGAGGACCATGATGTAATTTTCCAAAAATATATAATGTGAATAAAATGATCATGTACCAAAACAAAATATACAAAAGTTCAGGGGCTTGCCTACAAAATGTCCATATCACGTAGGCGGCCAGCCACGTGAGGTAAGATGGTGAGGACTAAATAGTAAATACAAAAAGTATAAGGGGGTTTATGCAAATATTACAAAATAATTAAAACAATCGACGAAAGTTTTAGTACTAATTATTAATTACAAAATTTACTTGGGTCAAAGGCGCAAAATACCCAAAGCTTAAGCAGAGGATGGCTAGATTCTCTTCACTTGCCATGTGGCCTGCTCTCGCGTGACAATACCGCTTCGACGATTGATGGTCGAGATCATATCTTCGGGGAAGATCCACGGTGCGGGCACATCGTCATCCAACGACCCGGGTGCAAACTGGAATGAGGCCTCGATCCGACGTTGGAGGGTTAAGAGGGAAGTATAGGGAGGAAGCTTTGGTGAGGAGAGCTTCCTCTGGGAAAATCTCCCTCCTCCATCGTGCTTTAATGTGCCAAAATGGCTCAACCTCTTCCTGCAGGTCTTCTCTATTTACTGGTATCTTCAAAACGCTCCAGCGATGGTCGAAGGGATCACACAAGGTCGGCGGAGCTATGACGCTCCAGGAACCTTAGTCAGACCACCAAAAATGCTCCATCTGCAAATGAAGCTCCGAGACCTGCAAAAAATAGGTTAAAGGGTCGAGGGCAAAATGACTTGACCCTTCAGGTGATGAAGTGAGGCTTAGGTGGCCCGGGCGGAGGCGCTCCAGTGAAGGCAGAGGAAGAAGTGACAGGGTCTCGATCTAGGTGGATTCGAGGTTATTTGGAGGTGGATGAAGATGGAGAAGGCACTAGGGATGGGAATGGAGGTAGTTTGGCGCGTCGGAAACAAGTGGTTCATAGAGGAGGAGTTTGTCGGAGCTGGGCGCCGATGAACTACGACAGGGGTCTTACGGCTAAAACACACAATTAAAAGATGATCCGAAAGCATAAAATGCACCTAGGATTAAAACTAAGCTAAATACGAGAAAACATGTACCTCAATGGACGGAAGCCACGAAGCAAAACCTCAACGCAGGGATGCGATGAAGGTGGTGGAACGTCGCCTTGCCCTCGCATGGCTTCGCTGGAATTGGTTGGAGAAGGCCCTGTTACTAACTCCAATCCAGAGCACAAGAAAGGGAGGCCAAAGCTTGGTAAAAGGGATTCAAAATGGGAAGAGGATCTCAGAGGTGGTTATTTACAAGTTGACTGAAGAGGGTCCGAGATTGAGGTGGTGGCAACGATGCAGTGGTCCTTAGTCCAAGGAAAGATCTAGGTGTGCAAGAGGTAGGATCGAGGAGAAGATTTGGTGAAGGACCAACACGAGATGGCTCTTAGATCCTGGGGGAAAAAGTCAAGAAAGTTTGTCAGAGGTTAGGTTCTGACAAACTGGGAGCCTCGATCAGAGAGTTGACCGAGGTCAACTGGCAGAGTAGTCTGGTTTATTTATCTATGTGGACCAACCGGAAAAAAAAACCCAGCCAAAATTAATTAGAAAATTGATAAAAAAATAATAAATGGTTTGTTAAAATAAATTTAAAAATGTTTATTATTTTTCATAGAATTTTATAATTATTCTTATTTATTTTTTAGGGTTTTTATTTACAAGTTATTTTTAGGACTCCTTTATAGGTATATTTATCTATAATTTTATTTTATTTTGTATTTTCGATTTTATTAATTTATGTTCTTATTTTATAAAATTATAACTTATTTTTATATACATAAATATATTTTAATTATATTTTTATGATATAATATATACACTTAAATAAATAGGTGTATTTATTGTATAGGTTTATATACTGGATATTCATCTATGTATTATAGATACATATTTTATTTTAATGTTTTATTTATGTTTTTATTTTAGTTTTAATATGTACATAAATTATAAATAATATTTACAAAATTATAAAAATATAAAATAATAAAAATAGTAAAGGATAAATAAAATGAATATTTTTTTCGGGTACATTATACCATAGAGATTCAAAACACAACTTTCACACCTTAACTTCAAAAAATATGAAACCACCTTCATTAAATAAATTACTAAAAGTTTTTTAGAGGAAAGAGGATGAAATCCTGAGTTGGGACTCACCGCCCAAAAATATTTAATTTATAGAAAGATAAAAGATATATATATATATATATATATATATAGGGTCATATGTGGCTGCCCCCTAGGGGCAGCCAACATGGCTGCCCCCGCCTTACTTGGGCAAAAATTTTTTTTTTGAAAAATAACACCATTTACATTCATCCCTATATCCCTCCTATATACCATTCGAATTTCGTCAGAAACAGAGACTCCTACGGCCTCCATCCGGACAATAATTTTTTAACGGTAACAGGATTTTTTTAAATCGATACCATCGAGATGGAGGCCGTAGGAGTCTCTGTTTCTGACGAAATTCGAATGGGATGTAGGAGGGATATATGGATGAATATACATGGTTTTATTTTTCAAAAAAAATAAAAAAACGCCGAAAAATGGGGCAGGGGCAGCCATGTTGGCTGCCCCCAGGGGGCAGCCCCATTTTTTCCATATATATATATATATTACCTTGTGGATCAGAATCAATAAAGAAAAAGACACGAAGCGATTGCATTTTCAGAATATAACCTCTGGTTCTTAAAAATCAGATCATTTCTTCCTCCCCATATGGCCCAAGGAGCCGCAAATGGCAAAGAACAGTCATCCGTCGAGTTCATCCCCACCGACCTAATTTGTGCCACCTTGTAGTAACCAAGTCGTACCAATCTCCTTCCAAACCTGCTCAGCCGAAGGACATGTAAAAAACAAATGTTCTGCATCGACCGTATGTGCACCACATCTACCACACTGGGTATCCGGAATGCCAAACAGATTGTCCCTTCTTGCTTTGTCCCAAATCCTTCCCCTTCAGAGGTACCATAGAAAAAACTTCACTCTATAAGGGATCTTGCTTGCCCAGATAATCTTCATATCCTTCTTCAGGTTGGGTTCCAATTCCTCCCTTCTCCCTCTGAACACCTTGTATGTTTTTTTCACCAAGAATCTCTCCCTCTCCCAAACAAAATGATCCTATCCCTGTGATATGTACTCATGGGTGGCAACCCAAATAGCATTCTGTCCAACTCCTCCCTTCTTCATCAAGAAAGGTTGTGCATGAAGTAAGGAACCCACGAACTAGAAACACCGACTTCAGCCATGAAACACCCTCTTCTTGCTGCCAAAGCAAAGAGTCTTGGGAATCTATTGCATAGAACTCCTTCACCTATCCAGTTGCCATGCCAAAAACGAAGGGCCTCCCCGGTCCCCAACCTTGGCATAATTCTCGACCTCAGCTGTGGCAATATATCACAAACTCCACTCTAAAGAGAAGACTCGAAACACACTCTATCAGCTTCTAGGGAGCCATTGACGCCATAAATATTTCGTACGAGCTGGATAGCCAATCTATTCGTGTTGCCCCCAAATCTGCACCATCCATTTAGCCAAAAGCACTTAATTCATACAAGACACATCCTGAATTTCAAGGCCTCCTTTGCTTCTTTGTCTCGTAAGATCCTCCCATCCTTCCAGATGTATGTCTGGTCTTTGTTATTTTCCATATGACTACAAGAATCTTCTTATCATTACCTCTATCTTCTTCCTCACACCAGCCACCATCAATCGGGTTGAAAAAAGAAAATAGGAATTGCCGACATCAGATGTTTTAGGAGAATCAGCTTCCCTTCTTTAGATAGAGTGACTGCCTTCCATCATGTTAGTCTCTCCTCAAATCGCCTGAGGACCATGTCCCACTCTGCTTTCCTGAGCTTGCCTGCCACTAGAGGTAGCCTTAGATAAGGGAATGGGTAGCTCACCAAGAGGGCATCCAAAAAGTACATCCCTTGTTCTACTCTCCTCCTCATTCAACCCGAACTGGATCACTACAGACTTCTCTCTATTGATCTTGAGATCCAAAATGCTGCTAAATATTTCTACCAGTTGCCTCATCCTTTTATGCATTTCTTTTGTACCACTCAGGAAAATCACCATGTCATCTGCATATTGTAGAAGAGGAACAGAGATGGACAACATACGAAACCATTCACACCACCCATCATCGACCGCTCTCCTTAACATCACTGCCAAAGCATCCGCCACCATGATGAAAAGCATTGGTGCTGACAGAATCCTTGTCTTACACCCCTTTATGGCTGAAAAAAACCACTTTTGGTCTACCATTCACAAGAATTGAGTAGGAGGAGGTAGTGTCACACCTCTTCATCTAAGCTATCCATAGGTCATTGAAGCCACGCCGTCGAAGCGACTCCCACAAGAAGCTCCAGTCCACATAGTCATAAGCTTTTTCGAAGTCAATCTTCCTAATCATACCCTTTACATTTTTCCGATGCCATTGGAGGTGAATCTCAGATGCCATAACTAGTTTGTCTGCCATATGTCTGCTAGGGTTAAAAGCAGTCTGATTCTGCAGGATTACATCATCCAGCATTCGCCCAAGTTTGCTTGCCAACACCTTGGCGACAATCAAATATATTACGTTAGACCAACGCAATCGGCCTATGGTCCTCCACCTGTATCGGGTTTACCTTTTTGGGAAGAAGGAAGAGCATCAATTGGTTAACCTTCTTGAATCCCCTATTTCCATCTCTGAATTCAGGAATTACTGCGATAATGTCTTCTCTCGGCTTGTCCCAAAATTCCCTATAAAAGAAGATTGGAAAACCATCAGATCCAGGTGCCCCGTCCACATTCAAACTCCACATAATGCTTTTGACTTCCTCCTCCATAAAAGGCACTTCAAGTCCAGTTGCCTACTCTTTTGATAACGATTTAACACCTGCACCACGCCATCCCCGCCCGTCACGTGTCCTATCCTCGACCTCTCCACGAAATATTCCCCGAGGACTCGCTCCAACATAACATCACCCACCACTCTTTCCCCACCCACATCCAGGCTATGAATAAAATTCCTCCTTCTTTTGTCGATGGCCATCGAATGAAAAAATCTAGTGTTCACGTCATCTTCGTGCAGCCACTTCTGTCTGGATCTCTGCCTCCACTCCACTTCCTCCTTCCTATCCTCCAAAAGTAGCTCTTCTAGTAGCCTTGCCCGCTCAAGCACCTCATCCTGGTCCAGACCCCTCTCATCATCCAACCCATCCAGACAGACGACACCATCTTGATCCTTACACCTCCTCTCCCTCCTTCACGTCCTCACTCTTCGGCTGAAATCGAGTTGAAAACTCCTTAGCAGCACCAATTTGGATGCCAGACGCCTGATTGTCGACCCCTCCACCTGCCAAACCCTCCACTGGGTAACCACCTCATCTTTGAACCCTTCCTCCATAAACCAAGCTATCTCAAATATGAAAAAGGATCTGGGATGCATTTGCTCCTCTAAAGACTACAAGATTAGCGTATGGTTAGAGTGTGCCCGGGGCAGCGCCCACGCCCAAGAGAGGGGAAACAATTCCACTCCCTCGGACAACAGAAGAAATCTATCCAACCTTGATCTCGATCTCGCATTCTGCCATGTGTAAGCACATCCTGCTGCATCAATATCTGTGAGTCCCAACTCAAGAACCTGAGTCCTAAAATCCTCTGAGGCAGCATCGCGTCCACCATCCCTCAAAGGTCTGTCATCAGCCTTTAGGGTCACATTTAGGTCACCTCCAATGAGACAAATGCCCTCCTCCATGCACGCTCCCACATCCGAGAGATCTACAGCCAAGGATCCCGCTGCCGGACATATAGGCCCATACACATTGGTCACTATAAAAATGGCATTATCCACCTTTCTCTTAAGACACACATATAATGAGAACACGGATCTCCTCTCTGCTAGCTTCTCAATGTCAGGCCTCCTCCAACCGATCAGGATCCCTCTCGCCGCTCCCTGAGCCTCAACCTCAACAAAATCAAACAAAGAGCCACCACCCAGATCTCGCCATGCCTCACCTCCTGCTCTGGAGACATTTGTCTCTTGTAAGAGCACAATATCTGCCTGAGCATCTCCTATTAACTTCCTGAGCTCTAGCCTTTCTTGGGATGACCCAACCCCCCTCACATTCCATGAGATTGCCTTCATTTACAAACTTATTTGGCCTTCCCTCAAGGCGGAACCACACCCAAACTTGCTGCGAAATGACTATCAAGCAAGCTAAAGAGACTTTATCTTTCAATAGGCGACGACAGTCCTTCAATCCCAGCAACAGTGCAAACCCGTTCAGACCCCCCCAGACTCAGCTCTGACCCCATCAACAATCTCCTCCTCTCCCTCTTCCTCCATCCACGAGGCTTTCATTCAAAGCACCACCCCACCCGCACCCCCCATCACCATGTGCTACTTCCCCAGCCCCCTGCATCATCTTCATTGACCCCTTTAAACACCCGCCCTCCCCTTCCATTCTGACAATCCCTCCTTCCAAAACCTCCACTACATGCAATTGCAGATACGACACCCCTCCCCCCTCCACCTGCACGGCCTCCCCCTTCCCCTCATGACAACACCCTCCCCCCACCCCATGGGAGACGCCACCTCTTGCTACATCACAAACGCCATTCCCTCCCCCTCCTCCTCCTCTAGGCGTTGGGTCCACCACCACCAGCATGGCGACCCTCTTCTCGACCTTCCCTGCATTAGCGCTCAACAACACAGCTAACCCTGCGGCCCCCATGGTGATGCCCTCATGCTGCCCCGACAAGTGTGCTGGCTCAAGAGTCGGAAGTAGACCACCCTCAATCCCATCTGCAAGCAGAAGGCCCACTACCTACTCACAACGTGCATCTTCTGCGACTTATCCACCCCTCTTAAGGACCCCCTCGCCAATAGCCCCTATGTCTAGTCTTGAGGAACCCAAACCTCCCTGGAGGGTGCCCCCCTCGCCAGCAGCCCCGGTGCCCATAGGCGAAGGATTCGGATCCCCCTGTCAGGCATCCTCCTTCCAAACCCCATAAGGTTCAAGACCTGAACCCATGCTCGAAAGCTCGCTAGAAAGGGGCCCTGCCCTTCCGCAATGAATCACACGCTGGTTTCCTTCAAAACCACCAACATGGATTGACGTTGAAAATGGCCACAGATTAAAGAGATCGATAGCAGTGCCAGCATGGCATTTGTTATGAGAAACTATCGTTGGAGAATGAAGGCCATGACTAATTTTAAAATCCACTTGTTTTACCACTTTATGCATAATCAGTTGTGGAATTCCAATCCACGTACGGGACATGGTGAAACTGCCACCGTGATTGGCTGAAGAACAACTGCCACGCATGCGCCCCCCGGAGGAACCTCGTCCCACCACTGCTGAAACACCTCCCCTTCCACACTCGACTCCGCCGATGAGATTTCCAACTGCAGCCGTTGTCCCTCCACACTTGTCGTCATCCAAACCTTTCACTTCTGCAATGCCTCTTAGCAATTGCCGGACCCGATGTATGCTCTGCCATAAGAGTGGGATCCCCTTAACTCTTATTAGATCAAGGTTCCTCTGCGGCAAGCTGCCATCGCCAGTCCACACTTTTCTCCATTGGAACAACGACCTCCTCGATTACGTTAGAGACAACAACACTTCTGCCTCACTCCGGTCAAACCCCTAGCCTGAACCTTCCAAGGTTATAATGTCGTCACATCACCTTTGAAGCCTCCCCTCAAACGAAACCCACATTCGAAGACCTCTTGAATAGGGCCCCTTTGCCTCCTCCTTTCCCCACTAGGAACAGAGGCGCTCCAGCGGAAGCCGCTTCCTTCGGCTCCGAGCAACCTCCCCCTCTACAGTTTCTTCTTCGATGCACGAAGCCCAACTGAAGCAGCGGATATCATCTCTGCACTGCCTCACCTAATGACCAACCGAGCCACAATGATAGTGTCCGCTCTCAAAAGATTTCTTAATCCTTGAGTTGGGAAGATATTCACGACAAGACCCATAATGAAGAGGCCCTCCAACCTTCCTTGGGTGAACCCACCTGCGAACCTCAGTCCACCGTCCCTCTCCCTCTCCCACACCATCCCCAATTATCCTAGCTTATTAAAGTTATATACAATTATTACACGTTATATATAATTAAAGATGATTTTGATATGTTTTAAGCTTTTATTTGAGAGATATGGGTTAGGGAAGCTGGGATTTTGGAATCTTTTCATTGTATAACTTTTACTTGTATATTATTTTTGTATGAAATTAAATTTTTATTTTTTTATATATTTTTACCAACAACTTCATGTACAAAATTTCTTTATTTGAGATATACAACGTAGAAAATAAAATAGATGCCAAATCTAATAAATGGGAGTTTTAAGGAATCGTTGGCCCTTATCTTCCCCTACTTTATTTCTTATCGATCCGGTCATCAAGATGTCTAGGTTTCGGAGTTTAGGGTCATAAAATATCATTGATATTTTATTTTTTTCTTTTATTTTCTTTATTCTATAATTTTGACATTAAAAACAATATTTTATAAAGTATTTATACAACAAGGGATGAATGTTAATTTGTGCAAATTGAGGGCATTTACATGCATTTACTAGGATTTTTAACGTCAAAATAATAGAGTAAAGATGATGAAATAGAGATTCATCAGACTGCAAGAAATTTCACATAAGACAACAGATAATTAGAATATCCATACCATATCTTTTGATTTTAAAATGCACCGACGAATATTATTTGTTGCAAAATTGACTTTTCTTCTTGAAATAGCAGTGAATATTGTTTCCTTGTTAAAGGTTCATATTAGGATGATTTAATCATTGACTTATTAATTACAAATTGTATTAATTATTGCTACATTTGACATCGATTAGACAAAAAAAGTCTACAGATAACTATTTCTATATATGATTCGTTGCTAGAATGTATCAATGAATACGATATTCATTGTAAATTTAAAGAATGAAGTAACAGATAATATTTGTTGTTATATATTTAACTACAGATGTTATAACAACGGATAAAAATTATTCATTGCCTTATGTCAATTTTGTTGTAGTAGAATAATCAAATGGATACGTATTTGGATACGTTGCATGCGAACAATGATTTTATCTGGTCACTTGCATTTGTTTTAGTCAATTAGGTAGTGGAAGCTTCTAAACGGGTACCCGTGGGTATTTGTTAATGCGAACATATTTTTTGAATGTGACACGTGTCATGATATAATGGGTAACCGAACCATCATTTTCAAACGGATGTTATTGAATTTTAGGGTCAAAATGAACGATTAAACTGGGTACCCGCCAACCTGGATATATCTAAAGACCCCTAGCATGTGGAAAGTTTGGAGTGGGTTTGATGGAGCAGCAAGATCCCCATTTTTAGGATGTCAAGCCTCCTAATGACATGGGGAAGTCGGCGGGTTTCGCAATGTATCGGATTGAGCAATCGAGTTAGGATTAAGGCACTAAAACTTTCTTTTATTGTATCTGCCAATCATCCAAACAATCGAGAAGGCATCATCTTTTCATACATACAGATAACAGAGTTATAAAATATTTAAATTTAGGGATTTTATCACTTGTGCCCCTCCGAGATATCGTAATATCAGTTATGCCCCTATCTTTTTGGTAATATCAGTTGTGCCCCTCACTTCTTGCTCCGTCATCAGTTGTGCCCTTCTGTCAGATTGACCGTCAAAAAATTAAAATAAGCATGGTTTATTCAAACCATGGTGTGGTTAAGAATGGTATTATGGTCAAAACAAAATCAGGGGCGGAGGAGCTCGAGGGAGGAGCTCGGGTCGGACCGCGACAGAAGGAGGGGGAGGTCGAGGGGAGCACGGGACGGCACGGGGAGCACGGGGCGGCGCGGGGCAGAGGGAGGGACCAGGGGGCGGCACACGGCATGGGGAGGGGGAGCACGGGGCGGCGCCGACGAGGGCTGGAGGGCGGGTGTCACCCCACCGTCGATCACCGCGTTCTTGATTTGTCGCCACCATCGAGATCCACACAACCACCACCGCCATCCATTGAATTGGTTGGTGCCCCTCAGTGGGAGGATTGCAGCGCTCTCGCCAAATCAACCGTGAACTTGTCAGAATGGCCTGGTGCAAACTACGGCATTGATTGTGACATCAAGCCATGTACTCTTGCGGATAATCTGCCTCGACCACACGGGCATTTCCATGCCATGTCTGGGTTCTTTGTGGTTTTCAATTTCTTCAACTTGAGCTCAGATGCCACACTTGATGACGTGCTACAAAAAGGCCAACAATTTTGTGGAAAAAATGGGAAGTCGCGAAGAACAGCGTCAAGCCGCAGCCGTATATTGAACAGTATTGCTTTCGAGCACCGTATGTTGCCTCTTTACTGAGAAATGGCTTACACACCAGGGATTCTGAAGTGGCTGTTGGCTCTGGGACCATTACTTGGACACTGGGAGTTGCATTACTGGAGGTTGCTCAGGCATTCTCTCGGCAAATGACTCTGGCGAACCACATGATGATTCCTGATGGCTTAAACCCCATGATTCTTGTTTTCATGCTTTTCATGTCGTTGATGCTTCTCGGTGCAGTCTTACTTGTGAGTAAGAGGCTGCGTAATGTTTTCCATGGATCATATCTACCGCTTTTTAGACGAAGCAATGGAACCGGTGGTTTCCAATATGGGGGGAGGAGGTGCGGCGTCGGGGAGGGGAGGGGGTGTGGGGCTGAGCGGCACGGGGGCGGCGGGCTGGGAGGAGGTGCGGGGAGCTCGGGCCGGAGCTGGGCGGCGTGGGGCAGGGGCGGGGGTGGAGAGGGAGGAGGAGGAGGTTGGAGGAGGAAGAGGATGGGGAAGAGGAGGAAGAGGGTGTAAAATGACCACATGACCTTTTTTAAAAAATTAATTCCGCTTATGTCCTCGAAGTTAACGTCCGTTTGCACCGTGGATGGACGGTCACTAACTCGAGGGGCGCAAGTGATAAAATAGCAAGAAGTGAAGGGCACAACTGATATTACCAAAAAGATAGGGGTATAACTGATATTGTGATATCTCGGAGGGACACAAGTGATAAAATCCCTTAAATTTAAGATATGATGTTTCTAGTAGATGCTAAGACAATAAAATGCATGGTGGGACTTACCTGGATAAATGTGGAGAAGGCATCATCTTCCAGAATTTTGGAGTATTCAATAGCCCATGCCTCATTATCTCCGAATAAATTTTTTTGTCTTTCAGCCTCGAGCATCACTGGATAACGATATATAAACCTCGGCCAAATCGATTGTACATTTCTCAACATGGACTCTATTTTTGTTTCGTTTATCCCCTGCAGAACGTAACCATGTTGATGTTACACAATTCTGTCCTTATATTCGCATTGTAATGACATCATGTGCTACAAATTTTATTTGCTTTATATATGCAGTGCGTTTCTCAAACATATATTAGATGTGAATGTGCGACGTTTGACTTCATTAAGGCAATAAAGATTATGCTATTTATTCTATGGAAATCTATATATTGATAGGGTTAACAGAGGCTAAATAAGTTTTTCAGGATTTTGATTAACCCAACTCATCCCTCTCAATGTCCTTTTTCATGGACAGTATAAGCTTTCTCTGTACTCATAGTAAAAATAAAAATGAATCAAATGGTAAATAAGCAAGTGCTACCCGAAGAATGCTGACATGTTGGGAATATCTTCCTCCTTGATACGAACCGCAAAGCTGTCATAATTGAACACATTCTCAAATGGCATTTGGACTCCATCCTGCAAAATTGGAATAATGTATTGTGATTGGGTGATTTTCAAAACATCGAAATGGGAGACAAGCGTGCTGCAAGTTGTGTTGGTAGTTTTTTTTAAATTGTAAAACTAATTCGAAATTGGAGAAAATAATGACTAGTAATATAATTGGTTCCATAACTGTAGTGAATACGCACATATGTGGCATTATTTTCCTTTTGTATGACCGCATACACTCACAATTATATCTTTACTGTTCATATGCCCGCCTCATTTTTTGTCATATATTATTTTTTTAAAAATATCACCATTTATATTCATCCATATATCTCTCCTATATATCATTCAAATTTCATCAGAAACAAAGACTCCTACGGCATCCATCCAAATAAGGTCTGCGACCGTTAAAAAAATAACATCTGGATGGAGGTTGTAGGAGTCTCTGTTTCGGACGAAATTTGAATGGCAAATAGGAGGGATATATGGTTGAATATACACGGCGGTATTTTTCCAAAAAAAATAAAACAATTTGCGAAAAATGGGGTGGGGGCAACCATGTTGGGACAAACCCATTTTTTCCATATATATATGAGTGATCCTATGAGAGCAAAAAGTTGTGAGAGCATGAGAGGGGAGATTCTGGACCACATGATTCACCTAGGAGAGAGAAAACATAATCATGTGGTCCAGAATCAATCCTCTCATGCTCTCACGGCTTTTTCCTCTCATAGGGATCACTCCTCTCTCTCTCTCTCACTCTCTCTCTCTCTCTCTCTCTATATATATATATATATATATATATATATATGGGATAAATGGGGCTGCCCCCTAGGGGGAGCTAACTTGGCTCCCCCATCCCATTTTCACCATTTTTTATTTTTTTTTGAAAATTTCTTCCATGAATATTCATCACTATATCCCTAAATTATGCTATTAAAATTTCGTGCGAAACAGAGACTCCTACGGCCTCCATCTAGACAGTCATTTTTTAACGGTAATAGGATTTTTTAAATCGACCCCATTTGGATGAAGGTCGTAGGAGTCTCTGTTTCGCACGAAACTTTAATAGCATAATATAGGGATTTAATAATGAATTTACACGGTTTTAGATTTCAAAAAAAATAAAAATATTATGTCAAAAAAGGACAGGGGGAGCTAAGTTAGCTCCCACTAGGGGGCATACACATTTTTGCCTATATATATATATATATATATATATATATATATATATATGGGAAAAAGGAGTATGCTCCTTGGGTGTAGCTAACTTATATGCTCCCACCTCTTTTCCCCTATATTTTTTTATTTTTCTGAAATGAAACCTGATGGAATTTAGATCACAATATGTCACCATGATGTCATTCAAATTTCGACTTAATTCAATACTTCTATCCCCTCCATCAAGACTGTCAAATTTTAACGGTCTCATAATTGCTGAAAATGACCCCCTTCAAATGGAGGGCATAGGAGTCTCTGTTTCTGACGAAATTTGAATGACATGTTAGAGGGATATAGTGATGATGAATATACATATTTTTTATTTTCCCAAAAAAATAAAAAATGGGAGAAAATGAGGGCAGGAGTAGCCAATTGGCTACACCCAGGGTGTAGCCTCATTTAACCCTATATATATATATATATATATATATATATATATATAGAGAGAGAGAGAGAGAGAGAGAGAGAGAGAGAGAGAGGGAGAGAGAGAGAGGATGGGGAGCTTGCACCAAGGTGCATGTAATTTTACATGCACCGGATCTTATATCTTCCACATTTTTTTATTTTTTTGAAAAATATCACCATGTATATTCATCTATATATCCATCCAATATGCCATTCGAATTTCATCATAAACAGAGACTCATATACCTTCATCTAGAACAAGTCGATTACAGCAATTCTAAGACCGTTAAAATTATATGTTCTAGATGGAGGGCATAGAAGTCTCTGTTTCTAACGAAATTCGAATGACATATTGGAGGGATATATAGATGAATATACTTGGTGATATTTTTCAAAAAAAAATCAAAAGATGTGGAAGATATAATCCCCAGTACATGTAAAATTACATGCACCTTGGTGCAAGCTCCCCATCCCCCCTCTTTCTCTCTCTCTCTCTCTCTCTCTATATATATATATATATATAATATGAGGAAATATGCAAATATTGAATATATGCATAAATGCATACATGCGTGTTTGCGTAAGTTGTATAGGTGTATGCATTAGTGCATAAGAAAAATACATGTTATGTGTGCGCCGGTGCATTTGCATACATATATGTGCATTTTCATTTGATATTGGTTATCCATGCTTCTTCTAAGTACGTGGACTGGCTCCTCTGATGTACAGCAGAGTCTACTCGATCAAGATCGAGTCGTTCACAAGAATTCCTGAGTTTTGGTGCCCTTTGCATGTGAACCACTAGATCGTGATTTAACGGCTCCGACGGTATAACAGACCTCTGTAGTATAACGGAGGATCCACTCTACAAAGTACATGCATTCATTGCATTGATATTGGTTATATTTGATACGAAGACTGGAATGAATGTAGTCTAGAAATTAGAAACATAATAGTATTACAAAAGATCGATTCTCTTAGAAGCTGCGTGACATTATGGGACATGAATCATACTCAGTGCACAGACAATGATGCGGAGCAGTAATAACGGTGCACATGCTCATACATGAGAATGGAAGGTTGAGCAGATTGCGGTGGGTCGAAGAAGTCGAAGTAGAAATGTGTGTGTTACAGAAACTATATACTTAATCGTTTGAACACGCCTCCTGATCAAAAGATACATTCGTACTCCACCAACTCCCTTGAATTCATTTCTATATAAAAAGAATCCCATCTTTACGTGGGATATTCTTCCGAATTGCTTACGTGCTCTCATTCTTTCTATTAACAATTTATAGATTTTAATCACTCTTTTGGAATCTTAGTTTTCAAGATATACGAAAGTGTTCTAAGCTCCTTTCCAACTTAGTCATTAAAAGATCTAATTTGCGATAGTAGTTTCGATACTCTGCACTTCACTCACTCTGCCATTCTTAGGGAAGTGAATTCATGTCTATAAAGCCCACGTCAACTTTAACAACACAATAATCACGCTCTTCTAGTTTATTTTTGAATAAATCGTGTAATAGATACCTGAGGTGCATGTTCCTTTCTAGTAAAGGTTAGATTCTTCCTTCAAAAAAGGGATACAACTTGTACATGGTTGTTTTTGTTATGCTTGGTTTGTAAGGAGCAAAGTGAAAAGAAAAAACTAGGTAAATCTGAGAGAATAAAGAGAAACGATTGACCAATGTTTAAGCCATGTTTATTTACCCAGAGGGATTTCCACATAAAATTCTCCTTTATTATTATATTAGATTTATTATTATATTAGATTTGTGTGCACAATTCAACCCCCTCCCATTATTGTATCAACTGATTGTTTTCATCCTCATGATCTTTTCTCCCTTACTCCCAAAGTTTACTAATGGAACTCCATTACCCCTCTCAAGTTCATCATAACACGGTGTTCCTTTAGTTTCACCCATCTGGTAAACCTCTCTTCTGTCCTTATTGAAGTGAATGCATTGAGCGATGAACCACTATCTCATTTGCTTTCAATTGCAATGAACAACAATCTCTTACTTCTTTACCCTTCTAATGATATGCAGATCAATATCTCTACCATTTTTTTCTCTTTTCAAGTGCCCAACATCGTGAAGATCCTGTTGGATTTCTTTTTTATTCAAAACCTCTCTACCTATTTAGTATGCGTGAGCGTGCATGCGAGTTTAATTTAAAATATTACTTTTCCACGCAATTTTCAATTTGCGCACAAGTACCTAATCCAATAATGATCTCGAAAATGAGACTCATTAAATCCATTTGAACAAACACCTTCCCTCTTTTGTATCCTGGTTCATATAGCCATTTTTGACATTAAACGGGCCTCCTCGGTAATGTTGGGTGCATCCAACGAGACCATAGGAACTTCTTATCACTTAATGTCTTGATGGGAGATGAACGTCTCTCTTTTGGCTCTTTGTTAATGGAAAGTTCATCTATATAAAGGACAATAGTCTTAACATTTTAAAATATAACACACAACACAACAGAGGCATTCTGTTCTCCACCCCCATCTGCTCTCCACCACTTGTGCGCTCATTGTGAATTCATGTAGGCAGATTTTGTGCTTTGTTTTTCTACAATGACGAGGGCGAACAGACGTTGATGCTGCTCTCTTGCTAGCACCGGGAGATAACATCCAGTTGGGAGGTGATTGAATTTGGGAGCCAGGCTGCCATCAAGCTTGTGCATAGGAGCGACAGAATCTGTCTTCATGACATCGTCTTTCGACGTGCCTTCATTTCCCAGGCTGAATCTTTCAAACTAATATTTCTTTGTTGTTATTTTGATCATATTTGCTTGACAATCTTAAAACACAATCTCCTTGCAAAAAGTGGTAGAAAACTATAGTATTTTTCCAACATTGTAAAGACAAATTCACAAGTTTTCTATCTATTGTTGCACTCCGTCTTTGTTAATTAAACCTTTACAAAATGGATCCTAGAGTAATGATGACTTCAGAAGACATTGCTAGTCTTAGACCAGAAAAATTTGTAGGATTATATTTATGTAGATGACAACAAAAAATGAGGTTTTGGCTAACTTTGTTAGGATTAGTCTCTGCTATAACTCCTCCCGAGGAGTCCGAAACTCCTGTCACTCCCGTTGATCATGTTAACTCTACCCTATTCTCAATAGGCTCCACTTACAATGATCCACTTTCTTCCCCTATCTTGGCTCATCCAAAAATACCTAAAGATATAGATTACCTTTGTCATGATAGAATTCTCTCTGTTTATCTGATGAGCTTTATGACATATACCATATGCACGCTACTTTCCTCAAACTTTATAAATCTTTAGATGATAAGTTTGGTATGCAAGATACAGGATTAGAACGATATATCTTTATCCAATGGCTTGACTATAAGATGGTAGAGAACAAACCTGTCTCTGCACAAGTTCTTGGATATCAAAATATATTGCTAGTGGCTATAAGCTCGAGGAAAATGTACAAGTAGCTGCTCTAATAAAAAACTCTCTTCTTTTTTGAACGATTTTTCTAAATCTCTCCGTCATAGGCAAGAGAAGATGAACATGTATCCCTTGAAAAGTCTCTTCACACTGAAAATCATCACATAGCAAAAACTCTAAATATAACCCTCATGTCAATCTGGTAGACCATGACAACACCAAAAATAAACTCCAAAAATTCCACCCCAAATACAAACAACCTTGCAAGAAAGGCAAGCAACCCAGTCAGAATAATAACACTGACTCTAGGGGTCAACGTATCTGCTACGTGTGTGACAAGTCTGGTCACTTTGCGAAGGTATGCAAGAATCACAAGGAACAAAAGAAGCAACTTCTTAAGAATGCTGAAGTTAATATGATTTTTGTGGGGCCCGGTACTTCTGAAAGGTTAGAAATTAACTATGTTATTCCCAACATTAGTTATGCCTCTCATGATAATTGTGGCTAGATTCTAGAGACATATCTTACATCTGCTATGATCGCTATTCTTTTTCCACCTATCAGGCTGATAATAGTCATGTCATCTCCTGGGGTGATATTGTCTCTGTAAAACACATTGTAAGCTTCGAATGTATGGATTTAAAGCTCACATCAGAGAAAGTCTTGAAGCTACATGATGTCTTACATGTTGCTGAATTTAAGAAGAACTTTATTAGTGAAGTCCTAGTTATGCCTTCTGGGTACTCAATATTAAGTCAGGGAAATAAAGTTGTAATCTCTCATTTTGGATCTTTCATAGGTGTCGGCTATACTTGTAATGTTCTTATCAAGCTTAGTTTTGAATCTTATAATGGTTCTTCACAAATTAATGAGAATTGCATTAAAACTCTTTCTATTATCGTGTCATCTGATCTTTGGCATGCATACTTAGGACACGTGAACAAAAATACAATGAAGCGTATGGTTCACATGGACTTAATTCTCAAAACGGACGTAAAAAATAATGAAAGATGTTAAATTTGCATGCAAAGTAAATTGCCTAAGAAACCCTTCATATCAATAGAAAGAAACTCTATACTACTTGAACTAGTCCATACTGATGTATGTGACTTAAACCATGTTCTCACTCATGATAACATGCGCTACTTTGTGACCTTTATATATGATTTTTCAAAGTATTGATATGTTTATTTGCTAAGATCTAAATATGAGCAAATAGAAAAGTTTAAAGTCTACAAGACCCAAGTAGAAAATCAAATCGATAAGAAAAAGGATTAGATCCGATAGAGGGGGTGAGTATAGTTCAAATGAGTTAAACTAATTTTGTGAGGAACATGGCCTTATACATGAAACCACTACCCCTTATAACTCCCAATCTAATGCCGTGGCTGAAAGGAAGAACATAACACTTATCGACACGGTCAATGCCATGTTAATAGAATCTGGTCTTAACAAACGATTATAGAGAGAGGCTCTTTTAATCGTAAACTATGTGCTTAACCACATCCCTTTCAACCAAATAGATAAAACTCCTTTGTGAACTTTGGTTTAATAGAAAATCGGTTCTAAAATACCTTATAGTATGGAGATACTTGATCAAAGTTAAGATTCCTAAAAATAAGAAGAGAAAGTTAGGTTCTAAGACTGTGGACTCTGTTTTCATATGATATGTAGAAAATAGTAATACCAATAGATTTCTGGTCATAAAATTTGATATCCAAGAAATCAGGGTCAACCCACTATTAGAGATTAGACCCGTAGAAGCAACATACTATGAAAGCATCTTTCCTCTCAAATCTTCTCTCCCTGTACAAGATGGTGAAGGAACTTCAAAATTTCAAAACATTGAATCCCCTCAAGATACAACACAAATTATTGAAAAGCAGAACCATTCTACGAAGAAGTGGTTGATCCTCCTAATGACCTACGTTGAGGTAAAAGGACTATAATGACTAAAAACATTGGTCATGACTTCTATACTCTCTCAGTAGAAGAAGATCCAAAGACCTATGATGAAGCTATGAAATCAATAGATCATAGTTTCTGGAAGTAAGCAATTGCTAATGCAATAGAATCTATAATGAACAACCACACTTGAATTCTGATCGATCTTCCTCCAGGGTACAAGACTATTGGATGTAAGTGGATTTTCAAAAAGAAGTTACGGGCGGATGGAGTCAAGCCATATGTGGTAGGGTGTAGGACCGGACAATACACCCTTGGAGATTCCTACTATGTGAATGTAACCCTAATCCGGGGTTTATGTGAGTTGGGTATTCTCGCTAGGGCATTCATGAAATAGATTCTCGCAAAGGCCATAATGTGCACACCGATATGAACGTCCTCGTACCCTTATCTATGTTTGTGCGATTTATTGAAATCCAAATCAAAGAGTCTGGTTCAAAACGTAGTTCACCACATCTCTCCGGCTCTAGATGAATCATTGCTAGGCAAGGTTCAAAGCCACAAGCTACCTATGCTGAAAGATATTGTTCTGTCATATTTTATTTTTAGTTAAATTTTCTTCATTATAATTCTTTAAATTTTCTTTTTATTTTTATTCTTTAAAAAGTTTTATAAAATATGTGGGGAAATGTTGGATTTCTTTAAATCCATCATTGATAGGCAAGGTTCAAAGCCACAAGCTACCTACGCTGAAAGACATAGTTCAGTCGTATTTTATTTTTAGTTAATTTTTGTTTATTATCATTCTTTAATTTTTATTTTTATTTTATTATTTAAAAATCTTTATGAAATATGTGGGGGTATATGAACGCCCTCATACCGTCATCTATGTTTGCACGATTTATTGAAATCCGAATCAGAGAGTCTGGTTCAAGACGTAGTTCACCATGTCTCTCCAGATGTAGATGAATCATTGCTAGGCAAGGTTCAAAGCCACAAGCTATCTATGCTGAAAGACATAGTTTAGTCATATTATATTTTAAGTTAATTTTTTCTTTATTATCATTCTTTAATTGTTCTTTTTCTTTTTATTCTTTAAAAAGATTTATGAAGTATGTGGGGGAATGTTGGATTTCTTTTGTATTTCAAAACCTCTCTACCTCTTTAGTACACACGAGCATGCGTGCATGTTTAATTTAAAATATTACTTTCCAAAGATTTAAGTTTATGTAATTTTTATTTTGCGCACAAGTACCTAACCCAATAATGACCTCGGAAATGAGACTCATTAAATTCATTTGAACAATCACCTTCCCTTTTTCGTATTCAGGTTCATATAACCACTTTTGCCATTAAACGAGTCTCCTCGGTAATGTTGGGTGCATCCAACTAGGGATGTCTGCGGGTCGGGTTTGGGGCGGGTATTACTATTCCCAAACCCATACCCATTAATAATATCACTACCCATACCCGCCCATTTATTAAACGGGTAATTTCTAATGAGTACCCATATACCCATCGGATACCCCTGTACCCAGTGGGTACCCATATCTTTGACATGGTAAATCTTAAGTTGTTTGTAACTGTATACAAGATTTTCACAGATAGACGGAATATAGTGAGATTGTGTAATATGGTGATTCATAAAAATGTGTAATATATAAAGGATATTAAATATTTATATATGTTAAGTGTTTAGCTCTTTTGTATTGATAGTTTTTATTTATTAAAGATGCAAAAAATTAGTTAAATAAGAAAAAAGGATGGAGAGGAGAAAATTGAGTTCGATATTTATACATGTAAATCGATACATATTAGATATGGGATATATTTGGGTCCATTTTGATTAAAATGGAACATACACGTCTATCTTTATATATATTTTTTATTCGGGTTTGGGGCGGGTTCGGGTTCGAGTACCCACAAGGCAATCCCAAACCCATACTCATACCCGCATGGGTAGTCAATTCAAAACCCAAACCCATCCAAAAGTAAATGGGACGGGTTTCGGGACCTTAAATGGGGCGGGTTCGGGTCGGGTACCCAATGGGTAGACCTAGATTGACATCCCTACATCCAACGAGATCATAGGAACTTATTATCACTTAATGTATTGATGGGAGATGAACGTCTCTCTTTTTGCTCTTTGTTAATGGGTAGTCCGTCTACATAAAGGACTGTAGTCTTAGCCTTCTAAAACACAACACACAATACAATAGAAGCATTTTGTTCTCCACTGCCATCTGCTCTCCATCACTTGTACACTCATTGTGAATTCACGTAGACGGATTTTGTGCTTTGTTTTTCTATGACGACAAGGGCCAATGGACGTTCGACGCTGCTCTCTTGCTAGCACCGGGAGACAACATCCAGTTGGGAGATGACTGAATCTGGGAGCCAGGCCATCATAAAGATCGTGCATAGGAGCGACGGAATTTGTCTTCTCGACAACGTCTTTCGACGTGCCTCCATTTCCCGGACTATAACTTTCAAACTAATATTTCTTTGTTGTTATTTTGATCATATTTGCTTGCCAATTGTAAAATACCATATCCTTGCAAACATTGCTAAAAAATTATAATATTTTTCCAACAGATCCTCTATATATTTTCCATATTATATTACCTCAAAACTCGTTTAACAAATATTTACACTGAATGATTGCCCTTAAATCATTTTTCTCTTTAATCTTTGGGCCATATTAATCATTCTTTTTCTTAAATTACTTGACTTTCCCTTTGACCTGAACCTACTGACAACAACTCATGGAATCACCTACTGTGAAAAAACACAATGCAGAATCTCCTTTTTCAAATAATAAATATACTAATCTTCATTTTAAAATTTTTATATTACTATTCAATAATATATGTCTCCTTTTTTTTTCATATTTGTGCGTACTCTAGCTCCTCGAAAAACTATTCCAAGGATAGATAAAATCTACTCTCACATCCTTTACAATGGTGATCTAAGAAAAAATATAACTCATAAATTGGAAATCTATTACACCTCCCAAGGGAAATGGTGGTGGTGATTTTCTCAGATTTCAAAGATTTAATATTTTTTCTAAAATAGCTGAGAATTTATATTTTTTCTAGCAATAATAAACTTCTCTAAACTCTAGATCAACGTGATCATTACCAACCACTTCCACAACAATGAGCATGCTCACACGATACTTCCCTCTAAACCTTTCCCCTTCCTCCAAGAATCTAGCGAAGGACTTTTATGTGTTCTAGTTTTCTTAAAAAGACTGATGCAAAAAAATCATTAATAAAATCTTTGCTATTATAATTGATTTCAATATTATTTTACTGCCCCCTAGTTTATCTTTCTAGCTTTTCTACCGAAGTGGTTGGTCTAAATTTATTGTCCCCTTAAGTGCAATACTTACCTCTTGTTTTTGTATTTTTTTAATATTTTATTTTTAACTGGATTCATCCTTTGGGTTGTTGATGCTGGTGCGTAAGCTCATGTTCGTTTGTTGTACTGTGGTTAGAGACTTTTTGGCTGTCTTTTTTTGTTTGATTTTTGGCAAATTCAGATCTCCATCTCTTGTGTTATCCCTTTTTATCTCTTGAGATTTCCGGAAACTACTCGATAAACATAGATTAGAAATCCGAAAAATGTCCCAATCTTTTTGTATTTTCTGGGCACCATTGATGTAACTGAATCTTTAGTCGAAAAAGATATGATCTTTATAAGAAATAAATCTCTTTCGATGTTATAGTAAACTTTATCCCCTCTTCTTTTTAGATGATTATATATGCTTTTAAGGTTTGTTAATAAAATATTTTAAGAGCCATAGTTTTACTGGGTACATTTTCTAGAGGCGGGGAAACCACAATGGATTCAGAAATTGGCCTTGACAATATTTGTGATGCATGTATACAAATATGTATCTGTATGTCTAGATACATATGTGTGCATATATATAAATCTTTGACTTACATATTTAAGTGTTTTTCCATTTCACTAGATTGTTTCTTTCTAATTTTGGACCCGTTTATTTCATTCAATGGAGTTGGTTTAAAATTCTTAACTTCTCGAGATTTGATGTCATTAATAGTGTATCTTATTACAAGCCATAAAATTTTCTCTTCAAAAAGTAGAAAAGTATTTGTTATTAGGTTCTGTACAAAATTATTGGTTTGTATTTAATGGAGAACCAATACTTATAATTGTAGATTAATAGTTATCTTTTATATAAATGATTTGGCTATATAATAAAGTTTATATGTTGAAGAACTAAAGAAAAAGCAATACACACACAATATTATAAATTTAAAAAATGCACATACGTATGTATAAGAATACATTTGTAACGACCCGGATCCACGTGACCAGCGGAAGCATGAATAAACGACATGCCACGTCGGATCCGAGGGTTACTCATGCATATCAATCCACAATTAATTTAAATGATCGAAAAGATAAGGAAAAAAAATATTATATCATTGAGATACTTCAAATGAATGGATAACATCACTCAATAGCTTGACATAAACAAGGATCAAGTTACATCCTCCAAAAGACGTCATTGACAACGAAAAATAATTAGAGGATCAACTCATAATGTTCCTTGGGTACATCTACGAAAGACAACAAAAGGAAAACTAACACTACCAAATGAGAAGCCAAATCCTCCACTAGCCAATCAACAGCTGCAAAGCTCTACTCCTCCGAGGAACCTGCGGCAGGGCAAAACCACAGGAGCGACAAAATGCTCGTAAGCCAAACAGCTTAGCATGCTTTAAGAAGAATCAAAAATGAGAATGGCTCAATAAATTGGAATAGAAGCATGGCGATATAGTTATATTCACATACTTATGAGGGGTTTATACATTCTCAATAATGGTGCTCTATTGTTGCACCTATACCCTTAAACTCAATCTTATCGTTAAATTGGTCCATTATTACCCTCCGCTGGCACTAGCGGTTTTCACTTGCACATTCAATCATACATTAAACACATCGTGATGACATCAGCGCTGAGTCAATAGGTGGACTTTCCACTAGGCTCTACTGAACCTGACACCCCCGGAAGGTGTTGCCCTTTAGGCCATTGATGTCCGTATCGGACCCGGTAACCGGACTCTAGAGGTGGCTCCCACCACATGGTGTAGCACTTAGCTCCGCTTACCGTTATCGTGCCATAATTTTGTTAAAAATCATTGTTTTAGAAAATTAATTATTCTTATGGTATTGAAGTCCCATGCGTGGTCTAATCCTATTAATGATATTGCGTGACCTTTGAGTTGTGGTTAACACATATCCACATAGATATACACGGCCTGTAATCTAATGGAGAATAACCATTCCTTTGTTATTCATAACATTGTATGGCACAACTTGGAGCATGGAAGGTTAATACTAATGAAGTTGTACTTATACTTTACTGACTGTATTATCAACGAAAGCAAAAGAATATAACGGTAGTTCTTTCTTTATCCAACATATTACTAATCCGAATGGGTTTCATTATCAACAGCAATACCATTGTCATATATTTATATAAAAGAAAACACATGCAGTTCCATGTTTACGGATAAGAAGTAAGGTAAAATATAAAATTGTACAGTAACATCTGGGTTTAGCTTCCTAACTAATTTCTTATTTGTCTTACCCTAATATATTCTGAAATGATTCAGTGGCTGTGACCTTAAATTCACATATACGTTTATTTCCTTTTTTGTCAAAAAAAAACACCCAAGACACATGCATTTTAATAGTCACGATATCAAGTTGATTCTTACAAAGAACAGATTGTTGATGAACTACATGTTTCAATGATGTGGAGTGTGAATGCCCTTTCAAGGAGGTGTTTGGACAGGAATATACGAGATTGTTTGGACATGAATATACGAGATACAACAAGATGTTCATCTGGATGTACTTGACACCAACATTAACTCTAGATGGGTTTTGGCACAAGAGATAAATGTAAAAAAAGAAATGAGTCATACTCGTTTGGTATTCAGCCTACCCAGTACCCAAATATCGTAATACTATTTCAGCACATGGTTTATGCCACTAGCAGCAAAAAAATGACTGGTTTGGATTAAGAGGCTTAACTCATACGTGGAGAATCAATCTTTATTTTCATGCCAATAATATTTCATCCCATTCACGTCTAACATTAACATACACAATGTCCAATATCCAGTAGGTATCATCATGTAAAGTATTTCAAATTTTGGATTCTGATCAAAATCACGATTACCTACAGTTCTCCCTTTATATCCCAGGAGACGAAGGTTTTGACGAAGATCCAACCAAATGCTTTCTAGGATAGATTTGAGAAAGAGCATGAAGTCGAGAAAAGACATACCGGATGTGAAAGAAAAGCCTCCTGTAGGCCAACTCTGTCCCGATCTCTCCCTCGTCAGTCGCGATCCAAAAATCGAGTGCACAAAGATCCCTCTTTCCAGCCCTTTCGTGCAATGAAGGTGGGATACCTTGCCAGGCCGTTAGACTCTCTCGGACCCTCTATTCTTACCTATCTCCCTCTCCCTCTCCCTTAAGAAACGAGATAGGCAGTCCCCATTCTAAAAATGGAAGTCACGCACATGATATAAGGGGTTGAATCGGCCATCTACAACTACCCACCTCCCCTCTCTCCTTTTAATTAACTCAACTAAATTGTTATATATATTATTATTTAATTTACTTTGTATCCTAAATTTAGTGGTCGTTACAATCTACCCCACTAAAAAAAAATTTCGTCCCGAAATTATAAGTCTAAGAACTTACCAAAAAGTTCAGGATACTTGGTTCGCATTTCCTCCTCCAACTCCCAAGTGGCTTCTTCACGCTTTTGGTGTTTCCATAAGACCTTAACCATGGGGATCACCCGACGTCGCAGCTGATTTTCCTTGCGATCTATGATCTTGATCGGTTCTTCTACATATGAAAGATCTGCTTGTACTTCAGGAATCTCATGCTCGATCACATGTGAGGGATCTGCTATGTACTTCCGTAGCATTGAAACATGAAATACATCATGTATATTCTTGAACTGAGGTGGGAGGTCAACCTGATAAGCAACCTCACCAATTCTCTTGATGATCATAAAAGGGCCAACATATCTTGGATTCAGCTTTCCCCTTCTACCAAAACGAACGACACCACGCATAGGAGAGACTTTGATAAAAACTTGATCTCCCACTTCAAATTTAAGATCACGTCTCCGACAATCAGCATAGATTTTCTGCCTACTTTGAGCAGCTAGCAATCTCTTCTTGATAGTATCGATCTTCTTTGTAGTATCCAGGATAATCTCTGGTCCTAGGATTTTTCTTTCGCCAACATCATCCCAGCATAAGGGAGAACGACAAGGTCTACCGTATAAAGCTTCGTATGGGGCCATCCCAATGCTAGAATGGAAACTGTTATTGTATGCAAACTCAACAAGAGGAAGATGAAAATCCCAATTTCCAGAAAAGTCCAATGCACAAGATCTAAGCATATCCTCCAAAGTCTGAATGGTCCTTTCTGACTACCCATCAGTCTGCGGATGAAAGGATGTGCTGAAATTCAGATTCGTTCCCAAAGCATCATTCAAGCTCTTCCAGAATCTGGATGTGAAACGTGCATCCCGATCGGAGACAATGGATACAGGTACACCGTGCAACTTCACTATCTCATGAACATATAACTTCGCCAGACTCTCTGTAGACTGACTGCACCGTATAGGTAAAAAGTGTGCCGATTTAGTTAACCGATCCACAATCACCCAAATGGAATCATATTTGGCACCCTTCGTGGGAGGCAAACCCACTACAAGATCCATAGTAATGTGCTCCCATTTCCACTCTGGCAGGTCCAACGGCTGCAATCCTCCAGATGGTCTTTGATGCTCAATCTTTACTCTCTGACAAACAAGGCATCTCGAAACGAACTCTGCAATTTCTCGTTTCATATTTTTCCACCAAAAGTTCCTTTGCAAATCTTTGTACATTTTTGTACTCCCTGGATGGATAGAGTACATGGAACTATGCGCCTCCTCTAAGATCTCCTTTTTAATCTCTTGATCATTAGGAACCCATAATCGATTCCTAAATCTCAATCCACCGCCGACTGCAACCGACAACTCGCTAGAAGGCTTCTTCGATGCTTCAACGAGCAGCAATAGTTCTGGATCAACTTTTTGTGCTGCCAACACCTTCTCAATCAAGGCTGAGTGAACTTGCAGTCCAGCAACAAAAACACCATGTTTATCATCTATAAAAGGCTTCCACTGAACAAAGTCCTCGACGAGCTTCCACTGCAGCCTCATACTAGAAAGCTTAGCTTCCCATTTTCTGCTGAGCGCATCCGCCACTGCGTTAATTTTTCCCGGATGATAGTCCAAGGAAAAATCATAATCTTTTAATAGTTCCAGCCATCTCCGCTGCCTCATATTCAAGTCCTTCTGAGAGAAAAGATATTTGAGGCTCTTGTGGTCAGTAAGCACCTGAAATTTCTCTCCATACAGATAATGTCTCCACAACTTTAAGGCAAAAACAACTGCCGCTAGCTCAAGATCATGAGTAGGATAATTCCTCTCATGAATTTTCAATTGCCGCGAAGCATAGGCCACGACCTTATCATGTTGCATCAGAACTGCACCAAGTCCAGACCCTGAAGCATCCGTATGCACTGTGAAACCTCCAGCACCCGAAGGAAGTGTCAAGATTGGAGCTGAAGTCAACATCCCTTTCAATTTTTGGAAGCTCTCCTCACATTGCATACTCCAGATGAATTTAGTTTCTTTCCTCATCAACTTTGTGAGAGGTAAAACTATCTTCGAGAAGTCTCGAATAAAACGTCTGTAATAACCAGCCAAGCCCAAGAAGCTACGAACTTCTGTAACTGTCCTTGGTTGGTTCCAGTTCAGAACAGCCTCGACCTTCGACGGGTCAACAGATATCCCATCTTTTGATATGACGTGACCAAGAAATGTCACTTTATCAAGCCAAAATTCACATTTGGAGAACTTAGCATAGAGCTGGTGCTGTCTCAACGTTTCTAATACTGTCCTCAAGTGGTCCTCATGTTGTTTCTTATCTTCTGAATAGATAAGAATGTCATCGACGAAAACAATGACAAAATTATCAAGGAAATCACGGAACACCCTGTTCATGAGGTCCATGAATGCTGCTGGAGCATTGGTTAATCTGAATGACATTACTTGAAACTCGTAATGTCCATACCTTGATCTAAAAGCAGTCTTCGGAGCATCCTCTGCCTTGACCCTCAGCTGGTGATAACCCGATCTTAAATCAATTTTTGAAAATATAGCAGCCTTCTGCAATTGATCGAATAGATCATCTATTCGAGGTAAGGGATACTTGTTCTTGACTGTGATCTGATTTAGAGCTCGATAATCAATGCATAGTCTAAGCGTCCCATCCTTCTTCTTGACAAAGAGTACAGGAGCACCCCATGGAGAGACACTAGGCTGAATAAAGCCTTTATCAAGAAGTTCTTCCAGCTGCTTTTTAAGCTCTGCCAACTCTGCCGGAGCCATACGATAAGGTGGCTTGGAGATAGGCGATGATCCCGGCATGACCTCAATGGTGAAGTCAATCTCTCTATGAGGAGGTAAACCAGGAAGGTCTTCAGGAAAAACATCAACGTACTCCCGAACAATGGGCACATCCTCAATAGAAACATGTTGAGCCTCTGTTTTCACCACACTAGCAAGAAACGCCTTGCAGCCTTTTGACAACATTCGGTTTGCCTTCAATAAGGAGACAAACATCTGCTTGATGGGTCTCTTAAAACCCTTGATATGGAATTCAGATTCCCCTGGCCTACATAGTAGGACTTTCTTTTCTCTACAAAGAACCTGTGCATAGTTCTCATAGAGCCAATCCATTCCTAAAATGATATCATAATATGTCATTTCTAGGAGGACTAGATTTGCAAATAATTGTTTATTCTCAATCTCAATTGGCACCTCATGCAAGAAGGACCCACAAGTACCAATTTCCCCAATAGGTGAAGAAACGCATAACATAAATGTCATCTCAGCAGGTTGTAAATCAAGCAATCTAGCAAATCTACTTGATATAAAAGAATGAGAAGCTCCAGAATCATAAAGCACTCTAGCCATGAAACCATAGACGAGAAGTGTACCTTCCACAACCTGACTAGGATCCTCTGACTGCTCGGCTGTAATGGAGTACACTCGTCCCATGATCTTCTTCTTCGGATCTGCATTCCTCTGCCTATCATCTGCCTGCTTCATCTTCGGGCAATCACGGATGAAGTGACCCTTCTGCCCACATTTCAAACAAGCTCCTGTTATCTTGTAGCATTCGCCCCGATGGCTCCTCGTGCAATGAGGGCAAACAGGAACACCCGGTCTATCAACTTGCCTGAATCTAGCTTCTTCCTTGCCATGGTAACCGGTCTTTATCTTCTTATTAGGGCTTTTAAAGGTATCATGACGAACACCGAGGCTTCCACTCCCCTTGCCATGTCTTTTCAGTTGAGTTTGGGTCAACTGATGCTCTCCGTCAATAGCCACCGCAGCATCCACTGCATCAGCAAGTGTCTTAGGCATGCTCCCTAAGACTTTAGCTCGCAAGCCAATCCTCAAACCCATCACGTACTTCTTTGCTCTCTCCAATTCGGTCTCGCAAATTCCCTTGCCATACTTCTCGAGATGATAAAATTGAGCAGTGTATGCCTCAATACCCAGCTCATTCTGCTGCAGGTCGATAAATTCCTGCCTCTTCTTGATCCTTGCACGCATAGGAATAAAGTGATCCTTGAAGTGCTTCACGAAATCTTCCCAAGTCACGTCTTGCTCTTCCTTGAAGTGCACACCTCTGCAGGTCTCCCACCAATCCTTTGCCTGATCTCGCAACCTGAACATAGCAAAGGTGACCTTCTTCTCCTCAGGGCAATCCAAGGCATTAAACGCCAACTCGATCTCCTTGAGCCAGTGTTCTGCTTTCTCTGGCTCAGGTTCTCCATTGTATATGGGTGGGTCATGTTGCAAAAACTTCCGCAAGGTAAGACTCTCCACCTTCGCATTATCATAAATCTTGCGGACTTGTTCTCTTTCCTCGCGTGCCGCTTCTCTTTCCGCTCGAGCACGCTCTCGCTCTTCGCGGAGCCATTGTCCCATCTCAGTCATCAAATGTAACTGTTGCTGTTGGGGATCCTCAAGCCCACCTTCACCAGGCACAAGCTCACGTCCAGAAGCCATCTAAAATCATGAGAGAAGATCGAGATTCAGATTTCGATGTATGAGCACATCGACAAAATAGGAAATCCTAATTGTACCCAAGAGAATTTCGGCTCTGATACCATTTGTAACGTCCCGGGCTTAGGTCCCCGGTCCGTTATCGAAATATTACTGGCCCTAACAACCTCTTGGGATCGGGCCCATGCGGACCCGATTAACCACTCCCAAAATGCTTAAGCCGGGTTATTAAGTAGTAACCTCCTTCACTATTTATCCCACCCAGGAATTTTGTATTCCACGGTGTGGGACAAATCCTTTGGGGTTTTACAACCTCCCCCACTTATATTCGCAACGTCCTCGTTGCGACATGGCCCATCACTTATTCCCAGTGACAGTGGCGGCTTCACGCTCTGGGTAGCCATTTCCTCCAACCTCTTTGTAGGGGCGGCTCCACCTCTCGGGTAGCCCTTTCCACTGTCAGAGGGCGTTCGGCTCTGATACCATTTGTAACGACCCGGATCCACGTGACCAGCGGAAGCATGAATAAACGACATGCCACGTCGGATCCGAGGGTTACTCATGCATATCAATCCACAATTAATTTAAATGATCGAAAAGATAAGGAAAAAAAATATTATATCATTGAGATACTTCAAATGAATGGATAACATCACTCAATAGCTTGACATAAACAAGGATCAAGTTACATCCTCCAAAAGACGTCATTGACAACGAAAAATAATTAGAGGATCAACTCATAATGTTCCTTGGGTACATCTACGAAAGACAACAAAAGGAAAACTAACACTACCAAATGAGAAGCCAAATCCTCCACTAGCCAATCAACAGCTGCAAAGCTCTACTCCTCCGAGGAACCTGCGACAGGGCAAAACCACAGGAGCGACAAAATGCTCGTAAGCCAAACAGCTTAGCATGCTTTAAGAAGAATCAAAAATGAGAATGGCTCAATAAATTGGAATAGAAGCATGGCGATATAGTTATATTCACATACTTATGAGGGGTTTATACATTCTCAATAATGGTGCTCTATTGTTGCACCTATACCCTTAAACTCAATCTTATCGTTAAATTGGTCCATTATTACCCTCCGCTGGCACTAGCGGTTTTCACTTGCACATTCAATCATACATTAAACACATCGTGATGACATCAGCGCTGAGTCAATAGGTGGACTTTCCACTAGGCTCTACTGAACCTGACACCCCCGGAAGGTGTTGCCCTTTAGGCCATTGATGTCCGTATCGGACCCGGTAACCGGACTCTAGAGGTGGCTCCCACCACATGGTGTAGCACTTAGCTCCGCTTACCGTTATCGTGCCATAATTTTGTTAAAAATCATTGTTTTAGAAAATTAATTATTCTTATGGTATTGAAGTCCCATGCGTGGTCTAATCCTATTAATGATATTGCGTGACCTTTGAGTTGTGGTTAACACATATCCACATAGATATACACGGCCTGTAATCTAATGGAGAATAACCATTCCTTTGTTATTCATAACATTGTATGGCACAACTTGGAGCATGGAAGGTTAATACTAATGAAGTTGTACTTATACTTTACTGACTGTATTATCAACGAAAGCAAAAGAATATAACGGTAGTTCTTTCTTTATCCAACATATTACTAATCCGAATGGGTTTCATTATCAACAGCAATACCATTGTCATATATTTATATAAAAGAAAACACATGCAGTTCCATGTTTACGGATAAGAAGTAAGGTAAAATATAAAATTGTACAGTAACATCTGGGTTTAGCTTCCTAACTAATTTCTTATTTGTCTTACCCTAATATATTCTGAAATGATTCAGTGGCTGTGACCTTAAATTCACATATACGTTTATTTCCTTTTTTGTCAAAAAAAACACCCAAGACATGCATTTTAATAGTCACGATATCAAGTTGATTCTTACAAAGAACAGATTGTTGATGAACTACATGTTTCAATGATGTGGAGTGTGAATGCCCTTTCAAGGAGGTGTTTGGACAGGAATATACGAGATTGTTTGGACAGGAATATACGAGATACAACAAGATGTTCATCTGGATGTACTTGACACCAACATTAACTCTAGATGGGTTTTGGCACAAGAGATAAATGTAAAAAAAGAAATGAGTCATACTCGTTTGGTATTCAGCCTACCCAGTACCCAAATATCGTAATACTATTTCAGCACATGGTTTATGCCACTAGCAGCAAAAAAAATGACTGGTTTGGATTAAGAGGCTTAACTCATACGTGGAGAATCAATCTTTATTTTCATGCCAATAATATTTCATCCCATTCACGTCTAACATTAACATACACAATGTCCAATATCCAGTAGCTATCATCATGTAAAGTATTTCAAATTTTGGATTCTGATCAAAATCACGATTACCTACAGTTCTCCCTTTATATCCCAGGAGACGAAGGTTTTGACGAAGATCCAACCAAATGCTTTCTAGGATAGATTTGAGAAAGAGCATGAAGTCGAGAAAAGACATACCGGATGTGAAAGAAAAGCCTCCTGTAGGCCAACTCTGTCCCGATCTCTCCCTCGTCAGTCGCGATCCAAAAATCGGGTGCACAAAGATCCCTCTTTCCAGCCCTTTCGTGCAATGAAGGTGGGATACCTTGCCAGGCCGTTAGACTCTCTCGGACCCTCTATTCTTACCTATCTCCCTCTCCCTCTCCCTTAAGAAACGAGATAGGCAGTCCCCATTCTAAAAATGGAAGTCACGCACATGATATAAGGGGTTGAATCGGCCATCTACAACTACCCACCTCCCCTCTCTCCTTTTAATTAACTCAACTAAATTGTTATATATATTATTATTTAATTTACTTTGTATCCTAAATTTAGTGGTCGTTACAACATTATACATACCTGGATAATGACAGGGATGCACCCATGTAAAACACTGTCTTCCATCCGTCCACTCCATCCGTCACCAGGGAACACACCACAAAAGATAGATTGACTAAGATCATCATGATATGATGTTGTTTTTTCACTCCCCATGATTACATCATCCGTGTGTTGTCGTCCTAAATTTCCATCCCATGTCAACGATGAACCAAATTCCTTTGCTATCTTTTGTCTAATGCCAATGCTATATCTAAGGTCAAATGACAGACAAGTGTAAGAAAGATAGAAGATAGTATACTAAAATAAATTGACAAGCATGCATGTAATTGACTGTACGCACCTTACTTCATGTCGCCCACCAACATATTTCTCTCCCAAGTCTCCTCGGAAGTAAAAGAAGCGTTTGCGTTCCTTTCGCGACCTATATATGTATATTTAAGATAGACCAGAGTATTAACTTCAGAATCAAAAGACTAAATTTCAAATGCATGGGAAAAATCTTTTACTTCCCTACTCTTCTAAGTTTATACAATAATAATGAAATAGATTCCGTTGAATCTTTACATATATAGAAGTTTATGTTTTTTACTGATTACATTCTATCATTGTAAAGGAAATGCAATCACTTTCAATGTAGATGACCCTATCTAGCTTCTCCTTGTATATCTGGGGACCTTTAAAACTTGTACGTATCTCCTCAACACGAAAACATTACTGATGAATAAATCATTTTTTAGCACTTCATCCAATAATCCTTTCCATAGTTGGCATCACAAAATAAGCAAAGTTAAACAAAAACAAGGACATAAAGCATAGGAAAAAAAGAGGGAACCAACTCCCTGGAGAAGAAAGTTGTTCAAAAAGAGATTTAATCATTATAAGCTATTGTGGGATCTGATGCCTTCTCAGCTGTTGGCCAAACTCTACTGTAGGCTGGAGATACTATCTTAGAAGAAGATGGGTTCAAATTTTGACATCAAATGCCCAACATTGGATTGACCAACGAGCGTGCGTGGAGCTCTCGTTTCCTCAAATCATATGCATATATCCATTAGAAGGGATTGAGATCGCATCGCCGCAATCCAAGACCTTCAAGGAAATGCCCATTTTGATCCGCAGGAAATTTCTAGGATCGTTTTAGACTTTTACCAAGACCTTTACTCAAAGCCTAAGAGTGATTTCCACCTTAGCCAATCATCATGTGTGGGTCGATTTGAGAATCACAACAATATCTCCAGCGAGGGAAATAATAAGGTTGTAATTAACCATCTTAAGCCATTAAGGCATCATGATCGAGTGGGTGTGCCAAAAATCCGTTGAGACTTATTCACCAATAATCAAAACAAATTTTTCTAAACATGGCAAGCGCAATACATGATGAAGACCATGACCTTAGAAATCTAAAACATTAAAGAATTTCACCATCCATCTCATTCTTCAAAATAAAAGAGACATGCAAAGAATTATAATTATAGGCCTATAGGTCTAATTAATGTTCGTTGTAAGAATTAATCACAAAGCATAACCAAAGATCAAAGACACTGAACCAGGGTTTGAAAAATCGGACCAGACCGGCCGGTCGGATCGGGAACCGGCCCTGACCCGGTCGGTTCGGCCGGTGTTAGGTAATTAATTTAAAAAAAGAAATAAAAAATCGGGTCAGACCGATGGTCGGACCGGAATGACCCGGGCAGTAGGACCGGGTTGATCCGGATTGACCCAGAATTGATGGTTTAGTATATTTTTAAAAAATAAAGGATTAAATAATGAAATAATAGGGTTTTTATCACTTGTACCCTTCTCAAATTCTTCAATTTCAGTTACGTCACTTTCTTTTTTGGAATATAAGTTGTGCCACTACTTTCTTGGGGTAATTTTCTAAAAACAACTATAAATAAATTATTACAATATTATATTCATATATAATGCTAGAAAATGTGACTACCTTTTGTAGAGTTTTATTCGAAATAGACAATCATGTTTTATGTTGAAAGATTTGACATTTTAAATGATTATTTCACTGATATATAAATACATATTTACATATATCTATCCGGTTTTATCGGTTCAAAAAACCGGTTCGACCAGTCGGACCAGTAAATTAAGCCCGGTTTGGTTTTTTTCCGAGACGATAAGAATGATGACGTCATGCTGACATCATCACCAGACATCACCGGTCACCGGTTCGGACCGACAGTCCGACCCGATCGGACCGACAGTCCGACCCGATCGGACCAAACCGAAGACTAACCGGTTCAATGTCTCGTCCGATTTTTAAAACCTTGCACTGAACCCTAAGATTTACTTGGAAACCGTACAAAGAAGGAAAAAACCACAAGGGCACAAAATCATAATCTCTCTCACAAGAGATTAGGGTACTCTTCACTCAGACGATCAGTAAAGAGTAAGAATGAGTACAATAATAAACATGAGTAGGTGAACGAGCCCTCATCAACAAAACTGATAACCCAACGAAAATAAATATGAGTACTTATTTGTTGATGTCCTTTATACGCTTCTAATAAGTTCCACTAGAGCAGTAAGCATCTGTTATCTTCTCTAGACATAGTTGATTTTGTTTTCTTATCCTTCTCCTAAGTTCAAATGGTATTCGTTGTCGTAAATGTGTGTGTCCACGAATAGAGATAGATATCCCTATAAGTAAGAGTTTGTGCATACGTGCATTTGTGCATTGCAATGGTTCATACGATTCTTAAATTCATTACAAATACTTGGTGTAAAGAAAATTACCGTCTCCATCTTGTTTCACTGAGGTCCAAAGGATCTGGTTTCTTCCACGCAGGGAGAACGATATCCTTCTCCGGATCAAAACACACGTGGTCTCCTCTTATTCGACCAGGAATAACATTCCAACCATCGTGGATAAATGAAGAAGTTGAATAATTGTGCTTGGAGTTTGTGTTTCCCCAATGGGTTAGCAAAATGCTGTTCTCGATCTCCTTTGGAGCCAAACACGCACCTTCATCCCAGCCGAAGAACTATGACAGATTAGATGCAAAATTTAGTTGCAGATGTATAGCATTAATCATGTGACCGAAGAAGGTATATAATATATGTTCGATCGAGTGTTATACCCATAGGTGATCCCTCCCAGATGAACGGTTCCAGTAGGGGTAATTCTGCAAAATATGTTCATATCCCTTCTTGTAGCTCTCCATGGCGAAGTAGATTCTCAAGTTCAGATGTCCCTTTGCCTGGAAGTCCCCATTCCATTATATTATTTTATAAAGAACAGAATTCTCGAATAGATCAAAAATCAAACCATGCAATATATAGTTACTACGAAAATGTAAAAGAGCTTGCTTCACCTCAATTGGAGAATGTGGAGCATCATATGCACGAAGAACGGCACATTGATCGAAAAGCGGAACTAGAAAATAATCAGCTTCTTCAGCATTGGACGTTCTATGCGGACTGGCCAGAATGCTTTCATACAACGCCATCTACGTGTCGTAAAACAGTCATTAGTCGTGGTTTCGTTGACGTATGTGCTTGTATATATACATTAAACTCCCTGGATAAACTCATGTAACGTCGTATTCAAATACTGTATAAATTAAAAGATTGAACACCTCTGGTTCTACTATCTTAAGCTTTGACCAGGTCTTCAAATAAAAATGAGAGAGGCCCTTAATGTGTGATTACTATCTTATCATTAAATTGCTAATTGCGGCTGACTGAGAACAAAAGCATCGAGTACGGAATCCAACAATATTGGGAGTAAATATTTACTTGTGCAGCATGTAGATATGATATCCAATCTGTCCTGTTGTTTTCGTCATATAGTCTATTCACGCAATTGAATTTCAATGGTCTTCCCTGAAAAGAATGGAGAATAGCAATCATCCTTCACGAACATAGATATTTGTAACACAGCATACATAAGTCAATGGAAATTCTTACCTGAATAAAATGGATATTTAGTTCAGATGGTAGATCATACACATAAATAAGAGGCCTTTTCTTACTCACTATAGCACGAATAATACCTGCATCACATGTGCCCATGTTTCGATTTGCATAGGGCTCGTCAACACTTGAGGAATTAAGCCATAGCGGCCATTCTTCTACAGGAACATCAGTAGATGGGATGCTGCAGTCCACACCATACCACCCACCCTCACACTGAAAGCCAAATAAGGAGATTAATAAGCTTTACTGATATAGATGCATAACCTGTTAATCTCCAGGTCATTTAAATTTGATATGAACCTCTATCAGGCTGTCATTAAATAGAATTTCTTCTTTTTCATCGCTTGTAGTATTGAAAACCGTGTTATTCTGTCTAGGGTTCGATGAATATATATATATATATATATATATATATATATATATATATATATATATATATATAGAGAGAGAGAGAGAGAGAGAGAGAGAGAGAGAGAGAGAGAGAGAGAGAGAGGAAAATGGGGCTGCCCCCTAGGGGGAGCTAACTTAGCTCCCCCCGCCTTATTTTCTTCAATTTTTTTTTATTTTTTTTGAAAATTTTTTCCGTGAATATTCATCACTATATCCCTATATTATGTCATAAAAATTTCGTGTGAAACAGAGACTCCTACGGCCTCCATCCAGACAGCCATTTTTTAACGGTAACAGGATTTTTTAAATCGACCCCGTTTGGATGGAGGTCGTACGAGTCTCTGTTTCAAATGAAATTTGAATGACATAATATAGAGATTTAATAATGAATTTACACGGTTTTAGATTTCAAAAAAAATAAAAAAATTTTGTGAAAAAAAGACGGGGGGAGCTAAGTTAGCTCCCCCTAGGGGGCATACACATTTTACCCATATATATATATATATATATATATATATATATATATATATATATGAGTGATCCTATGAGAGTCAAAATTTGTGAGAGCATGAGAGCATGCATTCTGGACCACATGATCCAACCAGGAGAGAGAAGAACATGAGAGAGAAAACAAGATCATGTGATCTAGAATGCATGCTCTCATGCTCTCACATTTTTTTTGCTCTCATAGGATCACTCCTATATACATATATAACACATTTAGAGGAACATGGATGCATTTCCCATATATATAGGGTAAAATGGGCTGCCCCCATGGGGGGAGTTGGCTCCCCTATGCCATTTCACCTGGTTTTTTTTTAATTTTTTTTGAAAATTCCTTCTGTGGATTTTCATCAATATATCCTTATATTATGTCATTAAAATTTTGCGCTAAACAGAGACTCCAACGACCTCCATCCAGACGGGGTCGTTTTTAGCAATTCTGTTACCGTTAAAAAATGACTCTCTGGATGGAGGCCGTAGGAGTCTCTGTTTCGCGCGAATTTTTAATGACATAATATAGGGATATAGCTATGAAATTCCACAGAAGAAATTTTCAAAAAAAAAATAAAAAAATCGGCGAAATGGGGCAGGGGGAGCCAAGTTAGCTCTCCCCAGGGGCAGCCCCATTTAACCCAAATATATATATATATATATGTGTATATATATATATATAGGGTAAAATGTGTATGCCCCCTAGGGGGAGCTAACTTAGCTCCCCCCGCCCCCTTTTCACAATTTTTTTATTTTTTTTTGAAATCTAAAACCGTGTAAATTCATTATTAAATCCATATATTATGTCATTCAAATTTCATGCGAAACAGAGACTCCTACGACCTCCATCCAAACGGGGTCGATTTAAAAAATCCTGTTACCGTTAAAAAAATGACTGTCTGGATGGAGGTCGTAGGAGTCTCTGTTTCACACGAAATTTTAATGACATAATATATGGATATAGTGATGAATATTCATGGAAGAAATTTTCAAAAAAAATTAAAAACATGGGGAAAATGGGGCGGGGGTAGCTAAGTTAGCTACCCCCTGGGGGCAGCCCCATTTTACCCATATATATATATATATATATATATATATATATATATATATATATATATATATATATATATATATATATATATATATATACGACCTCCATCCAGACAGTCATTTTTTTAACGGTAACAGGATTTTTTAAATCGACCCCGTTTGGATGGAGGTCGTAGGAGTCTCTGTTTCGCATGAAATTTGAATGACATAATATATGGATTTAATAATGAATTTATACGGTTTTAGATTTCAAAAATAAATACAAAAATTTTATGAAAAAGGGGCGGGGGAGCTAAGTTAGCTCCCCCTAGGGGCATACAAATTTTACCCTATATGTGTGTGTATGTGTGTGTGTGTGTGCGTGCGTGCTTACGTGCGTGCGTGCGTGTGTGTATAGGGTAAAATGGGGCTGCCCCCATGGGGGGAGCTAACTTGGTTCCCCCGCCCTATTTCGCCCTTTTTATTTTTGTTGAAAATTTTTTCCGTGGATTTTCATCAATATATCCCTGTATTATGTCACTAAAATTTTGTGCGAAACAGAGACTCCTACGGTCTCCATCTAAATTGGTCATTTTTATCTATTATGTTACCGTTAAAAAATGACTGTCTGTATGGAGCTTTAGGAGTCTCTGTTTCGCACGAACTTTTAATGACATAATCTAGGAATGATAAAACTCCACAAAAGAAATTTCAAAAAAAATAAAAAACCGGACGAAATGGGGTGGCAGGAGCCAAGTTAGCTCCCCGAGGGGCAACCCCATTTAACCCATATATACATATACACACTATATATATATATGTATGTATGTATGTATGTATAGTTATGAAATTCCACAGAAGAAATTAAAAAAAAAACGGCGAAATGGGGCGGGAGGAGCCAAGTTAGCTCCCCCTAGGGGGCAGCCCCATTTAACCCATATATGTATGTATGTATGTATGTATGTATGTATGGGTATATATAGGGTAAAATGAGGTTGCCCCCATAGGGGAGCTAACTCGGTTCCCCCGCCCTATTTCACCCGTTTTTTTTATTTTTTTTTGAAAATTTTTTCCGTGGATTTTCATCAATATATACCTATATTATGTCATTAAAATTTCGTGCGAAACAGTGACTCCTATGACCTCCATCTAGACGGGTCGTTTTTACCTATTCTGTTACCATTAAAAATGATTGTCTGGATGGAAGCTTTAGAAGTCTCTGTTTAGCACAAAATTTTAATGACATAATATAGGGATATAGTGATGAAACTCCACGAAAGAAATTTTCAAAAAAAAATTTAAAAACCGGACGAAATGGGGCGGCGTGAGCCAAGTTAGCTCCCCCAAGGGGGCAACCCCATTTAACCCATATATATATATGTATATATATATGTGTATTTTATAATTTTTTGGTATTTTATACCATAGACAGGAAATTTTTGTGTTCTTTTTTATTTTTAATAAATAATAGAAAGGTCCCAAATTTCAAAATAAAATATGGATTGGAAGTATAATGCAATAGGAACCTAAGCCTATTTTTAGGGATTGTTTTGAGCGTTGTAGCTATTTTAATAAATTAAACAAACTCATAAAAAAAGCAAGGCCTGGTAGGGGTATGTGTTTAATTAAAATAAAGTTCGAGGACCATGATGTAATTTTCCAAAAATATATAATGTGAATAAAATGATCATGTACCAAAACAAAATATACAAAAGTTCAGGGGCTTGCCTACAAAATGTCCATATCACGTAGGCGGCCAGCCACGTGAGGTAAGATGGTGAGGACTAAATAGTAAATACAAAAAGTATAAGGGGGTTTATGCAAATATTACAAAATAATTAAAACAATCGACGAAAGTTTTAGTACTAATTATTAATTACAAAATTTACTTGGGTCAAAGGCGCAAAATACCCAAAGCTTAAGCAGAGGATGGCTAGATTCTCTTCACTTGCCATGTGGCCTGCTCTCGCGTGACAATACCGCTTCGACGATTGATGGTCGAGATCATATCTTCGGGGAAGATCCACGGTGCGGGCACATCGTCATCCAACGACCCGGGTGCAAACTGGAATGAGGCCTCGATCCGACGTTGGAGGGTTAAGAGGGAAGTATAGGGAGGAAGCTTTGGTGAGGAGAGCTTCCTCTGGGAAAATCTCCCTCCTCCATCGTGCTTTAATGTGCCAAAATGGCTCAACCTCTTCCTGCAGGTCTTCTCTATTTACTGGTATCTTCAAAACGCTCCAGCGATGGTCGAAGGGATCACACAAGGTCGGCGGAGCTATGACGCTCCAGGAACCTTAGTCAGACCACCAAAAATGCTCCATCTGCAAATGAAGCTCCGAGACCTGCAAAAAATAGGTTAAAGGGTCGAGGGCAAAATGACTTGACCCTTCAGGTGATGAAGTGAGGCTTAGGTGGCCCGGGCGGAGGCGCTCCGGTGAAGGCAGAGGAAGAAGTGACAGGGTCTCGATCTAGGTGGATTCGAGGTTATTTGGAGGTGGATGAAGATGGAGAAGGCACTAGGGATGGGAATGGAGGTAGTTTGGCGCGTCGGAAACAAGTGGTTCATAGAGGAGGAGTTTGTCGGAGCTGGGCGCCGATGAACTACGACAGGGGTCTTACGGCTAAAACACACAATTAAAAGATGATCCGAAAGCATAAAATGCACCTAGGATTAAAACTAAGCTAAATACGAGAAAACATGTACCTCAATGGACGGAAGCCACGAAGCAAAACCTCAACGCAGGGATGCGATGAAGGTGGTGGAACGTCGCCTTGCCCTCGCATGGCTTCGCTGGAATTGGTTGGAGAAGGCCCTGTTACTAACTCCAATCCAGAGCACAAGAAAGGGAGGCCAAAGCTTGGTAAAAGGGATTCAAAATGGGAAGAGGATCTCAGAGGTGGTTATTTACAAGTTGACTGAAGAGGGTCCGAGATTGAGGTGGTGGCAACGATGCAGTGGTCCTTAGTCCAAGGAAAGATCTAGGTGTGCAAGAGGTAGGATCGAGGAGAAGATTTGGTGAAGGACCAACACGAGATGGCTCTTAGATCCTGGGGGAAAAAGTCAAGAAAGTTTGTCAGAGGTTAGGTTCTGACAAACTGGGAGCCTCGATCAGAGAGTTGACCGAGGTCAACTGGCAGAGTAGTCTGGTTTATTTATCTATGTGGACCAACCGGAAAAAAAAACCCAGCCAAAATTAATTAGAAAATTGATAAAAAAATAATAAATGGTTTGTTAAAATAAATTTAAAAATGTTTATTATTTTTCATAGAATTTTATAATTATTCTTATTTATTTTTTAGGGTTTTTATTTACAAGTTATTTTTAGGACTCCTTTATAGGTATATTTATCTATAATTTTATTTTATTTTGTATTTTCGATTTTATTAATTTATGTTCTTATTTTATAAAATTATAACTTATTTTTATATACATAAATATATTTTAATTATATTTTTATGATATAATATATACACTTAAATAAATAGGTGTATTTATTGTATAGGTTTATATACTGGATATTCATCTATGTATTATAGATACATATTTTATTTTAATGTTTTATTTATGTTTTTATTTTAGTTTTAATATGTACATAAATTATAAATAATATTTACAAAATTATAAAAATATAAAATAATAAAAATAGTAAAGGATAAATAAAATGAATATTTTTTTCGGGTACATTATACCATAGAGATTCAAAACACAACTTTCACACCTTAACTTCAAAAAATATGAAACCACCTTCATTAAATAAATTACTAAAAGTTTTTTAGAGGAAAGAGGATGAAATCCTGAGTTGGGACTCACCGCCCAAAAATATTTAATTTATAGAAAGATAAAAGATATATATATATATATATAGGGTCATATGTGGCTGCCCCCTAGGGGCAGCCAACATGGCTGCCCCCGCCTTACTTGGGCAAAAATTTTTTTTTTGAAAAATAACACCATTTACATTCATCCCTATATCCCTCCTATATACCATTCGAATTTCGTCAGAAACAGAGACTCCTACGGCCTCCATCCGGACAATAATTTTTTAACGGTAACAGGATTTTTTTAAATCGATACCATCGAGATGGAGGCCGTAGAAGTCTCTGTTTCTGACGAAATTCGAATGGGATGTAGGAGGGATATATGGATGAATATACATGGTTTTATTTTTCAAAAAAAATAAAAAAACGCCGAAAAATGGGGCAGGGGCAGCCATGTTGGCTGCCCCCAGGGGGCAGCCCCATTTTTTCCATATATATATATATATATTACCTTGTGGATCAGAATCAATAAAGAAAAAGACACGAAGCGATTGCATTTTCAGAATATAACCTCTGGTTCTTAAAAATCAGATCATTTCTTCCTCCCCATATGGCCCAAGGAGCCGCAAATGGCAAAGAACAGTCATCCGTCGAGTTCATCCCCACCGACCTAATTTGTGCCACCTTGTAGTAACCAAGTCGTACCAATCTCCTTCCAAACCTGCTCAGCCGAAGGACATGTAAAAAACAAATGTTCTGCATCGACCGTATGTGCACCACATCTACCACACTGGGTATCCGGAATGCCAAACAGATTGTCCCTTCTTGCTTTGTCCCAAATCCTTCCCCTTCAGAGGTACCATAGAAAAAACTTCACTCTATAAGGGATCTTGCTTGCCCAGATAATCTTCATATCCTTCTTCAGGTTGGGTTCCAATTCCTCCCTTCTCCCTCTGAACACCTTGTATGTTTTTTTCACCAAGAATCTCTCCCTCTCCCAAACAAAATGATCCTATCCCTGTGATATGTACTCATGGGTGGCAACCCAAATAGCATTCTGTCCAACTCCTCCCTTCTTCATCAAGAAAGGTTGTGCATGAAGTAAGGAACCCACGAACTAGAAACACCGACTTCAGCCATGAAACACCCTCTTCTTGCTGCCAAAGCAAAGAGTCTTGGGAATCTATTGCATAGAACTCCTTCACCTATCCAGTTGCCATGCCAAAAACGAAGGGCCTCCCCGGTCCCCAACCTTGGCATAATTCTCGACCTCAGCTGTGGCAATATATCACAAACTCCACTCTAAAGAGAAGACTCGAAACACACTCTATCAGCTTCTAGGGAGCCATTGACGCCATAAATATTTCGTACGAGCTGGATAGCCAATCTATTCGTGTTGCCCCCAAATCTGCACCATCCATTTAGCCAAAAGCACTTAATTCATACAAGACACATCCTGAATTTCAAGGCCTCCTTTGCTTCTTTGTCTCGTAAGATCCTCCCATCCTTCCAGATGTATGTCTGGTCTTTGTTATTTTCCATATGACTACAAGAATCTTCTTATCATTACCTCTATCTTCTTCCTCACACCAGCCACCATCAATCGGGTTGAAAAAAGAAAATAGGAATTGCCGACATCAGATGTTTTAGGAGAATCAGCTTCCCTTCTTTAGATAGAGTGACTGCCTTCCATCATGTTAGTCTCTCCTCAAATCGCCTGAGGACCATGTCCCACTCTGCTTTCCTGAGCTTGCCTGCCACTAGAGGTAGCCTTAGATAAGGGAATGGGTAGCTCACCAAGAGGGCATCCAAAAAGTACATCCCTTGTTCTACTCTCCTCCTCATTCAACCCGAACTGGATCACTACAGACTTCTCTCTATTGATCTTGAGATCCAAAATGCTGCTAAATATTTCTACCAGTTGCCTCATCCTTTTATGCATTTCTTTTGTACCACTCAGGAAAATCACCATGTCATCTGCATATTGTAGAAGAGGAACAGAGATGGACAACATACGAAACCATTCACACCACCCATCATCGACCGCTCTCCTTAACATCACTGCCAAAGCATCCGCCACCATGATGAAAAGCATTGGTGCTGACAGAATCCTTGTCTTACACCCCTTTATGGCTGAAAAAAACCACTTTTGGTCTACCATTCACAAGAATTGAGTAGGAGGAGGTAGTGTCACACCTCTTCATCTAAGCTATCCATAGGTCATTGAAGCCACGCCGTCGAAGCGACTCCCACAAGAAGCTCCAGTCCACATAGTCATAAGCTTTTTCGAAGTCAATCTTCCTAATCATACCCTTTACATTTTTCCGATGCCATTGGAGGTGAATCTCAGATGCCATAACTAGTTTGTCTGCCATATGTCTGCTAGGGTTAAAAGCAGTCTGATTCTGCAGGATTACATCATCCAGCATTCGCCCAAGTTTGCTTGCCAACACCTTGGCGACAATCAAATATATTACGTTAGACCAACGCAATCGGCCTATGGTCCTCCACCTGTATCGGGTTTACCTTTTTGGGAAGAAGGAAGAGCATCAATTGGTTAACCTTCTTGAATCCCCTATTTCCATCTCTGAATTCAGGAATTACTGCGATAATGTCTTCTCTCGGCTTGTCCCAAAATTCCCTATAAAAGAAGATTGGAAAACCATCAGATCCAGGTGCCCCGTCCACATTCAAACTCCACATAATGCTTTTGACTTCCTCCTCCATAAAAGGCACTTCAAGTCCAGTTGCCTACTCTTTTGATAACGATTTAACACCTGCACCACGCCATCCCCGCCCGTCACGTGTCCTATCCTCGACCTCTCCACGAAATATTCCCCGAGGACTCGCTCCAACATAACATCACCCACCACTCTTTCCCCACCCACATCCAGGCTATGAATAAAATTCCTCCTTCTTTTGTCGATGGCCATCGAATGAAAAAATCTAGTGTTCACGTCATCTTCGTGCAGCCACTTCTGTCTGGATCTCTGCCTCCACTCCACTTCCTCCTTCCTATCCTCCAAAAGTAGCTCTTCTAGTAGCCTTGCCCGCTCAAGCACCTCATCCTGGTCCAGACCCCTCTCATCATCCAACCCATCCAGACAGACGACACCATCTTGATCCTTACACCTCCTCTCCCTCCTTCACGTCCTCACTCTTCGGCTGAAATCGAGTTGAAAACTCCTTAGCAGCACCAATTTGGATGCCAGACGCCTGATTGTCGACCCCTCCACCTGCCAAACCCTCCACTGGGTAACCACCTCATCTTTGAACCCTTCCTCCATAAACCAAGCTCTCTCAAATATGAAAAAGGATCTGGGATGCATTTGCTCCTCTAAAGACTACAAGATTAGCGTATGGTTAGAGTGTGCCCGGGGCAGCGCCCACGCCCAAGAGAGGGGAAACAATTCCACTCCCTCGGACAACAGAAGAAATCTATCCAACCTTGATCTCGATCTCGCATTCTGCCATGTGTAAGCACATCCTGCTGCATCAATATCTGTGAGTCCCAACTCAAGAACCTGAGTCCTAAAATCCTCTGAGGCAGCATCGCGTCCACCATCCCTCAAAGGTCTGTCATCAGCCTTTAGGGTCACATTTAGGTCACCTCCAATGAGACAAATGCCCTCCTCCATGCACGCTCCCACATCCGAGAGATCTACAGCCAAGGATCCCGCTGCCGGACATATAGGCCCATACACATTGGTCACTATAAAAATGGCATTATCCACCTTTCTCTTAAGACACACATATAATGAGAACACGGATCTCCTCTCTGCTAGCTTCTCAATGTCAGGCCTCCTCCAACCGATCAGGATCCCTCTCGCCGCTCCCTGAGCCTCAACCTCAACAAAATCAAACAAAGAGCCACCACCCAGATCTCGCCATGCCTCACCTCCTGCTCTGGAGACATTTGTCTCTTGTAAGAGCACAATATCTGCCTGAGCATCTCCTATTAACTTCCTGAGCTCTAGCCTTTCTTGGGATGACCCAACCCCCCTCACATTCCATGAGATTGCCTTCATTTACAAACTTATTTGGCCTTCCCTCAAGGCGGAACCACACCCAAACTTGCTGCGAAATGACTATCAAGCAAGCTAAAGAGACTTTATCTTTCAATAGGCGACGACAGTCCTTCAATCCCAGCAACAGTGCAAACCCGTTCAGACCCCCCCAGACTCAGCTCTGACCCCATCAACAATCTCCTCCTCTCCCTCTTCCTCCATCCACGAGGCTTTCATTCAAAGCACCACCCCACCCGCACCCCCCATCACCATGTGCTACTTCCCCAGCCCCCTGCATCATCTTCATTGACCCCTTTAAACACCCGCCCTCCCCTTCCATTCTGACAATCCCTCCTTCCAAAACCTCCACTACATGCAATTGCAGATACGACACCCCTCCCCCCTCCACCTGCACGGCCTCCCCCTTCCCCTCATGACAACACCCTCCCCCCACCCCATGGGAGACGCCACCTCTTGCTACATCACAAACGCCATTCCCTCCCCCTCCTCCTCCTCTAGGCGTTGGGTCCACCACCACCAGCATGGCGACCCTCTTCTCGACCTTCCCTGCATTAGCGCTCAACAACACAGCTAACCCTGCGGCCCCCATGGTGATGCCCTCATGCTGCCCCGACAAGTGTGCTGGCTCAAGAGTCGGAAGTAGACCACCCTCAATCCCATCTGCAAGCAGAAGGCCCACTACCTACTCACAACGTGCATCTTCTGCGACTTATCCACCCCTCTTAAGGACCCCCTCGCCAATAGCCCCTATGTCTAGTCTTGAGGAACCCAAACCTCCCTGGAGGGTGCCCCCCTCGCCAGCAGCCCCGGTGCCCATAGGCGAAGGATTCGGATCCCCCTGTCAGGCATCCTCCTTCCAAACCCCATAAGGTTCAAGACCTGAACCCATGCTCGAAAGCTCGCTAGAAAGGGGCCCTGCCCTTCCGCAATGAATCACACGCTGGTTTCCTTCAAAACCACCAACATGGATTGACGTTGAAAATGGCCACAGATTAAAGAGATCGATAGCAGTGCCAGCATGGCATTTGTTATGAGAAACTATCGTTGGAGAATGAAGGCCATGACTAATTTTAAAATCCACTTGTTTTACCACTTTATGCATAATCAGTTGTGGAATTCCAATCCACGTACGGGACATGGTGAAACTGCCACCGTGATTGGCTGAAGAACAACTGCCACGCATGCGCCCCCCGGAGGAACCTCGTCCCACCACAGCTGAAACACCTCCCCTTCCACACTCGACTCCGCCGATGAGATTTCCAACTGCAGCCGTTGTCCCTCCACACTTGTCGTCATCCAAACCTTTCACTTCTGCAATGCCTCTTAGCAATTGCCGGACCCGATGTATGCTCTGCCATAAGAGTGGGATCCCCTTAACTCTTATTAGATCAAGGTTCCTCTGCGGCAAGCTGCCATCGCCAGTCCACACTTTTCTCCATTGGAACAACGACCTCCTCGATTACGTTAGAGACAACAACACTTCTGCCTCACTCCGGTCAAACCCCTAGCCTGAACCTTCCAAGGTTATAATGTCGTCACATCACCTTTGAAGCCTCCCCTCAAACGAAACCCACATTCGAAGACCTCTTGAATAGGGCCCCTTTGCCTCCTCCTTTCCCCACTAGGAACAGAGGCGCTCCAGCGGAAGCCGCTTCCTTCGGCTCCGAGCAACCTCCCCCTCTACAGTTTCTTCTTCGATGCACGAAGCCCAACTGAAGCAGCGGATATCATCTCTGCACTGCCTCACCTAATGACCAACCGAGCCACAATGATAGTGTCCGCTCTCAAAAGATTTCTTAATCCTTGAGTTGGGAAGATATTCACGACAAGACCCATAATGAAGAGGCCCTCCAACCTTCCTTGGGTGAACCCACCTGCGAACCTCAGTCCACCGTCCCTCTCCCTCTCCCACACCATCCCCAATTATCCTAGCTTATTAAAGTTATATACAATTATTACACGTTATATATAATTAAAGATGATTTTGATATGTTTTAAGCTTTTATTTGAGAGATATGGGTTAGGGAAGCTGGGATTTTGGAATCTTTTCATTGTATAACTTTTACTTGTATATTATTTTTGTATGAAATTAAATTTTTATTTTTTTATATATTTTTACCAACAACTTCATGTACAAAATTTCTTTATTTGAGATATACAACGTAGAAAATAAAATAGATGCCAAATCTAATAAATGGGAGTTTTAAGGCATCGTTGGCCCTTATCTTCCCCTACTTTATTTCTTATCGATCCGGTCATCAAGATGTCTAGGTTTCGGAGTTTAGGGTCATAAAATATCATTGATATTTTATTTTTTTCTTTTATTTTCTTTATTCTATAATTTTGACATTAAAAACAATATTTTATAAAGTATTTATACAACAAGGGATGAATGTTAATTTGTGCAAATTGAGGGCATTTACATGCATTTACTAGGATTTTTAACGTCAAAATAATAGAGTAAAGATGATGAAATAGAGATTCATCAGACTGCAAGAAATTTCACATAAGACAACAGATAATTAGAATATCCATACCATATCTTTTGATTTTAAAATGCACCGACCAATATTATTTGTTGCAAAATTGACTTTTCTTCTTGAAATAGCAGTGAATATTGTTTCCTTGTTAAAGGTTCATATTAGGATGATTTAATCATTGACTTATTAATTACAAATTGTATTAATTATTGCTACATTTGACATCGATTAGACAAAAAAAGTCTACAGATAACTATTGCTATATATGATTCGTTGCTAGAATGTATCAATGAATACGATATTCATTGTAAATTTAAAGAATGAAGTAACAGATAATATTTGTTGTTATATATTTAACTACAGATGTTATAACAACGGATAAAAATTATTCATTGCCTTATGTCAATTTTGTTGTAGTAGAATAATCAAATGGATACGTATTTGGATACGTTGCATGCGAACAATGATTTTATCTGGTCACTTGCATTTGTTTTAGTCAATTAGGTAGTGGAAGCTTCTAAACGGGTACCCGTGGGTATTTGTTAATGCGAACATATTTTTTGAATGTGACACGTGTCATGATATAATGGGTAACCGAACCATCATTTTCAAACGGATGTTATTGAATTTTAGGGTCAAAATGAACGATTAAACTGGGTACCCGCCAACCTGGATATATCTAAAGACCCCTAGCATGTGGAAAGTTTGGAGTGGGTTTGATGGAGCAGCAAGATCCCCATTTTTAGGATGTCAAGCCTCCTAATGACATGGGGAAGTCGGCGGGTTTCGCAATGTATCGGATTGAGCAATCGAGTTAGGATTAAGGCACTAAAACTTTCTTTTATTGTATCTGCCAATCATCCAAACAATCGAGAAGGCATCATCTTTTCATACATACAGATAACAGAGTTATAAAATATTTAAATTTAGGGATTTTATCACTTGTGCCCCTCCGAGATATCGTAATATCAGTTATGCCCCTATCTTTTTGGTAATATCAGTTGTGCCCCTTACTTCTTGCTCCGTCATCAGTTGTGCCCTTCTGTCAGATTGACCGTCAAAAAATTAAAATAAGCATGGTTTATTCAAACCATGGTGTGGTTAAGAATGGTATTATGGTCAAAACAAAATCAGGGGCGGAGGAGCTCGAGGGAGGAGCTCGGGTCGGACCGCGACAGAAGGAGGGGGAGGTCGAGGGGAGCACGGGACGGCACGGGGAGCACGGGGCGGCGCGGGGCAGAGGGAGGGACCAGGGGGCGGCACACGGCATGGGGAGGGGGAGCACGGGGCGGCGCCGACGAGGGCTGGAGGGCGGGTGTCACCCCACCGTCGATCACCGCGTTCTTGATTTGTCGCCACCATCGAGATCCACACAACCACCACCGCCATCCATTGAATTGGTTGGTGCCCCTCAGTGGGAGGATTGCAGCGCTCTCGCCAAATCAACCGTGAACTTGTCAGAATGGCCTGGTGCAAACTACGGCATTGATTGTGACATCAAGCCATGTACTCTTGCGGATAATCTGCCTCGACCACACGGGCATTTCCATGCCATGTCTGGGTTCTTTGTGGTTTTCAATTTCTTCAACTTGAGCTCAGATGCCACACTTGATGACGTGCTACAAAAAGGCCAACAATTTTGTGGAAAAAATGGGAAGTCGCGAAGAACAGCGTCAAGCCGCAGCCGTATATTGAACAGTATTGCTTTCGAGCACCGTATGTTGCCTCTTTACTGAGAAATGGCTTACACACCAGGGATTCTGAAGTGGCTGTTGGCTCTGGGACCATTACTTGGACACTGGGAGTTGCATTACTGGAGGTTGCTCAGGCATTCTCTCGGCAAATGACTCTGGCGAACCACATGATGATTCCTGATGGCTTAAACCCCATGATTCTTGTTTTCATGCTTTTCATGTCGTTGATGCTTCTCGGTGCAGTCTTACTTGTGAGTAAGAGGCTGCGTAATGTTTTCCATGGATCATATCTACCGCTTTTTAGACGAAGCAATGGAACCGGTGGTTTCCAATATGGGGGGAGGAGGTGCGGCGTCGGGGAGGGGAGGGGGTGTGGGGCTGAGCGGCACGGGGGCGGCGGGCTGGGAGGAGGTGCGGGGAGCTCGGGCCGGAGCTGGGCGGCGTGGGGCAGGGGCGGGGGTGGAGAGGGAGGAGGAGGAGGTTGGAGGAGGAAGAGGATGGGGAAGAGGAGGAAGAGGGTGTAAAATGACCACATGACCTTTTTTAAAAAATTAATTCCGCTTATGTCCTCGAAGTTAACGTCCGTTTGCACCGTGGATGGACGGTCACTAACTCGAGGGGCGCAAGTGATAAAATAGCAAGAAGTGAAGGGCACAACTGATATTACCAAAAAGATAGGGGTATAACTGATATTGTGATATCTCGGAGGGACACAAGTGATAAAATCCCTTAAATTTAAGATATGATGTTTCTAGTAGATGCTAAGACAATAAAATGCATGGTGGGACTTACCTGGATAAATGTGGAGAAGGCATCATCTTCCAGAATTTTGGAGTATTCAATAGCCCATGCCTCATTATCTCCGAATAAATTTTTTTGTCTTTCAGCCTCGAGCATCACTGGATAACGATATATAAACCTCGGCCAAATCGATTGTACATTTCTCAACATGGACTCTATTTTTGTTTCGTTTATCCCCTGCAGAACGTAACCATGTTGATGTTACACAATTCTGTCCTTATATTCGCATTGTAATGACATCATGTGCTACAAATTTTATTTGCTTTATATATGCAGTGCGTTTCTCAAACATATATTAGATGTGAATGTGCGACGTTTGACTTCATTAAGGCAATAAAGATTATGCTATTTATTCTATGGAAATCTATATATTGATAGGGTTAACAGAGGCTAAATAAGTTTTTCAGGATTTTGATTAACCCAACTCATCCCTCTCAATGTCCTTTTTCATGGACAGTATAAGCTTTCTCTGTACTCATAGTAAAAATAAAAATGAATCAAATGGTAAATAAGCAAGTGCTACCCGAAGAATGCTGACATGTTGGGAATATCTTCCTCCTTGATACGAACCGCAAAGCTGTCATAATTGAACACATTCTCAAATGGCATTTGGACTCCATCCTGCAAAATTGGAATAATGTATTGTGATTGGGTGATTTTCAAAACATCGAAATGGGAGACAAGCGTGCTGCAAGTTGTGTTGGTAGTTTTTTTTAAATTGTAAAACTAATTCGAAATTGGAGAAAATAATGACTAGTAATATAATTGGTTCCATAACTGTAGTGAATACGCACATATGTGGCATTATTTTCCTTTTGTATGACCGCATACACTCACAATTATATCTTTACTGTTCATATGCCCGCCTCATTTTTTGTCATATATTATTTTTTTAAAAATATCACCATTTATATTCATCCATATATCTCTCCTATATATCATTCAAATTTCATCAGAAACAAAGACTCCTACGGCATCCATCCAAATAAGGTCTGCGACCGTTAAAAAAATAACATCTGGATGGAGGTTGTAGGAGTCTCTGTTTCGGACGAAATTTGAATGGCAAATAGGAGGGATATATGGTTGAATATACACGGCGGTATTTTTCCAAAAAAAATAAAACAATTTGCGAAAAATGGGGTGGGGGCAACCATGTTGGGACAAACCCATTTTTTCCATATATATATGAGTGATCCTATGAGAGCAAAAAGTTGTGAGAGCATGAGAGGGGAGATTCTGGACCACATGATTCACCTAGGAGAGAGAAAACATAATCATGTGGTCCAGAATCAATCCTCTCATGCTCTCACGGCTTTTTCCTCTCATAGGGATCACTCCTCTCTCTCTCTCTCACTCTCTCTCTCTCTCTCTCTCTCTCTATATATATATATATATATATATATATATATATATATATATATATATATATATATGGGATAAATGGGGCTGCCCCCTAGGGGGAGCTAACTTGGCTCCCCCATCCCATTTTCACCATTTTTTATTTTTTTTTGAAAATTTCTTCCATGAATATTCATCACTATATCCCTAAATTATGCTATTAAAATTTCGTGCGAAACAGAGACTCCTACGGCCTCCATCTAGACAGTCATTTTTTAACGGTAATAGGATTTTTTAAATCGACCCCATTTGGATGAAGGTCGTAGGAGTCTCTGTTTCGCACGAAACTTTAATAGCATAATATAGGGATTTAATAATGAATTTACACGGTTTTAGATTTCAAAAAAAATAAAAATATTATGTCAAAAAAGGACAGGGGGAGCTAAGTTAGCTCCCACTAGGGGGCATACACATTTTTGCCTATATATATATATATATGGGAAAAAGGAGTATGCTCCTTGGGTGTAGCTAACTTATATGCTCCCACCTCTTTTCCCCTATATTTTTTTATTTTTCTGAAATGAAACCTGATGGAATTTAGATCACAATATGTCACCATGATGTCATTCAAATTTCGACTTAATTCAATACTTCTATCCCCTCCATCAAGACTGTCAAATTTTAACGGTCTCATAATTGCTGAAAATGACCCCCTTCAAATGGAGGGCATAGGAGTCTCTGTTTCTGACGAAATTTGAATGACATGTTAGAGGGATATAGTGATGATGAATATACATATTTTTTATTTTCCCAAAAAAATAAAAAATGGGAGAAAATGAGGGCAGGAGTAGCCAATTGGCTACACCCAGGGTGTAGCCTCATTTAACCCTATATATATATATAGAGAGAGAGAGAGAGAGAGAGAGAGAGAGAGAGAGAGAGAGAGAGAGAGAGAGAGAGAGGGAGAGAGAGAGAGGATGGGGAGCTTGCACCAAGGTGCATGTAATTTTACATGCACCGGATCTTATATCTTCCACATTTTTTTATTTTTTTGAAAAATATCACCATGTATATTCATCTATATATCCATCCAATATGCCATTCGAATTTCATCATAAACAGAGACTCATATACCTTCATCTAGAACAAGTCGATTACAGCAATTCTAAGACCGTTAAAATTATATGTTCTAGATGGAGGGCATAGAAGTCTCTGTTTCTAACGAAATTCGAATGACATATTGGAGGGATATATAGATGAATATACTTGGTGATATTTTTCAAAAAAAAATCAAAAGATGTGGAAGATATAATCCCCAGTACATGTAAAATTACATGCACCTTGGTGCAAGCTCCCCATCCCCCCTCTTTCTCTCTCTCTCTCTCTATATATATATATATAATATGAGGAAATATGCAAATATTGAATATATGCATAAATGCATACATGCGTGTTTGCGTAAGTTGTATAGGTGTATGCATTAGTGCATAAGAAAAATACATGTTATGTGTGCGCCGGTGCATTTGCATACATATATGTGCATTTTCATTTGATATTGGTTATCCATGCTTCTTCTAAGTACGTGGACTGGCTCCTCTGATGTACAGCAGAGTCTACTCGATCAAGATCGAGTCGTTCACAAGAATTCCTGAGTTTTGGTGCCCTTTGCATGTGAACCACTAGATCGTGATTTAACGGCTCCGACGGTATAACAGACCTCTGTAGTATAACGGAGGATCCACTCTACAAAGTACATGCATTCATTGCATTGATATTGGTTATATTTGATACGAAGACTGGAATGAATGTAGTCTAGAAATTAGAAACATAATAGTATTACAAAAGATCGATTCTCTTAGAAGCTGCGTGACATTATGGGACATGAATCATACTCAGTGCACAGACAATGATGCGGAGCAGTAATAACGGTGCACATGCTCATACATGAGAATGGAAGGTTGAGCAGATTGCGGTGGGTCGAAGAAGTCGAAGTAGAAATGTGTGTGTTACAGAAACTATATACTTAATCGTTTGAACACGCCTCCTGATCAAAAGATACATTCGTACTCCACCAACTCCCTTGAATTCATTTCTATATAAAAAGAATCCCATCTTTACGTGGGATATTCTTCCGAATTGCTTACGTGCTCTCATTCTTTCTATTAACAATTTATAGATTTTAATCACTCTTTTGGAATCTTAGTTTTCAAGATATACGAAAGTGTTCTAAGCTCCTTTCCAACTTAGTCATTAAAAGATCTAATTTGCGATAGTAGTTTCGATACTCTGCACTTCACTCACTCTGCCATTCTTAGGGAAGTGAATTCATGTCTATAAAGCCCACGTCAACTTTAACAACACAATAATCACGCTCTTCTAGTTTATTTTTGAATAAATCGTGTAATAGATACCTGAGGTGCATGTTCCTTTCTAGTAAAGGTTAGATTCTTCCTTCAAAAAAGGGATACAACTTGTACATGGTTGTTTTTGTTATGCTTGGTTTGTAAGGAGCAAAGTGAAAAGAAAAAACTAGGTAAATCTGAGAGAATAAAGAGAAACGATTGACCAATGTTTAAGCCATGTTTATTTACCCAGAGGGATTTCCACATAAAATTCTCCTTTATTATTATATTAGATTTATTATTATATTAGATTTGTGTGCACAATTCAACCCCCTCCCATTATTGTATCAACTGATTGTTTTCATCCTCATGATCTTTTCTCCCTTACTCCCAAAGTTTACTAATGGAACTCCATTACCCCTCTCAAGTTCATCATAACACGGTGTTCCTTTAGTTTCACCCATCTGGTAAACCTCTCTTCTGTCCTTATTGAAGTGAATGCATTGAGCGATGAACCACTATCCCATTTGCTTTCAATTGCAATGAACAACAATCTCTTACTTCTTTACCCTTCTAATGATATGCAGATCAATATCTCTACCATTTTTTTCTCTTTTCAAGTGCCCAACATCGTGAAGATCCTGTTGGATTTCTTTTTTATTCAAAACCTCTCTACCTATTTAGTATGCGTGAGCGTGCATGCGAGTTTAATTTAAAATATTACTTTTCCACGCAATTTTCAATTTGCGCACAAGTACCTAATCCAATAATGATCTCGAAAATGAGACTCATTAAATCCATTTGAACAAACACCTTCCCTCTTTTGTATCCTGGTTCATATAGCCATTTTTGACATTAAACGGGCCTCCTCGGTAATGTTGGGTGCATCCAACGAGACCATAGGAACTTCTTATCACTTAATGTCTTGATGGGAGATGAACGTCTCTCTTTTGGCTCTTTGTTAATGGAAAGTTCATCTATATAAAGGACAATAGTCTTAACATTTTAAAATATAACACACAACACAACAGAGGCATTCTGTTCTCCACCCCCATCTGCTCTCCACCACTTGTGCGCTCATTGTGAATTCATGTAGGCAGATTTTGTGCTTTGTTTTTCTACAATGACGAGGGCGAACAGACGTTGATGCTACTCTCTTGCTAGCACCGGGAGATAACATCCAGTTGGGAGGTGATTGAATTTGGGAGCCAGGCTGCCATCAAGCTTGTGCATAGGAGCGACAGAATCTGTCTTCATGACATCGTCTTTCGACGTGCCTTCATTTCCCAGGCTGAATCTTTCAAACTAATATTTCTTTGTTGTTATTTTGATCATATTTGCTTGACAATCTTAAAACACAATCTCCTTGCAAAAAGTGGTAGAAAACTATAGTATTTTTCCAACATTGTAAAGACAAATTCACAAGTTTTCTATCTATTGTTGCACTCCGTCTTTGTTAATTAAACCTTTACAAAATGGATCCTAGAGTAATGATGACTTCAGAAGACATTGCTAGTCTTAGACCAGAAAAATTTGTAGGATTATATTTATGTAGATGACAACAAAAAATGAGGTTTTGGCTAACTTTGTTAGGATTAGTCTCTGCTATAACTCCTCCCGAGGAGTCCGAAACTCCTGTCACTCCCGTTGATCATGTTAACTCTACCCTATTCTCAATAGGCTCCACTTACAATGATCCACTTTCTTCCCCTATCTTGGCTCATCCAAAAATACCTAAAGATATAGATTACCTTTGTCATGATAGAATTCTCTCTGTTTATCTGATGAGCTTTATGACATATACCATATGCACGCTACTTTCCTCAAACTTTATAAATCTTTAGATGATAAGTTTGGTATGCAAGATACAGGATTAGAACGATATATCTTTATCCAATGGCTTGACTATAAGATGGTAGAGAACAAACCTGTCTCTGCACAAGTTCTTGGATATCAAAATATATTGCTAGTGGCTATAAGCTCGAGGAAAATGTACAAGTAGCTGCTCTAATAAAAAACTCTCTTCTTTTTTGAACGATTTTTCTAAATCTCTCCGTCATAGGCAAGAGAAGATGAACATGTATCCCTTGAAAAGTCTCTTCACACTGAAAATCATCACATAGCAAAAACTCTAAATATAACCCTCATGTCAATCTGGTAGACCATGACAACACCAAAAATAAACTCCAAAAATTCCACCCCAAATACAAACAACCTTGCAAGAAAGGCAAGCAACCCAGTCAGAATAATAACACTGACTCTAGGGGTCAACGTATCTGCTACGTGTGTGACAAGTCTGGTCACTTTGCGAAGGTATGCAAGAATCACAAGGAACAAAAGAAGCAACTTCTTAAGAATGCTGAAGTTAATATGATTTTTGTGGGGCCCGGTACTTCTGAAAGGTTAGAAATTAACTATGTTATTCCCAACATTAGTTATGCCTCTCATGATAATTGTGGCTAGATTCTAGAGACATATCTTACATCTGCTATGATCGCTATTCTTTTTCCACCTATCAGGCTGATAATAGTCATGTCATCTCCTGGGGTGATATTGTCTCTGTAAAACACATTGTAAGCTTCGAATGTATGGATTTAAAGCTCACATCAGAGAAAGTCTTGAAGCTACATGATGTCTTACATGTTGCTGAATTTAAGAAGAACTTTATTAGTGAAGTCCTAGTTATGCCTTCTGGGTACTCAATATTAAGTCAGGGAAATAAAGTTGTAATCTCTCATTTTGGATCTTTCATAGGTGTCGGCTATACTTGTAATGTTCTTATCAAGCTTAGTTTTGAATCTTATAATGGTTCTTCACAAATTAATGAGAATTGCATTAAAACTCTTTCTATTATCGTGTCATCTGATCTTTGGCATGCATACTTAGGACACGTGAACAAAAATACAATGAAGCGTATGGTTCACATGGACTTAATTCTCAAAACGGACGTAAAAAATAATGAAAGATGTTAAATTTGCATGCAAAGTAAATTGCCTAAGAAACCCTTCATATCAATAGAAAGAAACTCTATACTACTTGAACTAGTCCATACTGATGTATGTGACTTAAACCATGTTCTCACTCATGATAACATGCGCTACTTTGTGACCTTTATATATGATTTTTCAAAGTATTGATATGTTTATTTGCTAAGATCTAAATATGAGCAAATAGAAAAGTTTAAAGTCTACAAGACCCAAGTAGAAAATCAAATCGATAAGAAAAAGGATTAGATCCGATAGAGGGGGTGAGTATAGTTCAAATGAGTTAAACTAATTTTGTGAGGAACATGGCCTTATACATGAAACCACTACCCCTTATAACTCCCAATCTAATGCCGTGGCTGAAAGGAAGAACATAACACTTATCGACACGGTCAATGCCATGTTAATAGAATCTGGTCTTAACAAACGATTATAGAGAGAGGCTCTTTTAATCGTAAACTATGTGCTTAACCACATCCCTTTCAACCAAATAGATAAAACTCCTTTGTGAACTTTGGTTTAATAGAAAATCGGTTCTAAAATACCTTATAGTATGGAGATACTTGATCAAAGTTAAGATTCCTAAAAATAAGAAGAGAAAGTTAGGTTCTAAGACTGTGGACTCTGTTTTCATATGATATGTAGAAAATAGTAATACCAATAGATTTCTGGTCATAAAATTTGATATCCAAGAAATCAGGGTCAACCCACTATTAGAGATTAGACCCGTAGAAGCAACATACTATGAAAGCATCTTTCCTCTCAAATCTTCTCTCCCTGTACAAGATGGTGAAGGAACTTCAAAATTTCAAAACATTGAATCCCCTCAAGATACAACACAAATTATTGAAAAGCAGAACCATTCTACGAAGAAGTGGTTGATCCTCCTAATGACCTACGTTGAGGTAAAAGGACTATAATGACTAAAAACATTGGTCATGACTTCTATACTCTCTCAGTAGAAGAAGATCCAAAGACCTATGATGAAGCTATGAAATCAATAGATCATAGTTTCTGGAAGTAAGCAATTGCTAATGCAATAGAATCTATAATGAACAACCACACTTGAATTCTGATCGATCTTCCTCCAGGGTACAAGACTATTGGATGTAAGTGGATTTTCAAAAAGAAGTTACGGGCGGATGGAGTCAAGCCATATGTGGTAGGGTGTAGGACCGGACAATACACCCTTGGAGATTCCTACTATGTGAATGTAACCCTAATCCGGGGTTTATGTGAGTTGGGTATTCTCGCTAGGGCATTCATGAAATAGATTCTCGCAAAGGCCATAATGTGCACACCGATATGAACGTCCTCGTACCCTTATCTATGTTTGTGCGATTTATTGAAATCCAAATCAAAGAGTCTGGTTCAAAACGTAGTTCACCACATCTCTCCGGCTCTAGATGAATCATTGCTAGGCAAGGTTCAAAGCCACAAGCTACCTATGCTGAAAGATATTGTTCTGTCATATTTTATTTTTAGTTAAATTTTCTTCATTATAATTCTTTAAATTTTCTTTTTATTTTTATTCTTTAAAAAGTTTTATAAAATATGTGGGGAAATGTTGGATTTCTTTAAATCCATCATTGATAGGCAAGGTTCAAAGCCACAAGCTACCTACGCTGAAAGACATAGTTCAGTCGTATTTTATTTTTAGTTAATTTTTGTTTATTATCATTCTTTAATTTTTATTTTTATTTTATTATTTAAAAATCTTTATGAAATATGTGGGGGTATATGAACGCCCTCATACCGTCATCTATGTTTGCACGATTTATTGAAATCCGAATCAGAGAGTCTGGTTCAAGACGTAGTTCACCATGTCTCTCCAGATGTAGATGAATCATTGCTAGGCAAGGTTCAAAGCCACAAGCTATCTATGCTGAAAGACATAGTTTAGTCATATTATATTTTAAGTTAATTTTTTCTTTATTATCATTCTTTAATTGTTCTTTTTCTTTTTATTCTTTAAAAAGATTTATGAAGTATGTGGGGGAATGTTGGATTTCTTTTGTATTTCAAAACCTCTCTACCTCTTTAGTACACACGAGCATGCGTGCATGTTTAATTTAAAATATTACTTTCCAAAGATTTAAGTTTATGTAATTTTTATTTTGCGCACAAGTACCTAACCCAATAATGACCTCGGAAATGAGACTCATTAAATTCATTTGAACAATCACCTTCCCTTTTTCGTATTCAGGTTCATATAACCACTTTTGCCATTAAACGAGTCTCCTCGGTAATGTTGGGTGCATCCAACTAGGGATGTCTGCGGGTCGGGTTTGGGGCGGGTATTACTATTCCCAAACCCATACCCATTAATAATATCACTACCCATACCCGCCCATTTATTAAACGGGTAATTTCTAATGAGTACCCATATACCCATCGGATACCCCTGTACCCAGTGGGTACCCATATCTTTGACATGGTAAATCTTAAGTTGTTTGTAACTGTATACAAGATTTTCACAGATAGACGGAATATAGTGAGATTGTGTAATATGGTGATTCATAAAAATGTGTAATATATAAAGGATATTAAATATTTATATATGTTAAGTGTTTAGCTCTTTTGTATTGATAGTTTTTATTTATTAAAGATGCAAAAAATTAGTTAAATAAGAAAAAAGGATGGAGAGGAGAAAATTGAGTTCGATATTTATACATGTAAATCGATACATATTAGATATGGGATATATTTGGGTCCATTTTGATTAAAATGGAACATACACGTCTATCTTTATATATATTTTTTATTCGGGTTTGGGGCGGGTTCGGGTTCGAGTACCCACAAGGCAATCCCAAACCCATACTCATACCCGCATGGGTAGTCAATTCAAAACCCAAACCCATCCAAAAGTAAATGGGACGGGTTTCGGGACCTTAAATGGGGCGGGTTCGGGTCGGGTACCCAATGGGTAGACCTAGATTGACATCCCTACATCCAACGAGATCATAGGAACTTATTATCACTTAATGTATTGATGGGAGATGAACGTCTCTCTTTTTGCTCTTTGTTAATGGGTAGTCCGTCTACATAAAGGACTGTAGTCTTAGCCTTCTAAAACACAACACACAATACAATAGAAGCATTTTGTTCTCCACTGCCATCTGCTCTCCATCACTTGTACACTCATTGTGAATTCACGTAGACGGATTTTGTGCTTTGTTTTTCTATGACGACAAGGGCCAATGGACGTTCGACGCTGCTCTCTTGCTAGCACCGGGAGACAACATCCAGTTGGGAGATGACTGAATCTGGGAGCCAGGCCATCATAAAGATCGTGCATAGGAGCGACGGAATTTGTCTTCTCGACAACGTCTTTCGACGTGCCTCCATTTCCCGGACTATAACTTTCAAACTAATATTTCTTTGTTGTTATTTTGATCATATTTGCTTGCCAATTGTAAAATACCATATCCTTGCAAACATTGCTAAAAAATTATAATATTTTTCCAACAGATCCTCTATATATTTTCCATATTATATTACCTCAAAACTCGTTTAACAAATATTTACACTGAATGATTGCCCTTAAATCATTTTTCTCTTTAATCTTTGGGCCATATTAATTATTCTTTTTCTTAAATTACTTGACTTTCCCTTTGACCTGAACCTACTGACAACAACTCATGGAATCACCTACTGTGAAAAAACACAATGCAGAATCTCCTTTTTCAAATAATAAATATACTAATCTTCATTTTAAAATTTTTATATTACTATTCAATAATATATGTCTCCTTTTTTTTTCATATTTGTGCGTACTCTAGCTCCTCGAAAAACTATTCCAAGGATAGATAAAATCTACTCTCACATCCTTTACAATGGTGATCTAAGAAAAAATATAACTCATAAATTGGAAATCTATTACACCTCCCAAGGGAAATGGTGGTGGTGATTTTCTCAGATTTCAAAGATTTAATATTTTTTCTAAAATAGCTGAGAATTTATATTTTTTCTAGCAATAATAAACTTCTCTAAACTCTAGATCAACGTGATCATTACCAACCACTTCCACAACAATGAGCATGCTCACACGATACTTCCCTCTAAACCTTTCCCCTTCCTCCAAGAATCTAGCGAAGGACTTTTATGTGTTCTAGTTTTCTTAAAAAGACTGATGCAAAAAAATCATTAATAAAATCTTTGCTATTATAATTGATTTCAATATTATTTTACTGCCCCCTAGTTTATCTTTCTAGCTTTTCTACCGAAGTGGTTGGTCTAAATTTATTGTCCCCTTAAGTGCAATACTTACCTCTTGTTTTTGTATTTTTTTAATATTTTATTTTTAACTGGATTCATCCTTTGGGTTGTTGATGCTGGTGCGTAAGCTCATGTTCGTTTGTTGTACTGTGGTTAGAGACTTTTTGGCTGTCTTTTTTTGTTTGATTTTTGGCAAATTCAGATCTCCATCTCTTGTGTTATCCCTTTTTATCTCTTGAGATTTCCGGAAACTACTCGATAAACATAGATTAGAAATCCGAAAAATGTCCCAATCTTTTTGTATTTTCTGGGCACCATTGATGTAACTGAATCTTTAGTCGAAAAAGATATGATCTTTATAAGAAATAAATCTCTTTCGATGTTATAGTAAACTTTATCCCCTCTTCTTTTTAGATGATTATATATGCTTTTAAGGTTTGTTAATAAAATATTTTAAGAGCCATAGTTTTACTGGGTACATTTTCTAGAGGCGGGGAAACCACAATGGATTCAGAAATTGGCCTTGACAATATTTGTGATGCATGTATACAAATATGTATCTGTATGTCTAGATACATATGTGTGCATATATATAAATCTTTGACTTACATATTTAAGTGTTTTTCCATTTCACTAGATTGTTTCTTTCTAATTTTGGACCCGTTTATTTCATTCAATGGAGTTGGTTTAAAATTCTTAACTTCTCGAGATTTGATGTCATTAATAGTGTATCTTATTACAAGCCATAAAATTTTCTCTTCAAAAAGTAGAAAAGTATTTGTTATTAGGTTCTGTACAAAATTATTGGTTTGTATTTAATGGAGAACCAATACTTATAATTGTAGATTAATAGTTATCTTTTATATAAATGATTTGGCTATATAATAAAGTTTATATGTTGAAGAACTAAAGAAAAAGCAATACACACACAATATTATAAATTTAAAAAATGCACATACGTATGTATAAGAATACATTTGTAACGACCCGGATCCACGTGACCAGCGGAAGCATGAATAAACGACATGCCACGTCGGATCCGAGGGTTACTCATGCATATCAATCCACAATTAATTTAAATGATCGAAAAGATAAGGAAAAAAAATATTATATCATTGAGATACTTCAAATGAATGGATAACATCACTCAATAGCTTGACATAAACAAGGATCAAGTTACATCCTCCAAAAGACGTCATTGACAACGAAAAATAATTAGAGGATCAACTCATAATGTTCCTTGGGTACATCTACGAAAGACAACAAAAGGAAAACTAACACTACCAAATGAGAAGCCAAATCCTCCACTAGCCAATCAACAGCTGCAAAGCTCTACTCCTCCGAGGAACCTGCGGCAGGGCAAAACCACAGGAGCGACAAAATGCTCGTAAGCCAAACAGCTTAGCATGCTTTAAGAAGAATCAAAAATGAGAATGGCTCAATAAATTGGAATAGAAGCATGGCGATATAGTTATATTCACATACTTATGAGGGGTTTATACATTCTCAATAATGGTGCTCTATTGTTGCACCTATACCCTTAAACTCAATCTTATCGTTAAATTGGTCCATTATTACCCTCCGCTGGCACTAGCGGTTTTCACTTGCACATTCAATCATACATTAAACACATCGTGATGACATCAGCGCTGAGTCAATAGGTGGACTTTCCACTAGGCTCTACTGAACCTGACACCCCCGGAAGGTGTTGCCCTTTAGGCCATTGATGTCCGTATCGGACCCGGTAACCGGACTCTAGAGGTGGCTCCCACCACATGGTGTAGCACTTAGCTCCGCTTACCGTTATCGTGCCATAATTTTGTTAAAAATCATTGTTTTAGAAAATTAATTATTCTTATGGTATTGAAGTCCCATGCGTGGTCTAATCCTATTAATGATATTGCGTGACCTTTGAGTTGTGGTTAACACATATCCACATAGATATACACGGCCTGTAATCTAATGGAGAATAACCATTCCTTTGTTATTCATAACATTGTATGGCACAACTTGGAGCATGGAAGGTTAATACTAATGAAGTTGTACTTATACTTTACTGACTGTATTATCAACGAAAGCAAAAGAATATAACGGTAGTTCTTTCTTTATCCAACATATTACTAATCCGAATGGGTTTCATTATCAACAGCAATACCATTGTCATATATTTATATAAAAGAAAACACATGCAGTTCCATGTTTACGGATAAGAAGTAAGGTAAAATATAAAATTGTACAGTAACATCTGGGTTTAGCTTCCTAACTAATTTCTTATTTGTCTTACCCTAATATATTCTGAAATGATTCAGTGGCTGTGACCTTAAATTCACATATACGTTTATTTCCTTTTTTGTCAAAAAAAAACACCCAAGACACATGCATTTTAATAGTCACGATATCAAGTTGATTCTTACAAAGAACAGATTGTTGATGAACTACATGTTTCAATGATGTGGAGTGTGAATGCCCTTTCAAGGAGGTGTTTGGACAGGAATATACGAGATTGTTTGGACATGAATATACGAGATACAACAAGATGTTCATCTGGATGTACTTGACACCAACATTAACTCTAGATGGGTTTTGGCACAAGAGATAAATGTAAAAAAAGAAATGAGTCATACTCGTTTGGTATTCAGCCTACCCAGTACCCAAATATCGTAATACTATTTCAGCACATGGTTTATGCCACTAGCAGCAAAAAAATGACTGGTTTGGATTAAGAGGCTTAACTCATACGTGGAGAATCAATCTTTATTTTCATGCCAATAATATTTCATCCCATTCACGTCTAACATTAACATACACAATGTCCAATATCCAGTAGGTATCATCATGTAAAGTATTTCAAATTTTGGATTCTGATCAAAATCACGATTACCTACAGTTCTCCCTTTATATCCCAGGAGACGAAGGTTTTGACGAAGATCCAACCAAATGCTTTCTAGGATAGATTTGAGAAAGAGCATGAAGTCGAGAAAAGACATACCGGATGTGAAAGAAAAGCCTCCTGTAGGCCAACTCTGTCCCGATCTCTCCCTCGTCAGTCGCGATCCAAAAATCGAGTGCACAAAGATCCCTCTTTCCAGCCCTTTCGTGCAATGAAGGTGGGATACCTTGCCAGGCCGTTAGACTCTCTCGGACCCTCTATTCTTACCTATCTCCCTCTCCCTCTCCCTTAAGAAACGAGATAGGCAGTCCCCATTCTAAAAATGGAAGTCACGCACATGATATAAGGGGTTGAATCGGCCATCTACAACTACCCACCTCCCCTCTCTCCTTTTAATTAACTCAACTAAATTGTTATATATATTATTATTTAATTTACTTTGTATCCTAAATTTAGTGGTCGTTACAATCTACCCCACTAAAAAAAAATTTCGTCCCGAAATTATAAGTCTAAGAACTTACCAAAAAGTTCAGGATACTTGGTTCGCATTTCCTCCTCCAACTCCCAAGTGGCTTCTTCACGCTTTTGGTGTTTCCATAAGACCTTAACCATGGGGATCACCCGACGTCGCAGCTGATTTTCCTTGCGATCTATGATCTTGATCGGTTCTTCTACATATGAAAGATCTGCTTGTACTTCAGGAATCTCATGCTCGATCACATGTGAGGGATCTGCTATGTACTTCCGTAGCATTGAAACATGAAATACATCATGTATATTCTTGAACTGAGGTGGGAGGTCAACCTGATAAGCAACCTCACCAATTCTCTTGATGATCATAAAAGGGCCAACATATCTTGGATTCAGCTTTCCCCTTCTACCAAAACGAACGACACCACGCATAGGAGAGACTTTGATAAAAACTTGATCTCCCACTTCAAATTTAAGATCACGTCTCCGACAATCAGCATAGCTTTTCTGCCTACTTTGAGCAGCTAGCAATCTCTTCTTGATAGTATCGATCTTCTTTGTAGTATCCAGGATAATCTCTGGTCCTAGGATTTTTCTTTCGCCAACATCATCCCAGCATAAGGGAGAACGACAAGGTCTACCGTATAAAGCTTCGTATGGGGCCATCCCAATGCTAGAATGGAAACTGTTATTGTATGCAAACTCAACAAGAGGAAGATGAAAATCCCAATTTCCAGAAAAGTCCAATGCACAAGATCTAAGCATATCCTCCAAAGTCTGAATGGTCCTTTCTGACTGCCCATCAGTCTGCGGATGAAAGGATGTGCTGAAATTCAGATTCGTTCCCAAAGCATCATTCAAGCTCTTCCAGAATCTGGATGTGAAACGTGCATCCCGATCGGAGACAATGGATACAGGTACACCGTGCAACTTCACTATCTCATGAACATATAACTTCGCCAGACTCTCTGTAGACTGACTGCACCGTATAGGTAAAAAGTGTGCCGATTTAGTTAACCGATCCACAATCACCCAAATGGAATCATATTTGGCACCCTTCGTGGGAGGCAAACCCACTACAAGATCCATAGTAATGTGCTCCCATTTCCACTCTGGCAGGTCCAACGGCTGCAATCCTCCAGATGGTCTTTGATGCTCAATCTTTACTCTCTGACAAACAAGGCATCTCGAAACGAACTCTGCAATTTCTCGTTTCATATTTTTCCACCAAAAGTTCCTTTGCAAATCTTTGTACATTTTTGTACTCCCTGGATGGATAGAGTACATGGAACTATGCGCCTCCTCTAAGATCTCCTTTTTAATCTCTTGATCATTAGGAACCCATAATCGATTCCTAAATCTCAATCCACCGCCGACTGCAACCGACAACTCGCTAGAAGGCTTCTTCGATGCTTCAACGAGCAGCAATAGTTCTGGATCAACTTTTTGTGCTGCCAACACCTTCTCAATCAAGGCTGAGTGAACTTGCAGTCCAGCAACAAAAACACCATGTTTATCATCTATAAAAGGCTTCCACTGAACAAAGTCCTCGACGAGCTTCCACTGCAGCCTCATACTAGAAAGCTTAGCTTCCCATTTTCTGCTGAGCGCATCCGCCACTGCGTTAATTTTTCCCGGATGATAGTCCAAGGAAAAATCATAATCTTTTAATAGTTCCAGCCATCTCCGCTGCCTCATATTCAAGTCCTTCTGAGAGAAAAGATATTTGAGGCTCTTGTGGTCAGTAAGCACCTGAAATTTCTCTCCATACAGATAATGTCTCCACAACTTTAAGGCAAAAACAACTGCCGCTAGCTCAAGATCATGAGTAGGATAATTCCTCTCATGAATTTTCAATTGCCGCGAAGCATAGGCCACGACCTTATCATGTTGCATCAGAACTGCACCAAGTCCAGACCCTGAAGCATCCGTATGCACTGTGAAACCTCCAGCACCCGAAGGAAGTGTCAAGATTGGAGCTGAAGTCAACATCCCTTTCAATTTTTGGAAGCTCTCCTCACATTGCATACTCCAGATGAATTTAGTTTCTTTCCTCATCAACTTTGTGAGAGGTAAAACTATCTTCGAGAAGTCTCGAATAAAACGTCTGTAATAACCAGCCAAGCCCAAGAAGCTACGAACTTCTGTAACTGTCCTTGGTTGGTTCCAGTTCAGAACAGCCTCGACCTTCGACGGGTCAACAGATATCCCATCTTTTGATATGACGTGACCAAGAAATGTCACTTTATCAAGCCAAAATTCACATTTGGAGAACTTAGCATAGAGCTGGTGCTGTCTCAACGTTTCTAATACTGTCCTCAAGTGGTCCTCATGTTGTTTCTTATCTTCTGAATAGATAAGAATGTCATCGACGAAAACAATGACAAAATTATCAAGGAAATCACGGAACACCCTGTTCATGAGGTCCATGAATGCTGCTGGAGCATTGGTTAATCTGAATGGCATTACTCGAAACTCGTAATGTCCATACCTTGATCTAAAAGCAGTCTTCGGAGCATCCTCTGCCTTGACCCTCAGCTGGTGATAACCCGATCTTAAATCAATTTTTGAAAATATAGCAGCCTTCTGCAATTGATCGAATAGATCATCTATTCGAGGTAAGGGATACTTGTTCTTGACTGTGATCTGATTTAGAGCTCGATAATCAATGCATAGTCTAAGCGTCCCATCCTTCTTCTTGACAAAGAGTACAGGAGCACCCCATGGAGAGACACTAGGCTGAATAAAGCCTTTATCAAGAAGTTCTTCCAGCTGCTTTTTAAGCTCTGCCAACTCTGCCGGAGCCATACGATAAGGTGGCTTGGAGATAGGCGATGATCCCGGCATGACCTCAATGGTGAAGTCAATCTCTCTATGAGGAGGTAAACCAGGAAGGTCTTCAGGAAAAACATCAACGTACTCCCGAACAATGGGCACATCCTCAATAGAAACATGTTGAGCCTCTGTTTTCACCACACTAGCAAGAAACGCCTTGCAGCCTTTTGACAACATTCGGTTTGCCTTCAATAAGGAGACAAACATCTGCTTGATGGGTCTCTTAAAACCCTTGATATGGAATTCAGATTCCCCTGGCCTACATAGTAGGACTTTCTTTTCTCTACAAAGAACCTGTGCATAGTTCTCATAGAGCCAATCCATTCCTAAAATGATATCATAATCTGTCATTTCTAGGAGGACTAGATTTGCAAATAATTGTTTATTCTCAATCTCAATTGGCACCTCATGCAAGAAGGACCCACAAGTACCAATTTCCCCAATAGGTGAAGAAACGCATAACATAAATGTCATCTCAGCAGGTTGTAAATCAAGCAATCTAGCAAATCTACTTGATATAAAAGAATGAGAAGCTCCAGAATCATAAAGCACTCTAGCCATGAAACCATAGACGAGAAGTGTACCTTCCACAACCTGACTAGGATCCTCTGACTGCTCGGCTGTAATGGAGTACACTCGTCCCATGATCTTCTTCTTCGGATCTGCATTCCTCTGCCTATCATCTGCCTGCTTCATCTTCGGGCAATCACGGATGAAGTGACCCTTCTGCCCACATTTCAAACAAGCTCCTGTTATCTTGTAGCATTCGCCCCGATGGCTCCTCGTGCAATGAGGGCAAACAGGAACACCCGGTCTATCAACTTGCCTGAATCTAGCTTCTTCCTTGCCATGGTAACCGGTCTTTATCTTCTTATTAGGGCTTTTAAAGGTATCATGACGAACACCGAGGCTTCCACTCCCCTTGCCATGTCTTTTCAGTTGAGTTTGGGTCAACTGATGCTCTCCGTCAATAGCCACCGCAGCATCCACTGCATCAGCAAGTGTCTTAGGCATGCTCCCTAAGACTTTAGCTCGCAAGCCAATCCTCAAACCCATCACGTACTTCTTTGCTCTCTCCAATTCGGTCTCGCAAATTCCCTTGCCATACTTCTCGAGATGATAAAATTGAGCAGTGTATGCCTCAATACCCAGCTCATTCTGCTGCAGGTCGATAAATTCCTGCCTCTTCTTGATCCTTGCACGCATAGGAATAAAGTGATCCTTGAAGTGCTTCACGAAATCTTCCCAAGTCACGTCTTGCTCTTCCTTGAAGTGCACACCTCTGCAGGTCTCCCACCAATCCTTTGCCTGATCTCGCAGCCTGAACATAGCAAAGGTGACCTTCTTCTCCTCAGGGCAATCCAAGGCATTAAACGCCAACTCGATCTCCTTGAGCCAATGTTCTGCTTTCTCTGGCTCAGGTTCTCCATTGTATATGGGTGGGTCATGTTGCAAAAACTTCCGCAAGGTAAGACTCTCCACCTTCGCATTATCATAAATCTTGCGGACTTGTTCTCTTTCCTCGCGTGCCGCTTCTCTTTCCGCTCGAGCACGCTCTCGCTCTTCGCGGAGCCATTGTCCCATCTCAGTCATCAAATGTAACTGTTGCTGTTGGGGATCCTCAAGCCCACCTTCACCAGGCACAAGCTCACGTCCAGAAGCCATCTAAAATCATGAGAGAAGATCGAGATTCAGATTTCGATGTATGAGCACATCGACAAAATAGGAAATCCTAATTGTACCCAAGAGAACTTCGGCTCTGATACCATTTGTAACGTCCCGGGCTTAGGTCCCCGGTCCGTTATCGAAATATTACTGGCCCTAACAACCTCTTGGGATCGGGCCCATGCGGACCCGATTAACCACTCCCAAAATGCTTAAGCCGGGTTATTAAGTAGTAACCTCCTTCACTATTTATCTCACCCGGGAATTTTGTATTCCACGGTGTGGGACAAATCCTTTGGGGTTTTACAACCTCCCCCACTTATATTCGCAACGTCCTCGTTGCGACATGGCCCATCACTTATTCCCAGTGACAGTGGCGGCTTCACGCTCTGGGTAGCCATTTCCTCCAACCTCTTTGTAGGGGCGGCTCCACCTCTCGGGTAGCCCTTTCCACTGTCAGAGGGCGTTCGGCTCTGATACCATTTGTAACGACCCGGATCCACGTGACCAGCGGAAGCATGAATAAACGACATGCCACGTCGGATCCGAGGGTTACTCATGCATATCAATCCACAATTAATTTAAATGATCGAAAAGATAAGGAAAAAAAATATTATATCATTGAGATACTTCAAATGAATGGATAACATCACTCAATAGCTTGACATAAACAAGGATCAAGTTACATCCTCCAAAAGACGTCATTGACAACGAAAAATAATTAGAGGATCAACTCATAATGTTCCTTGGGTACATCTACGAAAGACAACAAAAGGAAAACTAACACTACCAAATGAGAAGCCAAATCCTCCACTAGCCAATCAACAGCTGCAAAGCTCTACTCCTCCGAGGAACCTGCGACAGGGCAAAACCACAGGAGCGACAAAATGCTCGTAAGCCAAACAGCTTAGCATGCTTTAAGAAGAATCAAAAATGAGAATGGCTCAATAAATTGGAATAGAAGCATGGCGATATAGTTATATTCACATACTTATGAGGGGTTTATACATTCTCAATAATGGTGCTCTATTGTTGCACCTATACCCTTAAACTCAATCTTATCGTTAAATTGGTCCATTATTACCCTCCGCTGGCACTAGCGGTTTTCACTTGCACATTCAATCATACATTAAACACATCGTGATGACATCAGCGCTGAGTCAATAGGTGGACTTTCCACTAGGCTCTACTGAACCTGACACCCCCGGAAGGTGTTGCCCTTTAGGCCATTGATGTCCGTATCGGACCCGGTAACCGGACTCTAGAGGTGGCTCCCACCACATGGTGTAGCACTTAGCTCCGCTTACCGTTATCGTGCCATAATTTTGTTAAAAATCATTGTTTTAGAAAATTAATTATTCTTATGGTATTGAAGTCCCATGCGTGGTCTAATCCTATTAATGATATTGCGTGACCTTTGAGTTGTGGTTAACACATATCCACATAGATATACACGGCCTGTAATCTAATGGAGAATAACCATTCCTTTGTTATTCATAACATTGTATGGCACAACTTGGAGCATGGAAGGTTAATACTAATGAAGTTGTACTTATACTTTACTGACTGTATTATCAACGAAAGCAAAAGAATATAACGGTAGTTCTTTCTTTATCCAACATATTACTAATCCGAATGGGTTTCATTATCAACAACAATACCATTGTCATATATTTATATAAAAGAAAACACATGCAGTTCCATGTTTACGGATAAGAAGTAAGGTAAAATATAAAATTGTACAGTAACATCTGGGTTTAGCTTCCTAACTAATTTCTTATTTGTCTTACCCTAATATATTCTGAAATGATTCAGTGGCTGTGACCTTAAATTCACATATACGTTTATTTCCTTTTTTGTCAAAAAAAACACCCAAGACATGCATTTTAATAGTCACGATATCAAGTTGATTCTTACAAAGAACAGATTGTTGATGAACTACATGTTTCAATGATGTGGAGTGTGAATGCCCTTTCAAGGAGGTGTTTGGACAGGAATATACGAGATTGTTTGGACAGGAATATACGAGATACAACAAGATGTTCATCTGGATGTACTTGACACCAACATTAACTCTAGATGGGTTTTGGCACAAGAGATAAATGTAAAAAAAGAAATGAGTCATACTCGTTTGGTATTCAGCCTACCCAGTACCCAAATATCGTAATACTATTTCAGCACATGGTTTATGCCACTAGCAGCAAAAAAAATGACTGGTTTGGATTAAGAGGCTTAACTCATACGTGGAGAATCAATCTTTATTTTCATGCCAATAATATTTCATCCCATTCACGTCTAACATTAACATACACAATGTCCAATATCCAGTAGGTATCATCATGTAAAGTATTTCAAATTTTGGATTCTGATCAAAATCACGATTACCTACAGTTCTCCCTTTATATCCCAGGAGACGAAGGTTTTGACGAAGATCCAACCAAATGCTTTCTAGGATAGATTTGAGAAAGAGCATGAAGTCGAGAAAAGACATACCGGATGTGAAAGAAAAGCCTCCTGTAGGCCAACTCTGTCCCGATCTCTCCCTCGTCAGTCGCGATCCAAAAATCGGGTGCACAAAGATCCCTCTTTCCAGCCCTTTCGTGCAATGAAGGTGGGATACCTTGCCAGGCCGTTAGACTCTCTCGGACCCTCTATTCTTACCTATCTCCCTCTCCCTCTCCCTTAAGAAACGAGATAGGCAGTCCCCATTCTAAAAATGGAAGTCACGCACATGATATAAGGGGTTGAATCGGCCATCTACAACTACCCACCTCCCCTCTCTCCTTTTAATTAACTCAACTAAATTGTTATATATATTATTATTTAATTTACTTTGTATCCTAAATTTAGTGGTCGTTACAACATTATACATACCTGGATAATGACAGGGATGCACCCATGTAAAACACTGTCTTCCATCCGTCCACTCCATCCGTCACCAGGGAACACACCACAAAAGATAGATTGACTAAGATCATCATGATATGATGTTGTTTTTTCACTCCCCATGATTACATCATCCGTGTGTTGTCGTCCTAAATTTCCATCCCATGTCAACGATGAACCAAATTCCTTTGCTATCTTTTGTCTAATGCCAATGCTATATCTAAGGTCAAATGACAGACAAGTGTAAGAAAGATAGAAGATAGTATACTAAAATAAATTGACAAGCATGCATGTAATTGACTGTACGCACCTTACTTCATGTCGCCCACCAACATATTTCTCTCCCAAGTCTCCTCGGAAGTAAAAGAAGCGTTTGCGTTCCTTTCGCGACCTATATATGTATATTTAAGATAGACCAGAGTATTAACTTCAGAATCAAAAGACTAAATTTCAAATGCATGGGAAAAATCTTTTACTTCCCTACTCTTCTAAGTTTATACAATAATAATGAAATAGATTCCGTTGAATCTTTACATATATAGAAGTTTATGTTTTTTACTGATTACATTCTATCATTGTAAAGGAAATGCAATCACTTTCAATGTAGATGACCCTATCTAGCTTCTCCTTGTATATCTGGGGACCTTTAAAACTTGTACGTATCTCCTCAACACGAAAACATTACTGATGAATAAATCATTTTTTAGCACTTCATCCAATAATCCTTTCCATAGTTGGCATCACAAAATAAGCAAAGTTAAACAAAAACAAGGACATAAAGCATAGGAAAAAAAGAGGGAACCAACTCCCTGGAGAAGAAAGTTGTTCAAAAAGAGATTTAATCATTATAAGCTATTGTGGGATCTGATGCCTTCTCAGCTGTTGGCCAAACTCTACTGTAGGCTGGAGATACTATCTTAGAAGAAGATGGGTTCAAATTTTGACATCAAATGCCCAACATTGGATTGACCAACGAGCGTGCGTGGAGCTCTCGTTTCCTCAAATCATATGCATATATCCATTAGAAGGGATTGAGATCGCATCGCCGCAATCCAAGACCTTCAAGGAAATGCCCATTTTGATCCGCAGGAAATTTCTAGGATCGTTTTAGACTTTTACCAAGACCTTTACTCAAAGCCTAAGAGTGATTTCCACCTTAGCCAATCATCATGTGTGGGTCGATTTGAGAATCACAACAATATCTCCAGCGAGGGAAATAATAAGGTTGTAATTAACCATCTTAAGCCATTAAGGCATCATGATCGAGTGGGTGTGCCAAAAATCCGTTGAGACTTATTCACCAATAATCAAAACAAATTTTTCTAAACATGGCAAGCCCAATACATGATGAAGACCATGACCTTAGAAATCTAAAACATTAAAGAATTTCACCATCCATCTCATTCTTCAAAATAAAAGAGACATGCAAAGAATTATAATTATAGGCCTATAGGTCTAATTAATGTTCGTTGTAAGAATTAATCACAAAGCATAACCAAAGATCAAAGACACTGAACCAGGGTTTGAAAAATCGGACCAGACCGGCCGGTCGGATCGGGAACCGGCCCTGACCCGGTCGGTTCGGCCGGTGTTAGGTAATTAATTTAAAAAAAGAAATAAAAAATCGGGTCAGACCGATGGTCGGACCGGAATGACCCGGGCAGTAGGACCGGGTTGATCCGGATTGACCCAGAATTGATGGTTTAGTATATTTTTAAAAAATAAAGGATTAAATAATGAAATAATAGGGTTTTTATCACTTGTACCCTTCTCAAATTCTTCAATTTCAGTTACGTCACTTTCTTTTTTGGAATATAAGTTGTGCCACTACTTTCTTGGGGTAATTTTCTAAAAACAACTATAAATAAATTATTACAATATTATATTCATATATAATGCTAGAAAATGTGACTACCTTTTGTAGAGTTTTATTCGAAATAGACAATCATGTTTTTATGTTGAAAGATTTGACATTTTAAATGATTATTTCACTGATATATAAATACATATTTACATATATCTATCCGGTTTTATCGGTTCAAAAAACCGGTTCGACCAGTCGGACCAGTAAATTAAGCCCGGTTTGGTTTTTTCCGAGACGATAAGAATGATGACGTCATGCTGACATCATCACCGGTCCGACCGGTTCGGACCGACAGTCCGACCCGATCGGACCGACAGTCCGACCCGATCGGACCAAACCGAAGACTAACCGGTTCAATGTCTCGTCCGATTTTTAAAACCTTGCACTGAACCCTAAGATTTACTTGGAAACCGTACAAAGAAGGAAAAAACCACAAGGGCACAAAATCATAATCTCTCTCACAAGAGATTAGGGTACTCTTCACTCAGACGATCAGTAAAGAGTAAGAATGAGTACAATATATAAACATGAGTAGGTGAACGAGCCCTCATCAACAAAACTGATAACCCACGAAAATAAATATGAGTACTTATTTGTTGATGTCCTTTATACGCTTCTAATAAGTTCCACTAGAGCAGTAAGCATCTGTTATCTTCTCTAGACATAGTTGATTTTGTTTTCTTATCCTTCTCCTAAGTTCAAATGGTATTCGTTGTCGTAAATGTGTGTGTCCACGAATAGAGATAGATATCCCTATAAGTAAGAGTTTGTGCATACGTGCATTTGTGCATTGCAATGGTTCATACGATTCTTAAATTCATTACAAATACTTGGTGTAAAGAAAATTACCGTCTCCATCTTGTTTCACTGAGGTCCAAAGGATCTGGTTTCTTCCACGCAGGGAGAACGATATCCTTCTCCGGATCAAAACACACGTGGTCTCCTCTTATTCGACCAGGAATAACATTCCAACCATCGTGGATAAATGAAGAAGTTGAATAATTGTGCTTGGAGTTTGTGTTTCCCCAATGGGTTAGCAAAATGCTGTTCTCGATCTCCTTTGGAGCCAAACACGCACCTTCATCCCAGCCGAAGAACTATGACAGATTAGATGCAAAATTTAGTTGCAGATGTATAGCATTAATCATGTGACCGAAGAAGGTATATAATATATGTTCGATCGAGTGTTATACCCATAGGTGATCCCTCCCAGATGAACGGTTCCAGTAGGGGTAATTCTGCAAAATATGTTCATATCCCTTCTTGTAGCTCTCCATGGCGAAGTAGATTCTCAAGTTCAGATGTCCCTTTGCCTGGAAGTCCCCATTCCATTATATTATTTTATAAAGAACAGAATTCTCGAATAGATCAAAAATCAAACCATGCAATATATAGTTACTACGAAAATGTAAAAGAGCTTGCTTCACCTCAATTGGAGAATGTGGAGCATCATATGCACGAAGAACGGCACATTGATCGAAAAGCGGAACTAGAAAATAATCAGCTTCTTCAGCATTGGACGTTCTATGCGGACTGGCCAGAATGCTTTCATACAACGCCATCTACGTGTCGTAAAACAGTCATTAGTCGTGGTTTCGTTGACGTATGTGCTTGTATATATACATTAAACTCCCTGGATAAACTCATGTAACGTCGTATTCAAATACTGTATAAATTAAAAGATTGAACACCTCTGGTTCTACTATCTTAAGCTTTGACCAGGTCTTCAAATAAAAATGAGAGAGGCCCTTAATGTGTGATTACTATCTTATCATTAAATTGCTAATTGCGGCTGACTGAGAACAAAAGCATCGAGTACGGAATCCAACAATATTGGGAGTAAATATTTACTTGTGCAGCATGTAGATATGATATCCAATCTGTCCTGTTGTTTTCGTCATATAGTCTATTCACGCAATTGAATTTCAATGGTCTTCCCTGAAAAGAATGGAGAATAGCAATCATCCTTCACGAACATAGATATTTGTAACACAGCATACATAAGTCAATGGAAATTCTTACCTGAATAAAATGGATATTTAGTTCAGATGGTAGA